>CM059282.1:3934105-4221605 GCA_030347295.1 Setipinna tenuifilis | reverse complement strand
TGAGTGAGACGCCTGTGCGACGGCTGGAGCCGGACTGCTGTGTTCTCGCTTCCCAGGATATCCGACTCACGGCCGCTCGCTCCGAGCCAGGGCCAAATATTTCACTCCTGAGACGAGCGCTGCTTCCTGATATAGGATGCACTTGCTTGTCTGCCGCTGACCTCAGACACCAATAAAGGCCCCATAATATGACTCAGGAGTCAAGACACACACGGTTTGCCTAGCCAGCCTCAGGATACAATGAAGTATGACACCGCCACCCCCCCCCCCCCCCCAAAATACACCTCTCTCTCTTTCTCTCTTTTTCTCTCCATCACTCCCTGTCTCAAATAGTGCCACTCCACTCTTTCCCAAACCTTCTGTTTCCTATTGCTCACGCTTTCTCTCTCGCTCTCTCTCTCTCTCGTGCCTCTCTGTCTTTCGCTCTTTTTCACTCCCTTTCTCCATCTCTCCCTCTCTCAAAACGTGTCACTCCTCTCTCTTTTTCAAACATGCTGTTTGCAACTCCTCTCTCACTATAGCTCTCCTCTCAAAATGTGTTCCATGTTTTCTATTTCTAACTACTCCTTTCTTACTTCATCTGCTGCTCTTTGTATTCTTCCCTTCTTCTTTCACTCCTCCTGTTTCCAGTTTCTCCCCTTTTCTCCTTTCTTTTTCTCTCCTTTTCCCTCCCTCTCCCTCCTTTTTCTCTCTCCTACTCTCCCATTCCCAGGAAAGATAAACAGTGGCCTGTTTGTCCCAGGCCAATCAGACAATGCAGGAGAGAAGGAGGAGGATTATTTGCTTTTGCATCGGATTGTTGTCCCACTTTTGGCCTTCTATAAACCAAATAGTGTCAGATGTTTGGAAAAGCATAATAAAAAACAAGGAAGCTATCTGCCTGCCCCTTGTGTCTGGGTTTACACCTCCAGCTGATGTCGGAAGAGCAGTCAAACAGCATAAGATACTCTATCAGAACGAAGACAACGAAGAAGAAGTAGTAGTAGAAGAAGAAGAAAAAAAGAAGAAGAAGAAGAAGAAGAAGAAGAAGAAAAAGAAGACAAGGACATAGAAGAGGAAGAAGAAGAGAAATAAGAAAAAGAAGATAAAGATGAAAAACAAGAAGAAGAGGAAAAGGGATGAGAAGAATGACAACAAAAAGAGAAACCAGAAAAAGAAAGAAAGAAAAATAAAGATTACGAAAGAGGGAAGGAGAGATAACCCTAGTCCAAGACATGAAGAAAAAAAAAGAGGAAACAATTAACTTTGGACAAGTTTTGTGTGTCACCAGAGGTGCGATTGATGTGGTCATTAGTAATGTCTTATTTTCAAATTTCTCTGGAAAACTCAGGACATTGTTGCCAACTGGCACATCAGTGCCTTCCAGTAAGGACAATAAAATTGCAAACACACAGACAACAATGCTTTCCAGTAAAGGACAATAACAGCTGAAAAACGCTACCACCACCACCTCCCAATGATTCCAGCGGTTATATTTCTTTTAGCACTCAAACCAGCACTGCTGTGCAATCTACTCATCAATAAGGAAGGCCAAAGTGCTTTCTAATCTTGCCTCCTTCATCCATCCTACATAATGAAATGGAATGCTCTCAAACATCTAATGCAGTTCAAATATATAATGCTATTACACCTCACAAAACGTTGTGGATCAGGGGTTTGGGGCATAGATGCTTTATTTCATGAAGCGATAAAATAAACCTCACCCTGGACACAGACTCGTAACAGCAGTGGCAACCAAGACATCAGCATCTTAAGAACTAGTGGAAGAGATCCCATTATCAGCATATCATCTATTATCAGCCACTTCCCTGCTGTTCCATTTTAAAAAAAGGCTTCACCTGGTGAAAAAAAAATATTTTTAAACTTTTTAAAATTTTTTGCATCGAAATATCTCTCACCACTCAGCCAATAATAGACTTGCTTACGTTATCTATCTCCTGCTGGCATGAAGCAGTTAACACTGACAGTGTGTGTGTGTGTGCGTGTGTGTGTGCGTGCGTGCGTGTGTGTGCGTGCGTGCGTGTGTGTGCGTGTGTGCGTGTGTGTGTGTGAGAAAGACAGAGAGACAGGGACGAGAAGAAGAAAAAAAGCCAAGGAGGAGAGAAAAGAAAAAAAGGCCAGGGGCTCACAAAAGTCACTGAGCGGGGCGGCTCGTGTTGTTGAGGGAGGAGGGAGGACGAAGAGGAGGAGGGAGAAGAAGGAGGAGAAGGAGAAGGAGGAGGAGGAGGAGGAGGAGGAGGAGGGAGGTCTTGAGATTGTGGCCGTTGCCGCTGTTGTTTTCATTGTGTGCGGCGAGGGACGCGGGGTAGGGTAAGAACAATAAATGCATGTAATGCTGACTTTGGAACGGGTCCACCCAGCCGTTCCCAGGCCAACCAGCCTTGGGAACGGCTGATAGCGCGGGCACACCGGGGCATGGGCAGGGGCAGGGGCAGGGGCAGGGGCAGGAGCAGGGGCAGGAGCAGGGGCCAGGCTGCGACCACAAGCGGCACACACACACGCACACACACACACACACACACACGGGCACGCAGACGGCCGCGATACCAAGAAAGTATGCCTGGGATGAAAGGAATCCCTCCTCCTGCCTGGGAAAGCGGAGGCACACTTGCCCTGAGCACGTGCATGCTTGCATACACACACACACACACACACACACACATACGAACACACACACACACACAAACACACACATGTGAACACACACACACACACGTGCGCACACACACACGCACACACACGTGCACGCACACACACACACACACACACACACACATACACACACACAAACTGAGGAAAGGACACACACACACACACAGGGAAATACACACAAAAGGACACATACATACACACATATTAACACACACAGAGAAGTACACATACACACAGATACACACACACAAGTACACATTCACGAGCACATGCACACACACATACACACACACAGGGACAAACATATACATAGACTATCACACACCCAAGCACGTACACACATGCATACACAGATGACAACACCTACATAATACATAGATGCATCCACATCAATGTAAACACATTCACACACACAAAGAAAAACACACACAGAGAAAAGCAGTTGTATGTACACAACAGCAGGATATACATAAAAAGAAATATACACACACACACCCACATTAAGACACAGAGGTACTTGCATATTCAAACAAGAAGGTATTTACGGATATCAATATATACATAGACATACAAGGACATAAATGCGAGCACATAGCACATGTAAAGCAGTGGAAACATTGTGATACACGCATACAGTTCAATGACAGGCTGTCACAGGGTCAAACACACACAGAAGCCATGCACACATGCATAAACACCCTCACACAGAACCATAAACATCTACAGAAACACATGTTCACACATACACACACACACATTCACATAAATACATGGATGTATACAAATACAAACACACACACACACACACACACACATACACACACACACGCACACACACACCTTATCTCTCTCGCTTTCTCTCTCTCTCTCTCTCTCTCTCTCTCTCTCAGACACAGATATCTCTCTCAGAGACAGCTCTCTCTCTCTCTCTCTCTCTCTCTCTCTCTCTCTCTCTCTCTCTCACACACACACACACACACACACACACACACACACACACAGACAGACACACACACACACACACACACACACAGAACACAGACAGCTGCACTCTCAAGCATCTCCCCTGCAGTAGCAGCTCTACCTCATGCCGAGAGAATTCCCAGAGGTGACAGTGGCCGAGCCAGACAGGCTTCCCAGAGCAGCCCCTCCGTCCCCCGTCCCCCGTCCCCCGTCCCCCGTCCCCCGTCCCCCGTGCCAGAATCTCCACGGCGACCGCACTCCCGCCATCACTGTTTTGCAGTCACACCCTGCGTCTTTATCAAGAGCACTCCGTCTCCCTCTGCCAAGGATGGAGCACAGAAAAAAATACACTGATAACGCCCACAAGCTCCAGGGGCATTTTAACCCCCACACCTACCACCCACCAACAAGCAACCAAACCACCCCCACCACCACCACTACTTCACCAACTCACAGAAATAACCAAGACTTCCTGAAATGGGGATGTCTGCAAATCCACTGCAGTTTGTTGGTCAGAAACCTCCCAAAAAAAGCTGAAGAACACATTTCTGCTCAGGTGTGGAACAAGGGACCACAGTGATAGGACAAGTACATGACAATGTGACAAGTAATAACATTAACCTTCCGCAGAAATTGTTCAGGTGACACAAATCGCATTTTAGCTAAATTACCCCCTTCACGAATGTATACAGAGGGGTTGAAATATATTTTCTTTTATCGCAAGGACAATTTGTCATATACCTCCACCCCACCCCACCAAAGATCGGCTGGGTATAAATAGCCTGTGCTATTACGTGATGTAAATGTTGAGGGTTTGGCTGGCTGGCTGGCTGGATGGCTGGATGGATGGATGGCTGGCCCTTTGCAGAGAGCGAGGCGGCCCTTTGAATGAGCCAAGGGGACGTATCCTTCAGCGTGGTGAGTGATGGGAAAGTCCAGGTCGGGGAGGCTGGACAGAGCGAGTGTTTTTAATTAGAGCGCCTCTCCCCCCGGGGTCACACCTGGGGAAGGCGAAATGCAGCAGTGGCCTATGAGAGGGTGTTGACAGTCCCGGTTTAGATAGGAGCGCAGCCGGAGCACAGGTTGTTTCCAGCCGAGCAGCCAGTGCAGACGAAAGGAGACAAGAGCAAGTCGGGCACACACACACACACACACACAGATACACACAGAGACACATGCACATGCACACGCATGCACATACACACTCACACACACACACACACACACACACACACACACACACACACACACATGCACATGCACACACAAATAAACACACACACATGCACACATACACACTCACACACACACAGCCGCACACACACACACACACACAGCCGGCAGTAGCAGCAGGAGATAGGATAACATTTACACATGGTCTGTCTGCGAACGTGGGGCTTCAACAGCTACTGTGGTGCTGACAAGCAGAGGAGAATGTGTTAAAGAGGCCAGCAATAAAGAAAGAAAGAAAGAAAGAAAGAAAGAAAGGGATTTGTCCACTATATATATATATATATATATATATATATATATATATATATATAATGTATACTGTATATACTGTATATATATTTTTATTAATGTAAACTAAAGGCATAACCTTGTTGCTCATTTCGACATAAGCATATAGAAAATAACCATTTTCTTAAACCTATTTGGTCTTATACAGCTAAAAGTTGCAACTAAATGATTAAAAGCAGTTTTATTGCCTGACTCCTCTGCAAAAGCATTAACCAATCTGATAGAAACCAAATGGCTGAAAAGGTGCACACAGACTCCTCTGTGCATTACACAACAAACATCTTAAATCAGGAGGTTAGAAAGTTCTAATGGTGGCCTCTGGCCCTTTGTGTCCTGTACTGTCCTGCAAAGGTTTTCAGCTCCACTGGACACACCGTAAACACTGATAAAGGTGGTGTGTGCGTGTGTGTGTGTGTGTGTGCGTGTGTGTGTGTGTCTGTGTGTGTGTGTTCCTGTGTGTGTGTGTGTGTGTGTGTGTGTGTGTGTGTCTGTGTGTGTGCGCGTGTGTGTGAAGCAAAGGGAGGGATAGGGTTACGAGTGAACAGTAGCACCAGCCATTGCTGCAACACGGGCAATGCTCCTGTCCTGTGTGTGTGTGTGTGTGTGTGTGTGTGTGTGTGTGTGTGTGTGTGTGTGTGTGGATGTGTGGTGTGTGTGTGTGCGTGCGCTGGTGTCAGCCACGACGGTGGCGGAGTGGAAGCGATGCTTGGCCGCCGCTAACCTCCCTGTCACACCGACCCCCCCTCTCACCACCCCACCCCACCCTCAGCCACACACACACACACACACACACACACAGACACACACACACACAAACCACCCTCCATCCCCTTCCCACCCAACCAGCCAGCCACCCACCCAACCACCCACCCGCCCGCCCGCCAGCCAGCCCTTCCACCGGTCCTCTCTGCCCCTCGCCTTGCCTGTGTTCCTGCCCGCCTTCTCACACGATGATTGGGTTTCAGTGCGGCGCGCAGGGGCTGTGGGAACGAGCCATCACACTGGCAGGCAGCCTGGGAGACTGCGCCGCTCTCCACCGGGCCCAAGGCACATGACAGGGGAGGTTTTGTGTGTGGCTAAACAATGCGCGGTCTTCACTGTTTAACCCAGGAAACTGACTACAGCTGGGGCCTCCAACTGGCAAGGGGACCAGTTTGTGTGTGTCACTGTGTGTGGTGTGTCAGTGTGTGTGTGTGTGTGTGTGTGTGTGTGTGTGTGTGTGTGTGTGTGTGTGTGTGTGTGTGTGTGTGTGTGTGTGTGTGTGTGTGTGAAGTGTGTGTGTGTGTGTGTGTGTGAGGTGTGTGTGTGTGTTGGGGTGTGTGTGTGTGCGTGTGTATGTGTGTGAGAGAGAGAGAGAGAAAGAGAGAAAAAGAGAGAGCGAAAGAGAGAGAGGGAGAGAGAAAGAGGGAGAGAGAGAGTGTAAGTGTGTGTATTTGTGTGTGTGTGTGTGAGAGAGAGAGAGAGACAGAGAGAGAGAGAGAGAGAGAGAGAGAGCGGGAAGAGGAATGGAAAGAGGGAGAGTGTATGGTGTGTGCTTATTTGCCTCTTTGCTTTGTTTGTTATTGTGGTTTACACTTCATTTGTCCAATGTCACACCACTCTTCACTCCGAGTGTTTACTGCACCAGAGATGAGACACTACTTATAATTTTTTCGTACCTCAAAAACAACTTCTAAATGAAAGACAACTGATGAGCTTTAAACATGCTGCATTTTGTTGAGATGAGTGTGGTTAATGTCTGGCAGTAATTTTAAGCCCCTGCATTCTCTTCCACAAAGGGTTATGCTGTTTTTCCTCTTCTTCTTCTTTTTTTTTTTAAAAAAAAAACCTGTTTCATGTTTTTTAGGATTTTCTTAAAGCCCCAACTGAAGGCACAGTAATTCTCCCTAATTGAGGCCATTTTTGGTCCAAGAAGCTAGCTTCTTTCTCAGTAGCTGCTCCCAACCCCTTTCTTGGCAAGTGTCCTTCGGCACCGCCTGTACAGTGTCAATTGGGTCTTTCTGATGAGCCATGGGAGGTCAGCTCAGCCAAAGTCCAGGTGCGAGGCCACCCTTTCAAAACCAGCCAATCTTGACACCAAGCCTGAATAACGGCCCTAATTTCTGCCTTTTTTGTCTGTTGGTAATGTCCAATAGATAAATATAGCCTATGGTTACGTTTTTAACAGCTATAAATATTCCAAATTAAAAACAATACAGCTTCCACTATTTTTAACTTTTTTCGTTAAACTGAGTAATTTAAGATGCAATTAAATGTATTGGTCTGCGGCTTTGTTTGTGAGTGACAGAGGTGTTTCTTTTTAGTACAGTTTATCCGAGAAAACTGTCCTGAAGAATTGTAAACTCTCTGAGGCTACGCTTTTGTAAACAAACTAAGTCCACTGTAACTTTTCATTACCCGGTTTGTGCAATATTGGCGCGATAAACATGGTCGACTGTCATGCAAAATGTTTCTCACGCTTTTCCAGAGCCCACGGGCATGTTTTACTCGAGTGCTAAAACTGGGAAGAGTCAATCATCAGGGGAACTCGGAGAGCGCCGGAGCTGGAAACGCACGGTGGCTCACACACACAATCCGCGAAGCTCAGGGCGTGCTTTTTTTCTGCTGTGGGTGTTTCCCAAGCCGGCCGTGGGCGGTAACGCTCCCCCGATCCTGCGATTGAGGCTCCAACGGTTCGTGGGAAAGAAGTTCAGAGGGATTTGTAAAGTCACCCAGCGAGGGCTACCTGAGCGCACACGCTTCGCTAAGGACACGTTGAGGAAAAACCTATTACCAAGATGAAGAGGCCTTGTGAGGATACTAGTTCTGACAGCGACATGGATGAAACAATTGATGTCGGAAGTGAAAACAATTATTCTGGGTATGGGCGTATTAGAGCAACTTTGTTTTATATCTGTTATATCTATGCGCGGACTTTAAAGAAGACACTTTCTAAGTAAAAAAAAGAGAAAAAAAACAGTTTGAGACAACATAAAATAAAATTAGCAAATTTATTCTAAAGGTGGAATTTAAGCTGTCCTTGCGAGATTTAAGGAATTAGTTTGTTGTTTTGTCAGACAAGTCTTATCTTTGCTGCGGTTTTTAATTTCTACTCCTCTAAATACAGGCGAATATAATTGTGTCTTTCAACTCTTTGTATTTACCGGCGCACCCTCTGGCAATATTTAGACTTGCAATATTCCCAGCTGACACGCCGGAGAAAGTGTGTCAGAGTGTAAACAGTAAATTGATATCAAACATGTTTGCCCCCCAGGCAAAGTAGCGGTTCATTCATAAGATGCAGTTCACCCACAACAACTTCACAAGTTATGGCCCGGAAGAAAAGAAGAGGGGTAAATATTTGCGTTGTACAGTTCCCACCATACTTTGTTCGTTTTGGAAAGTTTCAGGGGGATTAACTAATTTGTTATGCTGTTTTCTGCGCATTTATTCTAGATCATCGAGAAAAGACGGAGGGACCGGATAAATAACAGTTTATGTGAGTTGCGCCGACTGGTCCCTACAGCATTTGAAAAACAGGTGAGTTACAGCATGCAATTCTTTGATAACCTGTTCATTCCCTGGTTTTGTATACGTTTTTATTTATTTATTATTTTTTACTCCAAAACTTTAGAACAATATTTATTTTTGAATTGCAATCCTGAGGCCCTCAATAGCACCTAAATGGCTTGAATTAAAAGTATTCAAATTTAACAAAACTGAAGTAAAGTGCATCCGCTTGTTTTCCATTCTGTCTGTACCTTTAGGGCTCCGCCAAATTGGAAAAAGCGGAAATACTGCAGATGACTGTGGATCACCTGAAGATGCTCCAAGCTACCGGCGGCAAAGGTAAGGAGTTAATTGGTTTCTACCGACTCGACTACCAGAGCGAGGAGCCCCCTCCCTTTGACAAGATTAAAGCAGTGGAAATCAATGCTAATGGCAGGATTGAACTCGTGGGAAAGCGCTGTCGGGACAAAAGAAGCACTTGACCCTGGGATTGTGTTTGCTTTCATAAACCCGTGGGAGGGGAGCGGGCCGCATTCACTGGCCGCCCTGTCGAAGGGGGGTGGGGTGGGGGGTGGAGGGTGGTTGAGGTGGTGGTATGTGTGTGTGTGTGCGTGTGTATTGGGGGGGGGGGGGGGGGGGGTTGGGGGGTCTTGTTTGGGATTTCCAGAGAGTGTAAAACCGGTACACTGGGGAGACAAAACAAACATGCAAACATCCCCAGTCACACACACACACACAAAACGTTATGCCTCAGGCCCCCCAGGGCTCCAAGAGTGATCTTAACAGCCAGGGGCCCGTGTGTCCGGGAGTTTAATCACTGCACTATCACAAACAGCTGTTGGCCCCATTAAAGCTGGTCAGAGACAAGCTGTATTTATAGGTACATGGCATTCATAACTTCTGTCCTGCTTTCTTTCTTCCTGCTACTCCTTGCTTTCCCCGATTCACCCTCCCTGTGTCTTACTTCTTTCTTGATTTTACCTTACACACTCATGTAGGGCTGGGCAATTAATCAAAAAATGAAATGAATCAGCAATTGTGACCGTTAATTGACAATGATCAAGCACATGACTACTACTCGTTGTTTATTATTACTGTTATTATTATTATTTACTTTGTAAACCTTTTCTTTATATCCTGTGCATTCCACTGCGTGTGTTCACATACTGTTCCTTGAAAGCACACTCCCACATGTGTTGTCATGTGATTCTGCCAAGTCCAGTCTATAAAAGATCATTTTAATTTTAAGTTCTATCGTCTAGCCCTAATTGTGATAAAAGTCGTTATCAGTCAATACAGAAAAATATATAATATGACCTAATTTTTTGCCATATTGCCCAGCCCTATGCCTATGTCATTCTCAGAAAGCCTCCCTCTCTCCCACACATACCTGTTGTCATTTTCCTACCCTTCCATCACTCTCTCCTTCTCCTCTCTGTGAAGACATGTAAAGTAGAAAGTAAAATTTGGATTCCCTGTTATTTATTTCTCAGCAGGGTACTTTGACGCTCACGCCCTGGCCATGGACTTCATGAGCATCGGTTTCAGGGAGTGTCTGACGGAGGTGGCCCGCTACCTGAGCTCTGTGGAGGGTCTGGAGTCCGGGGACCCCCTCCGTGTGCGCCTGGTGTCCCACCTGAGCACCTGTGCGTCCCAGAGGGAGGCTGCCGCCATGACCAGCTCCATGGCCCACCACCACCACCACCACCACCCCCAGGCCCTGCACCCCCACCACTGGGCTGCTGCGGCCGCTGCGGCTGCCCTCCACCCCCTCCCCGCCGCTTTCCTCCAGAACGGACTGCCCCCGTCCCCCTCCGAGGCAGCCTCGGCCAGGCTGTCAGAGGTCCCCCCACGGGGCTCGGCGCTGCTCACCACGGCCTCCTCCTTCTCCTCGACCTCCTCCTCGTCTGCCGCCTCCTCCTCCTCCGCCTCCTCACACTCAGACACCACGCTCAGGGCGCCCTCTACGGGCAGCGTGGCGCCGTGTGTGCCCCCCCAGATCTCCACCTCCCTGCTGTCGCTCTCGGCCACTGTGCACGCCGCCGCCGCGGCGGCCGCCGCCCAGACCTTCCCCCTCTCCTTCCCCGGGGGCTTTCCCATCTTCACGCCCAGCCTGACGGCCACCACGTCCAGCAGCAGCCACGCGGCAGCAGCAGCGGCCCAGGCCCACAGCCCCTCCATATCCACCAGCACTTCCACATCACAGCACACCAGCAGCAGTGGTGGTGGCAGCAGCACCAGCAGTAGCAGCAGTGCCAGCAAACCGTATCGGCCTTGGGGGACTGAAGTGGGAGCTTTTTGAGCTTGTCGCTGAAAAGAAAATGTTGGTTAGCCCCCCACCCCCCATCTCCCTCCCTCCCTCTCATCCTGAGTGCTTGGTATGGTTGGAAGCCCTTCTTACTTTGTAGATAAAGGACGGGGGCAAAAAAAACTGTTACTCATCGGTCTGAGATTTTTTTTTTTAATCAAACGCCTATGATCTTGTTTGTTTGTGTGTTTGTTTGTTTGTTTTTTCTGGTCTACAAGTTTTTTTTATCTTTTGACTGCGACATCAAAAACATGAGCAAGTTGACCCCTAAGGAGTGTGAAAATCCCCAGATGTTTTTTCCCCCTCTTTCAAATGTTTCACACTACAGAGGATGCATTTGAACCATGCCAAACTGGTTACATCACTTCAGAATATATCTGTATTGTTGAGATTTGAATTCTGAACGTTTTCTGGTTGCTTTGCATTTGTTTTAGTGTTTGGTGGACACATCTTTCCAGCTAAATCGATTTTCCATGGCCCATGTTCTTGTGAGTTAAGTCACACCGCATGTCACCAGTCCGTTTTCACATCACGAAAAGAAACCCTAATGTATTTTATTTTTTTCAAGCTTGGCCAGATAGACTTTTAACTGTAGTGGGCATTAAGTTGATAATACTAAGCACTCAGTTGTCTTGGATAGAACACAGACATGTTGCACAATCTGTGTTGTGTTTTAAAAGAAGGCAACGAATATCTTACCGACAAACCAAAGTCTTTTTATGATAATCAGCTGGCTACATTATGAATCAATGCAGTGTGTTTTGTAAACTAAATCGTATAACTAACAAAAAAGGAAAGTTTGTAAATATGTATATGTTTGGGAAAGATAAAGTAGATTTTATATTGAAATTAGAAAAAAAAGTTTATATCGGTATGATGCACTTCAATCACTGCTGTTTCAGAATGGACAGGAGCTTTTCCATCAAAACACAAAATTTACATAACATAACTTACAGACCCACAAAGAAAAGTAAGCACTCTTTTGTTATTATTTTCATCCAGTGTTTTTATTTTCCTTTTCAATAATACTACTGTATGTTTTTTTTCTTTTTGCATTTTTTGGGAAAAAATAGTACCCCGTTTCTGTTAAATGTAACAGTTTTCTATGCAAACAAAAACCACTCCAGATGTCACTGATTAAATATGATGTTTTTTGAAAACTGTGGGCAGTTTGGAGCGCATCATTCTTCTCTTTTGCCTTTACCACATCTAAGCAATTAAGCTGGTTCTGGAATGCCAAGAGGGCGAGGGGATGGTGGGCTCAGAAACCGACATATTGTCTGCTGAAGGAAATCATTTGCTGGTTCCTGTGTGTTGTTTAAATTATGCAACGAGAGAGAGAGGGAACTGCCAGTGGGCCACACAAACAAATGCAATTGTATCTGTCATTCTGGAATGTAAAAACGAAGACCAAAAGAAAAAAAAGACTACTCCCAGACGCTGTGTTTGTCTTTGAAAATGAAGCTTTAGTCAGAAACTTTTCAGTGGAGTATGGTTGTGTTGTCTCAGCAGCATAAAAATCACAAGAACCACATCTCTCACCGTCTCTAAAATTATACTTTCCTAGTTGTGCATTGGTTGTGTTATTTAGTGTGCAGTATTAATGGTTGTTGTTTAGATTTTCACAAGATGTATGTGATAGGTAAAAAAATCAGGTAACATATTACATATCAGATTTAATACAGTATTATCATTATTAAAACAATAGAAGCACCCTTTAGCCAGGGATAGAGTGAAGACGTGTGTAGGTATTTCATTTTTTTTTTGCCCTTTCCTTGTTTTGAAAATCCCAGTCTAAAGCCTAGTTTGGCAAAGGCAGGCGTTCGGCATGAAAGCCAAAACAACACTGGTCACACATCACACACCCAAGATGGGCCCAGTCCTACTGCCACCCCGCAAGACCTAATCCACTTTCTTTATACCCGGGGGTCTGTTAGAAAGATTTACATTAGTAAATCACTGTCACACCATTAAATTCCTTAAGAGTAAAAAAGTATCAGCATTTCCAAGTGAATGGGGATTACTCCAAACGCCGGCCGCTTGCCCATCGACAATCATGGGAACAGTGCTCGGCCGTAAATCCGTCGGTTATCTGCTTTAGTCCGCCTGGTTCTCACGCCGGAGCCCTGGCTTTGAAGTGGCCGTCATAAATCAGGAGCACACATGATCCCCCCCCTGACACACCACCACCCTCCAGCCCCTCAGACACACACACACACACACACACACACACAGACACACACACACACACACACCAGACCCAAAACCCTTTCGTTCATGCCCCCCTGCTTTCAGCCCTGACCCCTGCAGCATCACATAGTCAGTGGCGTGAAAACAGTTAATGCACCTTGGAAAATCATCCTTTATTATTTGACTTTGAGCAGGAAATGTACTAATGTTGGTAATTGTTACCACTACAATGGCATTATTGTACTTGGAAATTTGAAACTACTATACCGGTATTTCACCTCATGAAACTGTTTGAGAATATGTCCAAAGTAATTTTAACATATTGGTGCTATAAGATGGCAATAAAAGATAATAAGGCAAAACATTCAGCATCCCCTTTAAAAACATATCTGATGTGATGTTCATCAGCATTAAAATATCCTTGTTCTATGTGCATATTAAACAACTGCTGGACAATAATGAAATTTCAGGTTTACTGTCAGAGGCTTAAAGGTTTGTAAAGCATGGATATCACTCTGCAAATAAACTACTCAGCAAGCTACTATCTTGTGTTTATCAAAACCAGAAGACCTCTGCCACAGGCATAGAAGAGTCATACTCTGGCAACAGATCATGTCTTGTGTTTCTTTTTGTTGCCCATCCACGTGAAGTTACTTGGAGAAACCGAAATACCGGTGAGGGCTGTCAATTAATTTGCCTTCTGAATCACTCTAGCCGCATCCGTATTTGTTTCCTAAATATACCCCTAACAATGTATGCAGTTTATCCAGCACATTATAGGACTTAGATAAACATGCAGGGAAATAAACATACAGGAAAAACCTTTTAGAAGTTATAAATAAAACAATAATCATTTATTAGAAGTGAAAGGGACTGTGGAATTCACAGTGAATTAGTTGAAATCATAAATAAAATAATGAAAAAATGATGACTCATTCTATCTAATGACAACATTTTGCTAATTCGGTTTACAAACACCATGCTTGTGGGGCATATCCAAATTTTAGAAAATCAGTAACACTTTAACATGGCATAATTGGTATTCGTTATTCGTTTGAATAAATGCAAAAAGGGAAAAAGACGGTTCCATTGATAGTGTTGGTAAATGACTACATAATTAGTGATTGTCATTTGGCACTGAAAACCATCTTCCTAAAAGTTTCAGTGGAAGTTGTCATTGATTTCAAACAAGAGCAAAGAGGAGAGAGACAACCCCCTTGTGGTGACACTTAAACAGCACATGCTGACAATACTTTCACGCCAAGTTATTTATGATGTTTGATGTGCAGCTTTTAAACGTATGGGAAAACTGCACAGATGTAATGCATTTTTACAAGATACAACAGAGTAAGTTGGTTATAAACACATTAAACCTACATCATGAAATCTTCTACCTGCATTTAATAGCCTATGTCAATTCTGTCCAATGCATACAAACACACTGATCTAAAACATAATTACAATAACCAGTGAATAAAAGGCAATACATGTAAACACTCATGACATTTTCATGTAGACTTTTTTTATCGTACGACTGACGGCTTTGACAGATTGAAGCGATGTTAACCAATTGGAAGTTGCCATTCCCATTAACCAATGAAAATACAAATTTTTGTACCCTTCCGTGTTGAGTTCATCACAACAAGGAAGTAGAGTAAGGAGCACCCAGCACCTCTGTCAATGTGAGAGTAATAGTTAACGACTGTTTGTTCTGTTGGATTAATGGCACCCAAATTGGGAAGTTGTTAAAGAAAACATAATATTATTTAAATCTTAAGCTATTTTTGCAGCTTTACTCGCTAGCCTGTACGCTGCCATTGCCCAAGCACACGCGCAGAGGTCTGACTAGTGCCATGATGTATAGTCGCTAAAGACTGATCCAAAAGGTAGCTTGCTGTCAAGCTTTATCTCTAGTTGTTTGCACCCCACGAAAAAGCAATATGAAGACGTTCAGGTACCCTGCTCGACACGGCTATGCCGTGGAAGTGTCTCCCTTTCTACCTAGCAGACTTGCATGCGCGACAGCGCAGTATTATGGAATAGCTGGATGTGGAACGTTGCTTGTGCTAGAGCAAAGGGAAGCTGATGTATGTCTCGTAAGAAGGTAAGATATAACAATGTTTCTCAAATGTTTATAAGTCATATTCAAAGCCCAGACACGACAGTAACAGTTAGCATAGCACAGACTTAGCATAACCCTGTACTCTGCCCTGCTGCACAAGACAATAACGATAAACCAATCATTCAAATCATACTCGAACACTTACCTAATTTCTCCAAAGTTTTGATTGGAACGATGGGCTGTTCGACGTCACCTGGAGTGAAAATAATGAGCACGTGCTGGTGACAGGCGCGGGTGACGGCTCAATTCAACTGTGGGACGCGGAAAACCCTGTAGGACCGCTACAGGTGCTGAAAGAGCACACTCAAGAGGTAAGGAAATATCAGTGATGTCTTTATTCATAATTGGTGCATTGTGTGTCAATCTCTATATGACAGTTTACTGTAGTGCATACTGCTAGAATTGTGGCTTGCATTTGACCTTCCATTTTTCCCTACGTTTTGATTGGATGTTGACATCACGGAAATGATTTGGTGTCTCAATGCTGCTTCTTTTACTGGATCAGTGGACATGCCTCATGGCCCAGGAATGGCGTCAATGTAGTAGCCTAAAGCATGCGCATATGTCTAAATGTGGTCTGGGTCAGGGGAATTAACTTTGCAAAATGTGGACCTTTACCAGCCACTGACAAATACATGGTAAAAATCACCAGCCACTCAACTGTAAATGACTGTCAGAAAGCTACCGGCCACTCTTCATATTTTACCAGCATTTGGTTGGTGGCTGGTACAAATTTCCATTCCTGGTCTGGGTGCTGCACAATGCTAGGCAAAAATAAAAAAAAAAAAAGTCAGCAACACCAGTATATGCTCCCAAACAAAGTCAGGAATGATGTCACTCAGTGGAACCGTCACCTCTTGGCACCCTTGCATCCATGCACGTCCACCGTCAGTGTTGTGTTGATACAGGTTCAGTCCTCTCTGGCCAGGGACATCTAAGTGAATTACTCCTTTCTCTCCCTAGTGTTTTTGGTTGATCTCTGCAGGCCCTCACAGGTGCACTGGTACAGATCAACAACAGTCTGCCCTCAGCTGTCAAGGGTACAGCGCCCACTGATTAAGACCCAGTACCCCCCAAAGAGACAAAAATAGAAGGGTTAGGGGGTAATCTAATTAGTATTAATCACGAATGAAATTAATGTAAAATGTAAAAGGCAGTACCCCCCGTAAAAGGTGGTACACCCCAATTATGGAGGAGTAATTCACATTCATAGCATCATATAATAAAAGACCCTAGGCTGGCAGCAGTGGGCTGTGTCTCTTGTGGCTAGGATACTGAGGCTTCACCACGGCTTATATCTAGGTGCCAATGTGTAAGCCCCGAGGCAGCGTTGGTGTGGCCGGCTCTGGCACAGACAGTCATAACCTAGAAGAACCCTCTGGTATTGCCCTGCAGATCTCTGAACTGGTAGCACTTACATGGTAACCGTTCTCTTCAGCAACTGGGTCAGAGAGCCTCTCCGCTGACTGTTCTGTCCCAGTGGTGTGAAGTGCAATTTCAGTGTCTAAAAGCAGCTTTGCTCCACATTCACTGACCACCCCTCCCCCCCGCAACACACATACATACTTCCAGTAAAAATTTTGCAAAATGTGAACTATTACCAGCCACTGATCAATATATGAAATTAAATTCATATTAAAACATTAACATTAAATAAAATCCACCAGCCACTTAATAGTATATTTTTAATTTTGTGTCCAGAATTTACCAGCCACTTTCATATCTTACCAGCATTTGGCTGGTGTGAATTTCCATCCCTGCCACACACGCACACACACACGCACGCACACACGCACGCACACACGCACGCACACACGCACACACGCACACACGCACACACGCACACACACACACACACACACACACACACACACACACACACACACACACACACCTAGCTATCAGATCCAGTCCAATGGGTCCTGGAGGTGGGCCAGCTAGAATAGCTGATGAACTGCTTTACCAGTATCCAGCGCTCGCAGCAGCCTCTCTCCCATCTGTGCATCTGTGCCTACTCTACCATGACTGTGGCAGAGTGTGGAGTTGTGGTTGCAGGTTGCTTCCCGCCATGTTTTTATTGCAGAGTGCAAGTGATGTTAACAGGTTCCACTTCTATTTTGGCTCACCAGTGTCCCTTCTGTGTGACTGCTTATGGTGGGGGACATTATCAAAGAAAGACAGAGTGAACAAAATATGCACTAAAAAGCTAAACAATTACACTAAGCCAGGGCTTTAACAATTAAGGAGTTCTTTGAGTGTGTAAGAGTTTTGTGATGCCGTGATGAAATGGCCAATTAATTTATCATCACTGCATCTGCTCATGAGTTACTTTGTAAGTCCCACTACTATGCAATATGCAATTGCTATATGATATGATATGATATGATATTATGTTATATTATTAGATAATATGCAATATTCAGATTACTGACTTTTCCATTTATGACTGTAATATGCAATATTCACATTACTGACTTTTCCATTTATGACTGTCAGAATATGTCTTCAAATATGTTGACACCTTTACACAGAGGTACAGACCTCATGATCCCCAAACCCCTCTGACTCATTGAGACCACTGTTGTCCTTTAAAGATTTTCTATGTAATATTATGTCGGTACGGTACTTTACCCAGCTGTTCATCATGACTTAAAGGCCTGTTACATTAATGATTGTCATGTATTTTGTGATGTGTGTCATCCTTCGTTCAGGTGTATTCTGTTGACTGGAGTCAGACCCGCGGAGAGACTCTGCTGGTCTCAGGGTCGTGGGACCACACAGCCAAAGTGGTAAGTGCCTGCTGCCTGCAGAGTGCAGACCACAGGTTGCGGTCTGATTTCATTAGCCTTGACAGACAGACAGACAGACAGACAGACAGACAGACAGACAGACAGACAGACAGACAGACAGACAGACAGACAGACAGACAGACAGACAGACAGACAGACAGACAGACAGACAGACAGACAGACAGACTGACTGACTGACTGACTGACTGACTGACTGACTGACTGACTGACTGACTGACTGACTGACTGACTGACTGACTGACTGACTGACTGACTGACTGACTGACTTTATTGACTTGCAACTACAAGGGTAGGTGGCTACTAGAAGTGGTGGATTTGATAGTAGGTAGCCTAGGAACCGAGACATACCCTAGTGTTAGCAAAGGAAATTTTTATCCTGGGTACAGTCTAGCAACAGTTGAAGCTCATTAGCTATTATCCCAAATCTGGTCGGACCAATCACATAAGTCTATACCCTTGGAAAGTTGCTGGGTGAGCTTAACACGACGACAATAGGGCTTCAAAAGTGCACTGTTGAAGTGTTGTGGTAAACAAGTTCATTGCTCTGATTGGTTATAGCGCTATCCTATTGTGTGCAGAGGCAATTTGAAAGACAGTTGTTGATGCCGCCCCTTGATGCGGCTGGCTTTTTCATCATGGCCAGACCACACAATTTGATGTGGGCTGGCTTGACAGGCTACTCTGCAGGTGGATTTGATAGAAAATTGACCCAGCAAAAGTGTGATAATGCCGTATTCAGAAGAGCAGCTAAAGAAAAGTATAAGGTGTCACACATCTTTAAAACTGCATACTATACAAATCTCACACATTAATGTATTGAAGTCATACAATGCAAGAGGTTTAATGTTGCTAGTCTAGGCATTCGTTCCTTGTATTGCCTGGAAACCAACCCAATTAATAACCTGCACTTCACTACATAAATGTTTAGTGGATTTTGTTTGAAACCTTTCTGCTATTCTCTACCATGGTTTTAATGATCAAAAAAACACAGTCAGCATGTATTGTGTTATAGTCAGCATGTATTGTGTTATCATTTAATAATTTCCTGTTTTTACTCTCAAACGAATAACCAATTACAACACTGTTTAAATAGATTATTGTTCTGATTAATCTACTAATTTACCTACAATTAAGCTTATTAATCTTTAAACACTACATCTTATTTTGGTCTAAATATACTAACATAGTAAAAGCAAATTAATCTCTGTGCAATTGTAAAATATAAGGAAAGAAATATTCGTTGCCATGTTGCCCCTTAAGATTAGCACTTAATGAATAAGTGTAATATATCTGGCAAGCAACCTAATAAACTCAGGCTAGGTATATCCTAGCCGAAAAAGATAATTGTCTTTTGTAACTTCATATGTGGTGAGGGGCAAGGGAAGTTTATTTGTATAGCGCATTTCATACACAGAGACAGTTCAATGTGCTTAACAAAAATAAAAGCAAAGAATAATATGTTAAAGCAGGGGAAAATGTAAATAGATGTTTTCATTTCATCAACTCATCCTTGTAAAGCGTCAGGCATTTCTGTGTTTCTGCAGTGGGATCCTGAGCATCTGCAGTGTCTCTGCACCCTGAGGGGTCATGAAGGGGTCATCTACAGCACCATCTGGTCGCCACACATCCCAGGATGCATTGCGTCAGCATCAGGTAGACAGGAGCGATAAAGCTAATCAATGTCAATTGTCAATAACAGTGACAGTGCGCTCATCATCAGCACTGATTGGATTTGTCCTAATGGCCTGATGAAACATTCAAACTATTAAGCACCCATAATATTGTTTAAAGGGAAACATGTTCAGTCAATAACATCACACTATTGGTTTGTTAGATAATATGTTTTATTTATTCCAGACTTCTCGTTATTATAAATTTGCAGTCCCGCATTACGAGGGAGAATTTTTTTTTTAGTGCTTAGGTCAGCCACATGGTGTCACCAAAGCAGTGTGTGGCTGTGGGAGTCATTTATTGATTGCTGTTCATTCAAGTATTTCCTGGGGGTAATGAATCCTATTCATCAGCATAGTTTGCTACTTCCACAAAAAAATATCCAGGTCTTCAAATCACTGCGCATCAGAAGTGCAAATGGACAGCTAATTTCAATTAGCTGTAAAATTGCTCAGCGCAGCATTTCCCAAAACAACTTGAAAAGGCGCCGTAAAATTTAGCTTCACAGCTGATGCCAAAATGCAATGCTATTCCAACGCTATTCCAAGTGTTGAAGGTTTAATCTTTTCCATTTGGAGCGTACACACCCAAAACTGTGTGTCTGCAAACAGGCACATGTTTGTGTGTGTGTGTGTGTGTGTGTGTGTGTGTGTGTGTGTGTGTGTGTGTGTGTGTGTATAAGAGTCTCAATGGGCTTTTTCATTAGCCGGCCCAGGGAGCGCTCGCTCTGTTCCAGTGAAAGCCAGCTGCTGCGCTCTGTGCTGATCTTATCTGGCTGTGACGGAGCCTGCAGCAGCTCCACATGGCAAAGGGGCTGACGAGGTGCCTCCCACTCTCACTGCAGTCAGTGGAAAACCTGGCACATGCGAACACGCAGCCCGCAGTCCCCACATCCCACAGTCCCCACAGACCCGTCACGATCACAGCTACTCCTTCCCCCTGCGGTTGTTGCGACTCTGCCTAAACACCCTTTGGACTCGCACGCCTTCATGACACCCACACACTCAAACACATGCTCGCACACACAAGGCAGTGACACCGGGAAGTCGTCTGACAACTTGTCTCAATTTAAAGTAGTCACACGCCAAAATGTAGCCTCCATGGGGTTTTTTCTTTGTTTTTTCCAGCCTTTGTGCTGTCAGAACTGCTTCATGAGAATACCAACCACCCGATAGACCATAGCTAATGTCTGTCATTTTGTGTAGAGCTCAAACATATACAGTGTGGCAGTGATTTATAGTTTAGCAGAAAGATGCTATCTGTGACTAACATGAGCCCCCTTCACCATGCCCACGCAGTTAACAAGGCCTGCCCTCACCACACACTACTAACCCTCAGCAAGCCAAGATATCGCTGTATATATGACAAACCACTATAGTGATAGTAACACTGTCCAGACAAACAGAGACAATAGAAAAAAATAAAGATGACACATTGTTTGTCACATACACAGCTATATAACAGTATATAACTATCCATGAAATGTAGGCCATTTCTGTAATAATTATAAAGTTATAGAGATAAAGGAAAATAGTAATAGTCAAAAACAATTAATGTAAGAGCAAGCTTTTCCCATTATAAAAAAATAAATTATGGACATAGTAAGAATAGGGCAGTAATAAATAAAAAGGTTAGACAATAAACAGGTTAAATGCTGTGATTAGACAGTTTGATACCAACCATGAGAAGATGAATGTCCATGGGGCTTTGTACTCTCCTCAGTGCCTTTTAGCTCTCCTCATGTGTAGTGTTGATTTATTGCTTACAGGGCTAAGAGAATCACTGAGCGTTGTCCAGGTAGGTAGGGAACCCCTGCTGGATCGTGCCACAAAAGGGTTTTTGTTTAGCACTGTATAACTGGGTGTGAAACAGGAATTGATTAGCTGCAGAGGCATTTTCTGTGCATTTTTAGCAGTCAAGGTGAAGTGTTAATGACCCAATGTACCTTGCGACAGAATAACATTCTTATTCTTCACTACAGAAGGCTGTTGGAAGATAATGTAGTCTAAAACATGGTAATTCAAAGGATACCCTGTTGGTCTATGGGCTTGTGTAGGCGTACGTACTTAAAGTCGCCTGTTTTTTTTTCCACAAACCCATGAAAAAGAGAAAATCTCCACTGTATGTTATGCTTGGCTTTGATGTTTGATTTTATGTGCTTTATGTGCTCTGTGCTACTACTACACACACACACAGGCCCGCCCACACATACACACATACACACGCACACACACACACACACACACACACACACACACACACACACACACACACACACACACACACTCTCTCTCTCTCTCTCATGGGTATTATTTACTAGAGCACAATGATGTGCTGACAGAGGGAGTCCCTGGCCCTTTTTATTCCCCGCGACCACCGGCATGCACTACAGGCTCATCATGAAATATGGCAACAGATCGATGTGTGGTTTCTCAGAGCATAAATGCAGTGCCGACAGAGCAGCTCTGCTTACTCTGGTGCTGAGGCTGAGGCTAGGAGCTTCAGTACCTCACTGCCACCACCATTACATTACACTTAGCTGACGCTCTTATCCAGAGCACAGGGTTTCAGTTACAGTCCCTGGAGAAATGTGGGGTTAGATGCCTTGCTCAAGGGTATTTCAGCCATGGATGAGGGTCCAGGAGAGCACTAGTTCCTCCTGGAACGGGATTCGAACCTGCGACCCTTCAATCCCAACACCAACTCTCTAACCACCACCACCACCAGCGCCGCTTCCATTGCCACTGCAGCTTTACCAGCATGGTAGTCTTGGCTGGGTCAGGTTACGAGCAAGTAAAGCTTAGCATTTACCATCGGAGGATCCCCCCCTGCTCCACCTCCACCCCCGCTTCCTTCCCCAGCGACTATGTAAAAAAATGCATAAAGCTATTTTAGGGGTGGGTTTTGAGATTAGTTCTTTCATTAAATCATCCTTATATCGTCCTTTATATAATTTCAACATGATTTCATCTATCCCCTGCGGGCAATTTTCTTTTGTTTCCAAAATAATGGAAAAGATAATGTTTCAGGGTACAGATACTGTTTAAGTGTCTTTCCCAGACTATGGTACTTTCAGTGCTAAAGTGCTTTTGATTTCAATTGAAGTTATTATATAAAAAGTGTAATATCACCACAGACAAAGCACCGTACAAGCAGCAATCAGACAAAATAAAATTCAAAAAGGTATGTTTTAAATTTGTACATAAAATAATATGTAAAATATGAACTACAACATAATATTAAATGATAAACACTTCAAATCAAGCATGCCACTTTATATTTTAGGAGTATCTCCTGAACCCACTTTTTAGGAGCTTAGTTTTTCCTCAAGATTGGTTATTGATCTGAGCCCTGCTCCTGAGAACTGTCGTAAGTAAACGAACCAATCAAAATTGTTCATTTGCTCTTTATGTACTAAGAAGTCTATGCAGCAATTTGTTGTCCTCATAGAGTCGCTCCAACTTGGCTTGTAAGCAGAGGTGTAGCTCTACAACATAGACAACTGCTTGGGGTTCCCAGAACACTACAGGGCCCCTGAGGGCTGACAAATCGTAAACTACAGTAGTGGCAGTACAGTTTGCAACATAAGTTATGGGCCCCAACAAACATAGGCATGGAATTGCCTCTGCTTGTCAGAGTAATATATCCTTGACTGTTGTATTTTTGGTCTGTTGTGAGCCAGTGGTAGTCTCCAGTATTTTGGGATTAACAGGATGTTTGATAAAGCAGTCATCCTCCTAGGCGGGAGGTAGGATTAGGGTTGCCTTTCACATGATCAGGAAACGGTCTGAAACAGCTTCTTGACTTAGAGCTGGAAGTGGTAGTTACAGAGCTGTTCATACCTCTCATGGCGCAAGTTTTATATTCTCTCCTCCTCTTTTATATCTCCCTTCATTCGACAGCTGCTTGACAGATAATGTCATTCACCACGGAGCTCTGCTTTGAAGGGAGGCTGGGGAAACAATACGGGCACTTCCCCGATTAGGGCTTATCAGGAGTTTCTCTCATCCCTCCCTTCCTCTCTCGCTCGCTCGCTCCCTCGCCCCCTCCCTCGCTCCCTCGCTCGCCCAGCCCCTCATGTCCTGCTGCGGCTGCAGAGGCAGACTGACGTGCTTGAGCCCAGAGCATCATTTCAGCCTGGGCTGCATTGCTGTGGGAGAAAAGAATGAAAAGAAGTGCCTAAAAAGCAGCAGTCAAACTCAGTTTTTTTGTGTTAGCCCGCACTGTCTCACTGTCGGATCCATTTCTGTGTAATGAAACACATGGCTGATGCCCTGAGCAAGCGCACATTTTAGGAACGGATCGTGGTGGGAGGTGGGGTGTTGGGGTATCAAAAAGGCAAAAATCCTTATTAAACACCAACATGTAGGTCATCTCCTGTCTGAGCACATTGACGTAACTAACCCCCCCCCCCCCCGCCCCAAAAAAGGGAGCACTTCTTAGCTATTCCCCCCTTTCTCAAACTCTCTCTCTGTGTCTCACCATCATATGTCCTCTCGTCCTTGCTCCTGTCTGCCCCTCCCCTTTCCTCTCTTACCCAGCAGCCCTCCTCTCGTAATTCTGAGGGATTTTCTTCGTCTGCTCTTTGCGTTTTTGCTGCAGAAAGGATGTTAATTACCTGCAGAGGCTGCTTTGCTTGATGTGTTGGCCTGTTGGCAGCTACTCAGGTAAACTGCAGGAGGATTGCTGCCGCATTGGGGGAGGCAATCCATCCTGCCCCCATAAATGTCTATTAAATAACATTACTGATGACTACTTTGTGTCCAGAGGTAATAGCATGGTAAAAAGGTAAGATGGCTTCAAACAACTCCATTAAGAGTTTGGCTGGTGATGAGGACCTCGATAAGCATTTGAGATTAACCCGTCAGCTTGAAATCAACGTTTCCGAGCAAGGACAAAATGTCTGTCATGTTGCCTAAAGGTAGACAATAATGTTCCTAGTGTTATTTTGTATCGGCTGCATTTGATCTCTTTAATGAGATTCACGGTTACTCTTTCTACACTGATAATGGTATCCTTTAAGGCACAACAGCAGTTGTGTGTGCAACTGTGCCAAGTCCCCAGGTACTGGCTCATTACACTATGTACCCACGCCCTTAGGCACTCTGGACAGATCTGACTTTCACTGCTGAGGGAAACCAATGTACACAATGACAGATTTTAAGCGTCACAGCTCGACTACCCTGCAGTGCCTTTTTGTATGCTACAACACCTGCTGTCCGCTGTACAAAACACTGTAGCTTACATGCTATTGTCAGTGTCCTTCTTAGCCCTATTGTTGCCATTGTTTTTTGTTTGTGCAGGAAGGAACATATAATTGAAGGGTTTAGAACACCATAGCCAAACTGCCCTGCAGTGTCTGCTCATTTGTGATAGTACACTTCATGTGAAATATGTGGAATATAGTAAAATCCTATTCTGGGAACTCTGGAAAAAATTGTATTCTGTTGTTCAATTATGTTGTCTTGGTCTTTTGTTCAGTGTCCAAACTTGACTGACAGTTACTATTCTAGGTTTTAAAGAATGTGATGGGCATTAACGTGCACCCAGGGCAGGTGAAACAGATGGAGTTTGTGGGTGTGTGCTTGCATGTGTTTGTGTGTGTTTGTGTGGGTGCATAGAGAAAAAGAGAAAGACAGAGGGTAAACATTATGCAGTGCTTATACATATGAATGACTGAGCTTGAGTGTTCAATACAGGGGTGTTGCTCTCCTGAACCTCATCATACCACTGGCTTAGTGGCACCGACCATACACACTTACTCACTTCATGAAGGTGAGGAGTTCACCTCAGGGCCATTAGGCAAATGCTGAGACGTGCTAATTCAAGTACAAGACCATTCTGTAAAACAGACTGATGATGGAACTAGATGGATAGGCCTACCATAATGCTGATTGTGTAACTCTGCACACTTTCACTGAAAGTGTGCAGAGTTACACAAAAGTGTCTCCCATTAGATTTGATTAGTCTGTTCTATGTTTATATCAGTCATAAAGTTTTACTGTTTTTTCATGGGTAGCTATTTTTTGACTGCCCAGAAAGGCATTGAATGTCGTGGGGATCATCCTTCTCTACCTCCAAGAAGCACCTGAAGTCCATTGTTTTCTGGAAGTACTTTCAATTCTAACAACACTAACCTCCACTTAGCAGCACTGGCCTGTACTTTGTATGCTATTGCTTACTCTGTTCTCCTGTAGCTTGATTTGTGTCCTTTATTGCAAGTCACTTTGGATAAAAGTGTCTGCTTAGTGTAATGCAATGGATTGTTTTATAATGTAATATAATGTGGTGAGAGTCAAATTTGCCATCCATCGCATTCACTATGTATTCTTCTGAATCTAAAACTGTGAAAAAATGTTTGTTTTTTTTTGTTTTTTTTTAAAAAGCTCCTCTTCACCACCATGCCAAAAATATTTACTTTCTATTATTATTCAAGAACATCTTTATACATCTTAAAGGGCATTTGGGTAGAGGGCATTGAGTTGGCCCAGTCAGGATGCAGACTCAGAGGAAGGAGTCCAGGAACTAGAGGGTTTTCTGCACTTGGTCCAAGACTATTAATGCAAAGCCATTTCGCCCCTGTCTAGCTGCCTGCCGGCTCTGCTGACGTAGCAGCTAAACGGCTCTCTGGCACTGACCATGCACGCTGATGGCCTTCTCTCTCTACCTTCTCTCTCTCTCTGTCTTTCCCTCTCTCTGTCATTCTCTTTCTCTCGCTTTCTCTTCCCTTTAATACTCTCTCCACCTCGCTCTGTCTCTTTCTCTCACTTTCTTTTTCTATCTCTCTCTTTCTCCCACTCTCTGTCTCTCACTGTAAGGTCATTGCTGACTGCAGGGGGTCCATGGGGAGATAGGAGGGTGTGTGTGTGTGTGTGTGTGTGTGTGTGTGTGTGTGTGTGTGTGTGTGTGTGTGTGTGTGCGCATGCAGTGGAGGTGATTTAGGTCTACTAGAGTGGGAGAAGGAGGAAGTATGTATGTGTGTATGTTTGTGTGTGAACGTATACGTGTCTGAGTGGAGAGAGAGAGAGAGAGCATGAGAGCTGAAGCCAAGGCACTTTAAAATCCTCTATAAAGGAAAAAAAAATGGCTTGTGCTGCGGAGTGGTGCAGTCTCCTGGCAGGGAATCTCCCCAGACCCACGGCCATGCGCCAGGCCTGCCCAACCCCCCAGGAGAGCACGCTGAAAATACGGACTCCTCAAGATGGGGGTTACTCTTGTTGCTTTTCTCTCAGTTTTCAGTGTTTCCCCAAGGATTATGTGGTCGCAGCTGTGCTTTTAGTTAAGAAACAATGTGTTTTTTTACTGATGGACTTTTAATGTGCTTATTGATGGTATTAAAAAAAGATACCCTTAGAAAAAAACATCATGGAGAAACAATGTTAACCCAACTACAGGGGGTGGCACTCTAACATGAATTTTAAGTGTATACATGTGTGTATGAGAGAGAGAACGAGAGCGAGAGAATGCACTGGAAATAGTCTTCAAGATGGGGGTTACTCTGCTTTCTTTCTCTTACTATTTTTTATTTCTCTAAATATATATTTTTTTATTACTTTTTTATTTCTCAGTGTGCGCCTCATTAACTGAGGAAAAAACACATGTTGTTTCTGTGCAGGGGGTCTTGTGTAAACCTGAATTTTAAGTGCATACTCAAAGAGAGAGAGAGGGAGAGAGAGAGAGAGAAAGAGAGAAGGGATTGGTGAGGAGAGATTTAACATTCCTTTATTAAATCATTGTCATACTTCATTACCTGTTCTACCTAACTCGATCACACATCAACTCGGAACATAAATCTCCTTCACACCTTTAACACCATGCTTCTGTCCTTAGTGACATCCCACAGCGACCAGAAACAAATGGAAAGAGAGAGAGAGAGGGGGGGGGGGGGGGGAGAGACTGAACACAGGTCTCGCTTTCACAGGTCTAATCGAAGTAGAACTTTTCATCTTCATCTTTAACAGGAGATGGAACTCTCCGAGTGTGGGACGTGAAAGCAGCCGCCTGCCGATTGGCCATCCCCGCCCATAAGGGAGAAATCTTAAGCTGTGATTGGTGCAAGTATGACCAGGTATGACCAGCACCTTTCTGAATAAGAATCTGAAATTGTAGCGTCAATTATTCAGCTGACAAATATGGAGATCTTAAGGCACTTTTAAAACTGTCTGGCTCGCTGAAATTTCCAATCCATCACTGGCACAATGAATGCACTAGACAGTTTTGGCAGGACTTTTGTGTTTGTGCAGAAGCAAGTGGTTTGTCTTTTATTGTTTGTCCAGAAGAAATTGAAAGTGCCTTTTAGATCTGATAAATGAAGTCACAGTTGACATTTTTTTATCAGAAAATTAAAACTGCTTGTTTACCCGCAGTAATTATACAGTTCTAGAGGCCCACTTACTATCAGTAATGTGTTTCCTATTCGCATTTCCTTAATTTCAGGCTTTTTTTTTATTTTCTGACCTTGAAAGGAAAGCCAGTGAATACATAGAAGTAGAAGAGATTTGTTTTTTCATCAGGGCTAATCTAAATGAGTCAACGTTAAAATTTGTTTTAATAAAACAACCCACAAGCTCCACAAGTTTATGCAGAGCATGTTTGTTTGACAAAAATAAGCTTGGACAACTTGGCCAAACAAATACACTACCCTCTAAGCCGCTGCAGGCTCAGCAATTTTGAAATAAGCTGGCTTACAAGAAATGAATTTGACAGATTTTTGGCTGTCGTGTTGACTATGTTTTGCTGTTGTTTTACTCAGTGTGTATGTTTGTGTGTCTGTGTGTGTGTGTGTGTGCGCGTGTGCGTGTGCGTGTGCGTGTGCGTGTGCGTGTGTGTGTGTGTGGTCATTAGAATGTGCTGGTGACGGGATCGGTGGACTGCAGTCTGCGTGTGTGGGACCTGAGGAACGTCAGGCAGCCTGTCACCCAGCTACTGGGCCACTCCTACGCCATCCGCAGAGTCAAGGTAACCAGAGTATGATTTCCCCCTTAATAATTGGGGGTATTACCTTTTATGGGGGGTGCTACCATTCACATTTAGCATTAAGTACAGTAATATAATGGTACCCATCAACCCTGCTAATTTGGGGGGTACTGGGTCTTGATCGAGGGGTACCGTACCGCTCAGTACCCTCTGTAATTCAAACTATGAAGGTAACCTCCTACAAGGCAGCATGTCAATGGACCATTTCAGGTCACTTAATAGACCTGCTCTATGTGGTGGTACAGTGGAGGATTTTGTTTTCAGAAACAATTTAGTCTGTGAAAGCCAGGGGTGGACCAGTTAAAGAACGTAAAGGTCCTGCCATGTGTTCCTTCTGCCTGTGCTCTTAACACGGGTGGTTTTACTAATTAGCTCATCTCAGGGGCACTGCTAAGGGTGGGTATGTCAGGAGGATTCAGAGGGCCCAGCGCTTTAGACAGCCCACAGATGACTATGATATGGTTGTGGTGGGAGCCCAAAATTTTTTTTTTTTCCAGGGGGCCCACAATTTCTACTGATGCCCCTGGCTCATCTCCCTGGCTGAAAAGTAGTGCTAATTAAGATCAAAGTAGGTGGCAGGACTTTTAATTATTGAACCCGGCATGTCTGCCTCTGATGGAACCCTGGTGTTTTCTGTACTGTACTATGAACTGCTTAAATCCCTGAGCACAGTCAGACTGCCTGAGCAGACCAGCTCAGCATACTACACACAGGAAATTGCTTTCTGTCAGTCAGGCTCACAGCATCTCCTTACTAAGATAATTACATTGTCCAGATAAAGTATGAGAATGGTGCCTAGGTGCTCTTTGGTATTTAACAGGTGAATGCATCTCGATACCCTGAGATATCTTGCTCCCTAAGAACATATTCAAATCCAGTGGTACTGTGGTAGCATATTTCCTTAATGCCACTCTTGATTTCTCTGCCTAGCCGTGTTAAAATGAATGTGGAAACCCGGGAGGGTGAAGTTATTTGCTTAGTTCTCGACAGAATATGCTTCCATCACTGAGATGGTCATTTCACTACTGTGTTTTTTTCTATCTATTTACTATGCAGGTAACCTCCCAGGTACGCATGACTGTTTCAAGAGACTTAACATGTTGAAATTGGTGCCTGTTGCGCGTCCCATTATCAGCCTTCTGACACTAGGGGCTCTATTAGTTTGATCAAAGCATCAGGCTAAATCGAGTTAACAAGTGCAGCAAAGTCCAGGAAAGCTGTCTGTGTCTAGTGCCTGTTTAAAATTGTCAGCATGTTTCTGCCTGCGTGTGTGAAGACAGATATAGATTTTCCTTAAGGGTCACTTTAATTAGTTTGAGTTTGAGAATATAGTGATTGGTGTGTGTGTGTGTGTGTGTGTGTGTGTGTGTGTGTGTGTGTGTGTGTGTGTGTGTGTGTGTGTGTGTGTGTGTGTGTGTGTGTGTGTGTGTGTGTGTGTGTGTGTGTGTGTGTGTGTGTGTGTGTGTGTGTGTGTGTGTGTGTGTGTGTGTGTGTGTGTGTGTGTGTGTGTGTGTGTGTGTGTGTGTGTGTGTGTGTGTGCGCTGGAGGTTGAGAAAGAATATTGAAGAAGCGTGATGGTGTTTATGGTCAAGCAACCAGCAATTACTTCAGTTACATTTACAGAAGTCAAGTCACAACACAGCAGGGTGACTACCTCCACCTTCTGTGAAAAACGGAACTCCGACAGACCAGCCCCTCATACACACACACACACACACACACCACGTGGCCAGAAATGTGAAGCAGTGCAGATATTCACGCACACATCAACTTGCATTTTACTCATATACTTTACACTCACATACAGTATACCACACATACACACATGCACATTCTCTCTCTCTCTCCCTCACACACACACACACACACACACACACACACACACACACACACACACACACACACACACAAACACAGAGTTACTCACAGTGTCTGTTCTCCCAGTGCACCATCCATTTACTGCCTATGAAGTGCTTTATGGATCAATCAATAGACCTTGTGACTCTTGCAAAGTCAGTTGAAGTTGTTGACCTGTTGTTCTAACCAGCATCCAGGTATAGATTTCAGAAGCATCAGCTTTAAAATAGCTCTGTTGTAAATATCCTTGTGTCTCTTTTTTGTGGGTAAATGTGGATGGATGTGCCAATTAAATGATAAAAAGACCTGGCAAAGGGGGCAGGCTGTCTTATCAGACTTCAAGTAATGTAGGACTGGACTAGCGATTCAGTTATAGCCAGATAGATTTGAGAGTTCATTAAATGTGTATTGTGGTGTGTAATGTGGTTTGTTAATATCAGCCTCACCTAAAAGCTTAGGTTCCCCACTTCCTTCCCACCACTGAAAAAGAGCAGTACTGTGCTGTTCTGTAAAAATCAATTACTTTATCACAGGTGTGCAAAATAGAAACTGTTAAATGTTAACAGTGAATCTGCTGCAGCTCCTGTATAAAGGGTGTTTGAGTCAAGCATGAATATGAATGAATATGGAACTGCAACTGATTTAACTCTCTCTCTCTCTCTCTCTCTCTCTCTCTCTCTCTCTCTCTCTCTCTCTCTCTCTCCTGTTATCTGCCCCGAAGTTTTCGCCTTTTCATCACACCATCTTGGCATCCTGCTCCTATGATTTCACTGTCAGGTAAGACAATACCTGACACTAAATTATTATTACTGAATTATGTCAGTGCAATGAATGTGTTTCCTCTGCAAAATGTAGCAAAAATCAACAACAGCTGTCTATCTGCCTGGTAACTACAACCACCACCAGGAAAGCCACCTGCCCATCAAAAACAAAACAGTCTATGTGGGTTCTTTTGTTCCCTTTCCCAAAATAAAATGTGATGCTTCAAATCAGACCAGAGAATGTGAAAGAAATTGTGGGGTAGGACAATAGTTGTCATTATGATGAAAGCTCTTTTTCATCTGGTCCTTTTGTTTTTATCTAATGTCTGATCAGTGTCTGTGTCTCATTTAGCTACAATACATCAATTTGACTTGTTCCAGATTTTCTGATGTAGATTGTTTAGTACAGAAGGGAAATTTGTGATTTTCTTTCCCGTATGGACCAAAACAGTGAGGGTCAGAACTAAATTTTACAGAAATAAAATCTTCACAAAGCATACTAATGGACTGAATGAGAATACACATACTGTAACCAAAGTGAACTTGTAAAAATATGGCATTAACCGCCGCTGAAATTGCCTAACGTTCTTTAAAAGCCTGAAATCTAAAGGGAGAATTCATGTAGTCTTCCCCAGTCACAGTTTTATTATACTGCCCAAAATATCCTATACCAGGGGTATTCTTAAATACTGAAGGTAGGACTTTTAATACCATGGCCTCCTACAGGTCACAGGGAGACATACTGGACTAGTTTTAAAACATCGGAATAATAGAGAAATGCTTTGATTGATATAAATGGAGCATTTTAGGAAAAGTTACATTAAGAAAACAACACTCCAATATATTAAATACTTTAGGGCTTCTTCAATGACACTACTTGTCTGATTTATGGCGATGGAAGTTGGCCATACCTACAGACATAACATATCTGTACATACTAGGGTATAATGTCAGCAAAATATTGGGGTATGAAAAATTGGATACTGCCCAAGCCTAATACCTACATTTGAATTCTTCATTGTTGGGTAGTGATTGATTAACTCTGACCTAATCATGTACACAACTACATGAATGGGATGCACGGTATGGGTGGACAATGCTAGTTAAATGAAATCCATAGTAAAGCGGGAAAGCATTTGACTGTGGATGATGATCTTCGAGAGACTATCATAGGAAAAATCAAATAACCCATGCTTTCTTGTAATTGAATTTTAGCGCAGAAATGAGATTCCATTCATCAAACAGCACCATAAGGGAAATTCATTCTCGTAGAGGCCTATTTTATTGATGGCAGCAGCCTCAACAACCCACATATATTCATTCAGTCATGCCTTTTATGGACGACTGTTTTCCTGATGTGTAATTCCTGAAAGGTCAGGCTCTTGGGAGCGCCCGCCAAAGCGATCATCTCCAGCTGAACACAGAGGATCGTTCTATGGAAATTGTTCTATGGTTCTGTGGTCCTCCACCCCTGCACCACACACCCACTGCCCACCGCCCCCCCACCCCTCCATATTTCCTCACTAGTGTTGCACATCCGGACTAGGGGGGTTGTAAACCACTTCTGTTTCATTTCAAGCTAGACTGGTTCATGGGTTACTTATATATCCGGGAAACTCACTCAGGGCGAAGTCGTTGAATGAGAGCAAACGGGGGAATACCTTTTTTACCGCAGTAGATATCATCTCAGCGAGCGCTCCTCAAGGACACCGTCTCAAGGCTTGCAGTATTGCCTCCAGCTCAGCAGAAACACACACACACACGCATTCGCACACACACGCACACGCGCGCACACACACACACACACGCACACGCGCACACACACACACACACACACACACACACACACACACACACACACACAGCTACAGCTGTATGCCTGGCGCGTCACAGGGCGAGAGTGACGATCATTTCTGGGGTCGTTTCTGACCTGTGACTCATGTTGTTGAGGAAAACGAGTGCAAAGCTCTGGCTGTCTTCCAGGAAACATCATGTCTAAACCATGTTTTTTTTTACTAGCCCATCTTAGGCTGCTGTTTTTTGAGATTCTGCTACCAAACAAGTAGCGGAAACAACAAGGATTTGTACAACCGTAGTCAAAGGGTTGTCTGTGCTTTTAGGCGAAATTAAGTGACTTTCACCATAACCCCATAACAAAATATTACATTTAGCCCTTTTCAACTTTTTTAGCCTTTTAAATTCCCTATTGTGTTATTGTTCAATTTAATAAGAGGCAATTGTCCACTTGTTCGTTGTAGCTGTTGTTCATTTTTAACAATTAATCCTCCTTAAATGTAATTACACTTACCACTAGAATTTCCTATTAACACTTAGGTGTTATAATAACGTGATTAACTAGATTAACTAAATGAACCACAAAAGCAATTTAGCATGTGATGAATTCCTAAATAGAAGAATAATGTGAAGAGGGACTCCCTTTTAGAATAGGTTAACTTGATACCCTTTCATTCATTAAACTTTTTAACCTTTTTTTAACACGCGGGAGAAGAGTGCTGAATGTTGAAAGGTCATTAAGTCCTTACAGATATGGCCATCACCCAGAGACCAGGGAGTAGATGTGCAGTTTGTATATTTACTTGGCTGCTTCTATTCAAGAGGCAAATAGTCATTAGTGTTAAGGAGGGAGACCAATTGACAGGTGTGTGTGTGTGTGTGCGTGTGTGTGAGTGGGTGGGTGTGTGTGTGTGTGTGTGTGTGTGTGTGTGTGTATGATATGTTGATGTGTGTGTGCGCGCATGTGCATACATGTGTGTGTGTGTGTGTGTGTGTGTGTGCAAATGAAGTAGGGAGAAACAGGGAGGGAACTTGTTGTGGGGCCCTGGTACAGTGCCAGACAGATAATATCGATCACGAGTGTGGTTTTGCCTGGGTCACTGGGGGAGGATTGCAGGGGAGCATTCCATTAAATGGCCTGTCTTTCTCCTTCCCTCTCTTTCTGTCTTTTTCTACTCTCCTTCTCCCTCTGTCTTTCCCCCGTTCTCTATCTCCACCTCTCTCGCTCTCACACTCTCTTCCTCTCATCTCTGTCTCTGTCTCTCTGCCTCTCTCTTTCACTCTCTCAATCTCCATCTTTCTCTGTCTGCCTCTCTGTCTGTCTCTCTCCTCTCTTCCTCTCCCTTTCTGCAAGGAGGGCATATGGTTTATCGTCTGTGTGCACACACTGAGCCCAAGGCAGAATCCAGTGCAAATCACCATGTTTAAGCTATTATTGAAAGTTTGCTTCTTTTCTCTTATGGCTTTGGTTGTGTGTGCCTTTTTTTCCTCACAAACAAACATGCACACTGTCTAATACATGCTCCCTCCCTCGGCTCAATGCTGAGAACATATTTCATATTTGCCATTACAAAGGCTTCATGTCCTATCAGATAGACTACACAAAGCACTCCGCAATTGCTGTGGGGTACAGTAGAGTTTCACAAAGTGAAAGGTGTGAGTGTGTGAGTGTTTATGTGTGTGTGTGTGTGTGTGTGTGTGTGTGTGTAATTTTACAGTGACCACTCCAGGAATGGATGTGTGTCGGGTCATTATGTCTCCTTCTCTCGCCCTTAGACGATGCCCTCTCTAACACCATCTCTATTTCACGGTCTCCTCACCCACGCTAAATGATTCCCTCGGGGGGGCCACACTTTGTTTCGAACGGTCAGCGTTTAGGTGACAGTTGGATTCCAAAAGCCTCAATTACTTTAGCACCCCGGCCTGCTTGTCTGACAGTGCCCTCCCATTTACGTCTGCGCCTTTACTGATAATGTATGGCCAACCCACCCTGTGGAACGGCCAGCCATCGCTTCACTCCAACTCAAAGGTGCTATATGTTAGCCTGGTGGACCAGACTCTTTCAGTGTGCTTTACTTTGTCCAAAGAGCCTGGATATTCTTCACAAGCATGTGTGTACTTTCTGATGGGTAGATACTTTCTGTGAACTTTAAAAACTATTGCATGCAACATGTTATTGAATGCAGCATAAATACTCAAACTGCAGTTCAAGTCCTGCACTCCTGCAGCACTCCCATTGAGTGACATAGCCCTCCCCATGGTCCCTGCCTGGAGGCCAAACAAATTGTTCAGGGCAAGCCTGAGCTTTAGTAGAGTTGCTCAATGGAGTACTGAAGTGAAGTACAATAGGGAGGGAAAGCAAAAAAACGGCGAACCTAAAAACACTAAAAAAAAGTCCTTTTAAGACATGAGATCGAACTAATCCATCAAAAATATTTTTCAGTCTATAAATTGGTATGATATACCAACACTGAAGGTATGATGCGTAATTTCGCCTTCTTTTAAAAAAATGAAATTGTGCCTATCGTGTCAGAAAAGGACTACAAATGCCCTGACGTCACACCCACTTTCCCTTGAGAACACTCATACATCTCACAGTCAAGTCAAATCCATCTGATTAATGAGATGGTCTTTGGCTCTGCTTGCTAGCTTGCTGTAATTGGTGGGTATTTTTCTTTGAGGACAAAGTCTATATTCTTGGCCAGTTGGTCAATATTACCAATATCAGTTCTGCTCAGCCACTTCCCATGATGCCAGTAAAAGCAGTAGGATGGTTTCAGAACACGTATCAGGCAGAATGTGTTGCCTTTGGCCCATGGACACATGCAAAGGATCACAAGGCTGTCAGAATTAAAACAGCAGAGATAAAATCCTGTCAATATATAGTTAGCCATTCATTTATGCAATCAGGCAGTTACAGTATTTATGCTCCTACAAGTTGACTTGCCATAACAATAAGGTGCTATTGACACTGATAAGACCATGTCCAGTAAGCCCATTTAAATACAGATGCCTGGTTATTGAATAAGTGTATAAGTAATCACATGACCTGCTGTACATGAGCATTGCGTTTTTCCCCTCGCATAGTTTTCATACTCAAGATGGATGGTTAGCTAGCCATCAGAGTCTAGTTTAGGTCGCTTCAAATCAATCACGACACCACGACGCCAAGCCTCATTTTGTCCTCTTGCATCATCAGCATTGTTACGACGGGCGTTGGACGTTTGCAGTGCCCTGCATCAATCATCACAATAATCAGAGGAAATGATTTCCACGCAAGCAGCACGGCGCCCACGACGTCTTTATTTCCCATTCAGTGAAGAGAGGGTCGCCACTGTTGACACACTCAATGCCTAGATTTGTGTGCAAGAGTTTTGTAAAAGCACCTGCTACCTCCCACACACACACACACACACACACACACACACACATACATACATACACACACATTAACTGTTTACCTAACCCAGTGTATGTGCTTTGGCTTCTCTTTTGTAAATTGAGCAGGTTGTGTTATTTACACTAGATAAGGTGTCCTCCTGTCATCACAAACACTAGTGGTCCATGATCGGGTTGTCATGGAAAAAGTTGAATGGAAACGTTCTTAAATAAACGGCCCATATCACTTTGTTGGTTTGGGAAGGTAAGCGGGCAAATGAGAACCCTGGGGTTGAATGAGGTTTCTACTTGTGTCTCTGGCGTAGTCTAATTAGGTGAGGATATTAATCCCCTCATGCTGTAGTTGACATCGTCATGTTGTGAGCCATTGGCTGTCTTTCTCACGTTAGCAAATATTCTCTGTTTAGTGTGCAATACCGGGTATACAAATGTCCACACGTTGCCATCTAAGCTCTGAATGGGATTTGGTCAATGATTACTTGCATCAAAACAATGGCCCAAACATCTAGATAGGTAGCAAAGCAGTCCTTCGAATTCTAGACCGTAACCTAATGGGATAGCATCCTGTTTGCAATGACCCCACTGAAATGGCCAGTCCCCCCTCAGGGAAGGAGGAAGTAAATTGTACTTGTGCTGAAATCCTTAATGACATGAGCGTGTGCTGCTGGAGTTCATCGCCCCCACGACTGTTGAAAGATGCCATCTGAATGGATTTCATTTCCCATTCCCCAAATGCGATCAGTTCGGCTCACATTAAACTCTACAAGGAAGGCCCTCAGATTCATTTTCTTTAGGGGCCATAAGCAAAAGAGGACACATTTCCACAATCACCGCTCTCTCCCACACAGCTGTCATCCGTTCCGTCGTGTGCTTTTCTGCATCTGTCTTTACATATATAGCATTCTCATTTATTTTCGTCACACTCACACGAACAGAACATGAAGAAATAAACGGTAAGTGCCTGTGCTCCTCTAAGGCCCTGCCTGCCTGCCTGTCTGCCCGCCTGTGGGCCGTCTGTTTCTGTGGCCTGCCATCCCTCCGTGCCACATTGATACCGCGCTGGTGATTTATCCAAACGGCACTTTAGACGACCAGCGCTCAGGGAACAGCTGGCTCCCCCCGGGGGCTCATAAATAATACCAACCCAACACCCCCCGCCCCCCTACCCTGAACACAGAACACCCCAAACCCCCCACCACCGCTGGGGCCAGAGCACGGCCAGTATTAATGCTCGCCTAATGTATTTATATAGACCGGGAGTATTTTCAAGGAAACGATTTAATTACATTTGCAAAGTGGATCGGAGGCTCCATTGCGGCCAGAGCAGAAGGGGCTGCGTCAGGGCTTTGGCGACGGCCCCTCCACACGCCACACACACCCACACACACCTCACGGCCAGGAAGACAAACAGCCATTCAATTAGCGTGATTGCCCTCTCTCTCTCTCTGTTTCAGACTGAGTGTGTGTGTGTGTGTCTGTGTTTATGTGTGTGTGTGTCTGTGTGTGCGTGTGTGTGTGTGTGTGTGTCCTTTCTCCCCCCCCCCCCCCCCCCCCCCCCCTCCCTTTCTCTGCCTCTCTCTCTCTCACTCACTCTCTCTCTCTGACACGGTCTGGCTGACTTCCTCACCCTTACTCTCTTTATTTTACTCTTTTGTTTAATGTTTGTGTACCAAAGTCTGCTGCTCTGTCTGTTTGTAAGGTCTGTTGCCATCTCTCTCTCTCTCTCTCTCTCTCTCTCTCTCTCTCACACACACACACACATACACACACACAGTATTGTATTTGTCCTCAGTAGCCTCTGTCTCTGGTCTGCTTTTAGGTTCTGGGACTTTTCAAAGACGGAGTCTCTGCTGGAGACCCTGGAGCATCACTCTGAGTTTGTGTGTGGCCTGGACTTCAACCTGCATGTCCCTAACCAGGTAAACGCCCGATCGCATCTGTTCCTGCGCCTGTGTGTTACAACTCATATCACCACTCTCCAAATAAACAAGCAACACTCTCCATTATCCTCAGGGCAAACCTAGTTTGTGTGTGTGTATGTGTGTATGTGTGTATGTGTGTATGTGTGTGTGTGTGTGTGTGTGTGTGTGTGTGTGTGTGTGTGTGTGTGTGTGTGTGTGTGTTTGTGTGTGTGTGTGTTCAACTGTATGTGTATATGTGCTTATAGTATGTGTGTATGGGTGTGTGTGTGTTTAAAATGATGATGATTATGATCATTGATATGAAATGCAGTTTGATTTGCTGAAAGGGTCTCAGGGTTTATGACCTCCTAGTGGGGAGTTGAAATGAAGAAATAAAGGCACAGCACAGACACCGAGAGAGGAAGAGCTTGTTTTATTTACTACCTCTCTCATTCACATTCATCATGATGATCGCTCATATTCTTGTTTTATTATATAATTATCATTTATTGTTTTAACATTTTATACTCTACCTGTTGGCTGTGAAGCACTTTGATTGTACATGTGCCATATAAATTCACTTTACTTACTTACTTACTTGCTTACACTGCAATGCAAGATCTCCAATTATCGTTACTCTTAACGAGGCTCCCTCCCTCTGTAAAGATTAGCCCAGGGTGTACGGGCACATATGGAGAGGGCCGTAATAATCTCCTCTCCTCATTGTCACAGCCCACAATGCAGACACCTCCGTGACACGTCAGCGATGGCTTTTCCATGAATGAGTTGACGTCACACACACAGGCGCACGTGCACACACACGTGCACTGCACACTGAAAAACACACACACACACACACACACACACACACACACACACACACCTTTGTGAATGTACTCACTCACATATATACCCACTCGAGTGACAAGATGTTAAGAGCTGTAAATTTGAGTTTTGTCGTAGTGGTAACACATTTATTTTGTCTAATATTAAATATGCTATTGGGTTGGATGAACCATTCAACCAATCTTTTTATTTGATTTAATTGCGTTTATTATTTTCATTTTTATTTATTCAATCATGCGCCATCTTACAGGGTCTGGAAGGAAATACAGGTTAACAATCTTACACAAATCTTTTGAATTTATTTGGGGGTGGAGTTATTACCCTTCGCCCTACAAAAAAAAAAACAATCTCCCGATCATTCTGTGGGTTGCGGTTTGCAAGTCCCCGGTGGTTAGGCTAGGTGTTCCTGAAGTAGTCAAAGTGATGACGAGGAGAGATGGAGCGATGAGAAGCAGATAGTCAATCAGGCGCCACAGTCCCCTGACAAGCCAGCAGACCTGTGCGACAGGGAGACGGGGAAGCCAGGAGCTGCTCTCTGCTTTCGGCTCTTCGCGGGCGGAGCGCCTCTACAGAGCTGCAGGCTTACGATTTTATTTTGTTTATTGCACAACAGACAGACCCAACTTTTTTGAATCCTTCCTCAGGGGACTTGACTGGACATCGACCAGAGAGGGCAGTCTGTTTTGGTTTGTTTGTTTGTGTGTGTGTTTGTCAACAGAATAAAAACAAACACACACACTCTCATCATATTAGCTGGCAGGGTTTCTCTGAGCCGCGCATGATTGTGCCTCTGTGAGGAAATTGCCCGTCTGACTCTGGGGGGGGCTCCTCTCATCTGCAGTCAGTGACGAGAGAGAGAAAGAATCAACCCCGTCCACACCCTCTGAAATTTAATTTGAATCAAAGGCAGTGGGCTTCACACACATAAACATATTTTTCAGACTCAAGAGGAAATAGACATTTTCCCCCCTGTGAATGAAATGGGTTGACCAAGATGAACACCAGCTCAGTGTGCAAGCACAACGAAACATGGAAGGGATATTTGGTTAATTAAAAATGTTGGGTAGCACTTCATAATAATTCCTCCCTATAAGGCATTTCATGCGTTTGTTAACCCTCAGTTAACACTTTGTTCATTATTTGTTAGCTATTATTCTTACATTATTTCTCAGCAATAAATTATTTATAAACACATTTTTCCTGTTAGCTGTCTGTTGGTGTTTATCTCTGTATCATCCTTTCTGTCTACTTTAACATTCATAGATGTGTTTATAAATGCTTTACTAATGAAAAAAATGTAAGAATGATAGTTAACAAAGGATGAACAAAGTGTTAACTGAGTGTTAATAAATGCATGAATAAATGCTTAACAGGGAGTAATTATTATAATGCAACCAAATGTTGTTTTCCTGAAATCTGGCCATAGTCCAGTGCTTTATAGTCCCTAAGGATGCAGAAGTGCCATTATTGCTATGATTATTGACATCTCTGTTCTACTGCTCACAGATGAAATATGAAACATGATCTATTTAGATCAAAACAAATACATCAATACAAAAACAAATGAGTTAAACGAAAAAGAGTTTGTGTGTGCGTATATGGGTTTCATATCAGATTCATATTTATGTCATACAGAATAGAGCATAAATTAAGTTATCTTTTTTGCATGCAAGACTGGTATTTCATACATTGCAAGATTATTACATCAGATGTCGGATACTGCCAGATCTTTTAAAATGACAAATATTCAACAGATTAACACAGACCTATTCAAGGTAAATACACATCGAGGTAAATACACATATGTCCATTTACATTTTTCTGTGCAGTTTTCTGCAGTATGGAACAAGTAAAGTTGTGAATATCTCCTTCGTTCCTCCTCAGATTTACATGTAGAGCTGTGTGCCCACATTTAAACGGCCCTTTAAGCTATCAATGTGTCACCCCTCCAACTGTTGCATTAAGTCCATTTAAATTCAGTTGGCTCGAATTTTAAAATCCATTTTCATGCTAGAGGCCCACATGTTTCTATTTTTTTTGTTCTTTTTTTCTTTTTCTGTATGATCCTCTCAGTTTCTACACTTTGGTTGAGTTGCCCTTTAGGCTTCATGTTGCAAGCAGTCTGTGTTTTTGTGAGATTTTCTTTGTTTTGTTCTTCCACCGGATTGACTAAAACCTTCAGTGCAAATTCATTGGGGTTGAGAAGAATGCCTGTGTTGGCACTAATGTGTGAGAACCATGCATCCCCCTTACACACACACACACACACACACACACACACACACGTATGCACACACCACCACTGCCCCCAACCCCCAAGATTTCCAATCTTCAAGAGGAGCCATAAAAGCACAGCATCAGAAAGAAACACACACACACACACACACACACACACACACACCACTGGTTGCCTCAGCCAATTTGGAGGATATGGGGTTTTGGAGAAGATTGTGCACACAGGCGTGCATGGCAGTTGCTGCCGCTGCTGCTGTTTTGTTTTTTTAACTGTTTTGCTGTTATCATGGGTTTGCCGTCTGCTTCAGCCTGTGCTGGGGGCTGGGTGCTGGGGGTTGGGGGGGGTGCCTTAGTGTAGTGCACTCAAGGAGGGAGCAGAAAGTGTGAAGGGCTCTCAGCCTCTGCAGTCTCCCTCTGCGCTGCAAAATGTGCTGTTCTACACAGACACACTGCCCTGCTTTACAAAATGCTACACACGTGTGTGCGCACACACACACACACACACACACACACCTGCAGGCAAAGCTGCGCAACTTGCTGCATATTTTGTTAATGTCAGCATGCAGTACCTTTGCACTGTGGCTTGGTAAAATTGAGTTACGATTTTCTATGCCCACGTTGGGTGTAAATCTGACCCATCTAAGTGCCACTATACTGACACACACCTGCCTGCTTCCTTTTTTTAGCCATCCATGCCCTCTTCTTTCTCAAGTTCTTTCTACAACAAACATTAACCCTTACTGTACATGTAGTCACACCTACTGTTTTTTACTGATAATAATCCCATTTCTTGTAATCCTGCAACACTCTCACTCTCTCTCTCGTGCACAAACACACACACACACACACACACACACACACACACACACACACACCCTCCTCTTCTTCTTTACCATCTTGCAGTGATGGTCCAGTGCTTTAACCCCACTTTGCTCACTGTGCTGTGATTGATCACCTGTCCCCAGGTTGCACACAGTCAAACCCCAGCAGCTGTGCAGTCTTCTTGTGCACACTTCAAACCCCCCCCCCATTACCCACAACACCACCCCACTCCTGCCCGCCCACCCACCCCACCCACTCCACCCACTCCAGTGCAGTCTAGCCATCCGGCTTCCCCGGGCGCCCTTTAAGGAGGCCGGGGGCTTACCCTTTTCCATCCCTGGGGGAGTGATGCATCATCAAGGCAGGGCAGCATCACTGCTCAGGTCAGTGGTGTTTGGGAATCAACACTCAAGGTATACCAGAGACAGCAGGCGGAGAGAGATTGGGTATTTTGTCCCCCTTTTTTGGTGCAGAGTAGTTGTGGGGACCCAGGGGACAATGCCAGTCTACAGAAGCCAAACTTTTCAATTAACAGAGGACCACCCTGCGGCAGCGCCCCAGTGTTCTCTCAAGTCTGAATGTCCCTGTCAGTTTGTCTTGGCCTCTCTTCTTTCTCGTCTTTCTTTCTCTCACTCTATCTGTCTGTCTCTCTCTTTCGTTCTCTCTCTCTGTTTTCCTGTGTCTCTCATCCTCCCTGTCTTCTTTTCTCTTCTCTTCTCTTCTCTTCTCTTCTCTTCTCTTCTCTTCTCTTTTCTTCTCTTCTCTTCTCGTCTGCAGTGTTGGCGTGGTCATATTATTTACCCCTCACACAGCACTGTAATTAATGAGGGCCATTTCTTTCCCTCAATGGATGACTCATGCATAGGCTGTTTGGCAGCAGCAAGCTCTCGGCTCTCTTTCTCCGTAGTACTTAGGGATAATGAATCCCACCACCCATCCTGCCTGCCTATCAGAGAAAAAAAAGAGAGAGACTGAGGGAGACCTAGAGGGAAGCCATATTTCTTGAGTCCCAAATTGAATTGACACCGCTAAATCAATACAGTGGACTCCTTCTTGCCACAGAGCTTTTTTGACACGTGGGGATGTCACACTTTCATGAGTCAGATAATTCCAGCTGTGGTCCCACTGCTGCTTTGGTTGTATGTGAGGAGAGTAATAATTATATGCACGGATACTCCCATTACACTGACTAGATAAACAGCACCCTTTGATTCTCTGACTTTGGCTTGAGGGGATCGGAGGGCATTAGATGCAGTGAGGGCCACAAAATAACCATCCGTTCCGTCTGAAAGGCCTCCCGTTGCTTTTGGTCACAGGGTTAATGCTGAGGTGTTCTCTGGCATAGTGCACTGCACTCCCCTGTACCTTTTAACTTCAAAGTCTCATTGGGTACTTCAAAAGCAATAGGCACCAAATTGGACATCAGCTCTCTCGCTGCCCGTCGCAGCCAGTGTGTACCTCCAGCTCAATAAGACGAGCATGATTGATTGTGGCATTTGTCGAAGAAGCAACACAAAGGCTACAGTCTTAATTTGTCCTTTATTTTTTTTGTCTTTTATTTCTCTCTTGATGTATGCATAAAACAGCACTTCAAAGCTGCATCAGCCAAAGAAGCAGCAGACCCTCATTGTAAAGTCATTATGTTGCCTGCCATTGAGGATTAGTCTCTGTGCCTTCAAAATATTGGCCAATGTCAGACTGTTTTTGTATTTCAGGGATTTTGCTTGTCCTTCAGTGAATGCTGTGGATTTGTTGGCAGTATTTATTTTCGTATTCATTTACTTCCCAATTTGCACAAAAGTTCCATAGCTGGTTTGTACTTGTACATATACTGTATCTGCAGGTGCCCTGAATCAGCGCTGAGTGGGTTTCCCCTTGCTCTGCTTTGTGCACAGGTGGTGGACTGCTCCTGGGACGAGACCGTAAAAATCTACTCCCCTCCACGGCTGGCTGCCGCCCAGCCAAGCGCGCCGTAGGGGAAGATAATGGTGCCCTGCCGCAAGGAGCAGAGAAAGTGGGCGAGAGTGAGATTGCAACGGAGGGAGGGACACAACACACCGTTTCGTCTCAGTCCCCGGGCACGGCGTATTGCTGGGCCGGCGCTGCGGCATTCCTAATGACGCCATTAAGGGAGGACTCGTACGGGTTGAGGAGGGCAGCCGTGCGATCACACACACACACACACACACACACACACACACACACACACACATCTGTAAGCATGGGGTTTCCGGACAGCTCCGCAACTCACTCACCTGGTACAGCTGGATCCGATAACAGGTGTAAAGTTGTGTATTTCTTGGGCAGAAATGTGTGATTTTGAGGCTGAACAAAGCTGTTCCCTTTAAAATGCCTTACTAACATGACAGTACATTTGCATTCATCAATCCCTGATTATGTGGTTATACTGAATTAATGGTCATGTGGACATTTGACTTTGCAGTACTGTGCCTGTCATAGAATTTGACTTTACCAAATGTTTACAATAAAAAGTCTTCATTGAAGAAAACCTATATTTTGGACACATTGTGTTTTATGGCTTTATATGTGTAAAGCAATTTAATGTCACACTGTATATTTTTGTCCCTGCCTTCATGTGATTTATTAACCCATTAAAATCTTTAATTTACATAGTTCTGTACATATGTATTGCGTGATGGACGTTTAATGACTAAATAAATTCATGCATTCTTATTATCTTGCTCCAGTTTTTCACTGCAAACATGAATTTCCTATTTATTTTCTAATGGAAATAAACAGATAAACTTTATAATTATACTTACTATATTTACTAAGATATCTGTTTAGGATTATTTCTGTTTGAGATTATTTCCCATCACACCGCACACGGTACCGCAGTCAGCGTGTCAGTGCGTACGAGCTATCTCACGTGCTTTGTGTGACTTTAAAAAGGCAAGAACCACCGCTTTTATCCCATTCAAACCATGCACACGTTCAGCACGTCTTTCCTATCGTCGCAATCGGTTGAATGGTTTCCGCTTGAAAAAAGAAGCAGTAAGAAACTTAAGAAGTCCATCAAAGTAAGTAGGGTTTCTGTGTAGCTTTACAATTCAATTAGCTTGTGGGGGAGACCGCTCTGCGGCGACTGTCGCATTCATATCAGCAACTCCAGAGTGGGTTTCACTGTGAATTACGCAAGGTTGTATACCGGCGTGGGGGCGTGTATTAAACACCGCTTTGTCGTATTTATGTCCCATGAGTGTTCACAGCACGTGGGACCTCAGAATTGGACGGAACGGACTTCTGATTTAGAGGACGGATTTTCATCGTGCATGACAGGTGCAGGTCCAAACAGATGCATATCTCCTGTACGTCAAAGTCTCTTTTTGAAAGTGGTGTGTGAGTGCCTCCCTTTGCATCCTTTCATTTTATTCTTCTGTTGTGGCAATTGATTTTTTGGATATTTATAACTTTGACATTTACGGCCATACGCACAGCGACAGAGGGCTGGACAGTACACAGGTGAAAAGTGCGGATATACTCGCCGTTATTCTCTCCGGGACTTGTGTAAAAAGGAAATCCTCAGGCAGTATGGATGTTTGCAAAGGTCGTTTGCTGGGCATTTCGGTGGCTGTAGCGCATGGCTTTTTCTCGGGGTCTTTGAACATTTTGTTAAAATTTCTTATCACCACGTACCACTTCAATTACCTCACTCTAATACAGTTCCTGACGAGCGGCACTGCGGCGCTGACTCTGGAGATTCTGCGAAGACTGGGGAAAGCAGATATACCTCCGTTCAGTCTGCAGTTGGTCAAAGTTTTCTCCGGCGTCTGTATTTTAGCCATCTTGCAGTCGACCCTCACACTGTGGGCCCTCAGAGGTCTCAGTTTACCCATGTATGTGGTTTTCAAACGATGTCTACCTTTGGTAACACTAACAATCGGGGTATGCGTTTTAAAGAACGGGATTCCGTCTATCGGAGTGATAGCGGCAGTCTTGATTACCACAACAGGAGCAGCGTTGGCAGGTAAATTACACCGGCTATTTTGTTTCATAATTAATTAAGTAGAACTTAAACCTTTGTAAAATGCTCCATCGAGTTTACAGCCACTGAATTCTGAATTAGTTCCGTTGCTCAAGCAGTCTAATACGCATGAGTAAAAGTAAATAATATACACAGTAAGAGCATTTACTTGTTATTAATGTCTTTTGTATACTGCTGTATCCAGCAAATTAAGCATTTATTACTGTGTCATGTATCATCCCCTACATCTCTGATTTGCTGTATGACCCAGGGATGCAAATTGGCACCAGCCAAATGCTGAAAGTGGCTGGTAGATGTTATACACAAAATAATGATTTACTGTCAAGTGACTGGTGAATTATACCTATTATTTATCAGTGACTGGTAAAAGTTCTTTTCATCCTTGGCATGACCACTAGCCTACTTTATTGGAGAATAGTCACAGCAATACCTGGCAACAATTCTTAGACTCTGACTACACATGCCACTTGGCAATTTTCCAGTCCTACTTCACACATTGTGTTTGTGTTATTTCCTCACCCCCACTCACGCCTTCTCTCCAAACCACCTCAGGTGCCGGTGATCTCACCGGAGACCCATTTGGCTACGTGACGGGCGTTCTGGCTGTGATCATCCATGCCTCCTACCTGGTCTTGATCCAGAAGGCCAGCAGCGACAGCGAATACGGCCCGCTCACGGCCCAGTACACCATCGCCGTAGTGGCATCGCCGGTGCTGCTGGTGTGCTCTTTCGTCAGCATGGATGCCATAAACATGTGGACCTACTCGGGCTGGAAGAACCCCCACGTCTCGGGCATCTTTTTCACCTGCATCCTCATCGGCTGCGCCATGAACTTCACCACGCTCCACTGCACCTACATCAACTCAGCCGTCACCACCAGCTTTGTGGGTGTGGTAAAGAGCATCGCCACCATCACCGTGGGCATGCTGGCCTTCAGCGACGTGGAGCCCACTAACCTCTTCATCGCTGGCGTGGTGGTCAACACCGTAGGCTCCATCACCTACTGCATTGTGAAGTACTTTGAGACCAAGAAGAAGCTGAACTACCAGGATATGGACGAGGCCACCAAGGAAGGGGAGGGGGAGGACGAGCTGCCTGGACAACCTTACACTGAGCCCCCAAAACCGGAGGTAGAGCTCGTGGGGGAGGGGGGGAGCCTTGCCAATGGGACCCTGGCAGCAGGGGCGCTCCATGAGGGTGACACAGCCGCCTTCCCTGCGCTCGAACACACCGCCGAGGAGTCCATCGAGATGCAGAAACAGGCCTACTTTCAGGAAGGTGGCGAACCAGTGGCCCAGCCCCAGGCATTGAGTGACAGTTACCTTGGGGTCTGGAGATCTGTTCGCACGCTCAAGTTCATGAAAAAGGACACCCTGATTGACAATATGGAGGTGCAGAGCCCTTGATGTGGAATGCGTTTTTTTTTATTTGTGTTTGAGAGGGTGCATGTTGTGTTCGTTTTTGTCACTGAATGAGTCTTGGGGATATGTCTTTTTCTGACTTTTGTTGTTGTTGTTTTTCTTTTCTTACATGTGGTCTTAAAGAAGTATTTTTTAAAACAAAATCTATCTGATGAGTTTGTACAAACAGAAGGGATCATATCAGGTATTTCTAAATGCATAAGGTTAATGCATTGAAATGTTTTATACTGAGATTTCAGTAGCGGCGACATTATCTGTGCAGGGAATAGCAAACCAACCAGACATCAGAACAAGAGGAAGGGACAGCTCTTGCTCCCCCATCATTTAAAAAAGGCCTCCTTTTGAAGACATCTTGTATTTACTGTAAATATAAGAACGTCAGTTGGCTGTGTTACATGTAAGTAACTCAGAACTGAAAAAAATGAAATAGTGGTTATCATTTTTTTATTATGATTTGTTTACTTATTTTGTCTTGCACGTGATGTAAATGCCTGTCTGGATTTGTGCAATCTTACAGTGAGACATTTGACAAGACCAAGGAGCAACAGTATTTTACATTTGCATGTTTAATGCAAAGTAAATTCAGATGAGTTTCACATGAGAAATGCTTGTTGTCTAATGCTGGTTTAAGTTCCAATGGACCATCCATTACCATAAGTGACCTGGTAATTGCTTTTTGCCATGTTGTCTTACCACTGAGAAATGCTTTTGAATTACCGGTGGATGGTTGCTGATAGGGTTCACTTAACAAGCAAAACACTGGGTGACATGAGCGATATGCCCAAGGGTAAAAAAGTCATTGGGTAATTCTGTTAGCTGAAAGCATTTCTTTGCCTGGGTACCCCCATTACCTCAATTTAATATATAGCCTCGGTATACACATGAAGATGTACACAAGTCATACACAAGTGAATCTCTTCCCCTCATCTTCAGAGGTACTGTAAACCCCTGCAAGATTTCTATTGCTTGAAGTATGTCCAAATCTTGTTATGGCAAAAGTACAGTGACTGCATATGCTTTATGTAAAGGGATGTTTTTCTCTTTTGCAATTAAAAACAGTTTCCGAAGTGTCAGAGAAGAAAACATTATTACCACTCTCTCTCTTACAAACACACGCACACACACACACACACACACACAGAAGAGCACACAAAAACAGTAGAGGGGGATAAGTCTGTTCCATGTGTCTGTGGGGAGAAAGAAGAGTGATTTGTCCGTTAGCCTTTCTGGCAACCCAGTCAGCAACTTTGGGAACGCCAAGAAAATCCATCTTAAACTACCTTCGAAATACCCGAATGTGTGTGTGGAAGATCAAGGAGAGGAAACATAGGGGGAGCCCTTTGCCATCGAAGGAATGAAAATAAGGGGAGAGTATTTTATATAACCCTGCTCAAATGAAGGTAGAGGAATTTAAGATGCCCAAAAGCCGTTGGAGATCTCCTCTGCACTGCTTTTCACAGCTATAGTCTTGACTTGTATTACTGGTAACACTGGGTAGTCTGCATATTGACCTTTTATGAACATTCCTCCACAAATTGACTGATTATTGTAATCACTGGCCCTCAGCTCACTTAACAGATTAGCCGGGTCTATTGACTAAGCCATACATCTAAAGCGGCACATCAATTAAGTATATTATCAGCAGCAGGTCAAATGGGGTTGAGATAATAATACAATCCTCTTAATTATGTTTGAGATGCATGAAAACTATAAGATTTTGGAGGATTCATTTCTAATCAGGAAGAATATTCAAGGGAGAAAGAAACATCCCATGATACCAAAGTTATTGAATATCATTTTTAATTTTAGAACAGACTTTGTGTCTAAAGTTTTTCATTTCTGATTTCTCAATGTATTTACTCTGAACACATTGCATTTGTGTGATTTGCATATCCTTGGACATTTGTATTGATGCATGGACACTTAACCCCAACTCTCGTCAGGGTTGTTTTTGGGCAATGCTGCTTTTCCAGCTGTACCAATTTGTCACCCATCCCTCTCCCTGCTCAAAAGAAGGTAGACTAATTTAAAACACTCAAAAGCTGTTGGAGGTCTCCTCTGCACCGCTATAGTCTTGACTTTTACTTGACATTTTCACAGCTATAGTCTTGACTTTGACTGGTAACACTGGGTAGTCTGCATAGTGACCTTTTATGAACATTCCTCTACAAATTGACTGATTATTGTGATCACTGGCCCTCGGGCCACTTAACAGATTAGCCGGGTCTATTGACTAAGCCATACATCTAAAGCGGCACACCAATTAAGCATATTATCAATACAATTGTACTGATGCATGCCCACTTTCCTCCAACTCTCCTCAAAGCTGTTTTTTGGGCAATGCTGCTTTCCCAGCTGCACCAGTGTATCACCCATCCCTCTCCTGCCTTGTTTATGTAGACTTACGTACAGTAGATTCACCACCTCCACCACCACACACTTACGTTCTGTGAAGTCTGTCCCCAACATGTACAACTCACCTCCAGCTGCCTGGCTAGCTGGCTGGCTGACTGACTGACTGCCGGCCTGCATCCTCTTGGTAACGTACGATTCCTCTCAGTCTGGCTCTGCCCCTGTGGCCTATAGTCATAAATGGCTCTGCGCTCAGCACAAAAGGTGCCCTGTGCTTTTTGTGTGCCAAACCCATAAAACGTTGATGCCTCATGAGCAGAAAAATAACACAAAAGGAGAGAGAAGTTATTGTCTGTCCGGTTTCGCTTCCAGTTCAGCCAAAGCTCTGTAACGGAGCACTTGTTTGCTTTAGCTCACCGATGGAGACACAGTCCTCGTCCACGGCAGAGACAGCTGGTGGAAGATAGTGCCAGTAAGAGGGTGATTACTGGGTTGACTTCTTTTTACTATTGTGATTTTGCGCTTCAAGCAGTCGTTTATGTCTGTAGCTGATGTGAGGTCAATTTTTGTAAGTGATCTGGGTATCTGTTAAGACGTTTTTCATGGTAAGACTTTCATGGTGAGGCATGGTGTAAGACCTCGACAATTTTTAAGAGTGATTTACGGTGTCACTTGCACTTACAGTTTTTTATGTTTGCTTACACACTAAAATCTAAAGTTTCCCACAATTAATGAAACAACACTCAAATAAGAAAACATCAGCTCCACTTCAAGCATATTTTCAGCTTCACAGTTTTTGCAAAACACTACACACAGTGATTTGCAAAACATTAGACACACTTACATGCGTTGCACACATGACTATATTGTAATGTCACCTTTTTTTCATTTCAAAACACTAGCTTTCAATTGACCACATCTTTGCAACCAACTGGTTGAATACAATTGACAGGGTCCAAAACACTAAGGGCTAAATTGCAAAACACAGCAATCAGGCTTAAACACTGTAAATAGAAAACATGGAGTTACCCTGACTTGAATATAAATGTAAGGCAATGTTGTAAGAGGAGGAGAAAGAGGGACAGTAAAGATGAGAGTAAGATAAAAGGCAACAAGAGGAAAAGGTAAATACTGTCACTACAAGGTACAGTTGGAGGAGAGCAGACAGAGAAGACAATGACAAAATTGATCACATTGGAATGACATTGTTTGACTACCTTGAAAACCCTAGGTTGAGACATGCCACCAAATTAGGCAGAGATGACACTTAGAGTAGCTTTTTGTCTCCAACAACACTTTACTGTGTTTTACTGTGTTTTCTGTGAAGATGGTTCAATGCTTTGTTGAAATGGTTTTCAATATGCAACCATGCAATACTGCAAGCAAACACTTCAGCATATTGACTGATTTTGCATTACGTAAAGTAAAAAAATCAATGGAAAGTGAACAGTATTAGTCATGAGTTGTGTTTCGTGAATGCATTCATGTAATTTATCAATATGTCTGAAAAATGAAACCCAGATTATGTCATTTAAAAAGTCAGAATGTTACAAAGTGTTTAGGGTTGATTACTACTGTGTCTAATTCACTCAAACACAAATAGATCATATGAAATGTGTGTGTGATTTGGCAACATTTTTTTATAAATAAGTGTATAGTTTTGTAAGAAGAATAGCATTTTGCAATAGACCTGGGGTGTTCTGTTAATTAAGTGTATGTTTGCATTAACCGTGTGTAGTGTTTTAAAAAACTGAGCACAGTTTTTAAAGCTTTTAACAATTGTAAAAAAAACCTATAAAAGAACCCCTTTTTTTAAAAATAAAAAGGGAGTGCAAAGGTACTGATACACACATTCACAACTAGCTATCATTTCATTACACATCACTGGACTGAAATAAAACCCTGAAAGAAAGTCTATTTTACCCACTCAACTCTTTTGCAAAATGCAAAAGCATCCAATATATTATCTGTCAACATTACAGTCTTGAGCACTGTGGCCATGGCCCTCTTGTGAGCCATAAGGCTCTGCCACCAGGGCTATGGATTTCCTTTAGGCCGAATCAAGAAAAGAGCCAGGAGTGGGCCATGAATCTGTGATAAGATCATTGGCCAGTCATAAAAACCCAGCTCTCTGTAATGAAGGCATTTTAGCAGATCACAACTCGTGTGATATATTTGCGCAAGCTTGTGTATCAGTCACTTGGTTCCAGGGGCTTCACAGCACAGAGCTGCTGGAGAAGAGGAGATTAACAAGCTGCAGTCTTTCCTGGGTCATTACTTGAATCTTCAGGACCCATTCATGCATGAAGGCAATTGCTTAAAATTTATGAATCATCTCCCCCCTGGGGAGCAGAATATCAACCCCTCCATCCCCCATCCCCCATCGTGCCCCTCCTTGCCCTTACTGTAATTTTTGCAAAATAAGCAATATGACATGAGTGGACTTAGGATGATCTGTCTTAGAGAGAGTTTGTGTGTGTGTGTGTGTGTGTGTGTGTGTGTGTGTGTGTGTGTGTGTGTGTGTGTGTGTGTGTGTGTGTGTGTGTGTGTGTGTGTGTTTGTGTAAGTGTGTGTGTGTGTGTGTGTGTGTGTGTGTGTGTGTGTTTGTGTATGTGTGGGGTGGGTGTCATGGTGTTGAGTCGTTGGAGGGGGTGTTGGTGGGGGCTGTGGTGGACTGTGATACTAATCAAACCTGTTTGGGGGGTTTTCTGTTTAAGTTCTGTAAATAAACCCGAACATTACTGTTGTGATGTTTCACATCCATCCCACCACCACCAATTTCAAACTTGCCAGGTGCATGGGAGTGATTTTCATATTTTTGGTTAAGCTGATTTGTGGAAATATGCCCAATAAATGTTTTTTTTTTCCATGCCTCTGGATAACGGGTGGCAAGATTAGCCTGCTTCTTGCATATCAAGCAGACTAGAGAGGACATTTGCATAAATGTTTCTATTTGTTGGCATGAGTAAACAACAATATTTCTGAGAGGCTGCTCATGTCATTCACGAATAAAACTTCCTCTGCGTGGCCCTACTGTGTACGATACTGCCCCCTATTGGATCGTCCATGTAAGTAAGCGCTCCCCGACAACAGAATTTGGTGTAAAGATAAATGATTCTGTTCTCATTTTATAAACCTTTTTTATACGACTGAAAGCTATAGTAAGTGTGTCTATAACACTATTATAATACACTTAAATAATGACAACCTATCAATGACATAAATGAATAATGCTTCATTAAATGTTTATTATCAATGCTTTAATATGATTGGTATGGTATTGTGATTAACCCACTTGGGTAGTTATTCTGGCTAGACTTTTGGCTTCCTCCACTTCTGTGCGGTGACCAGTCTCCTGAAAGGAAGACAGGTCTTTGGCCTGATGCTTGAGGAACTGCTCTGGGGCTGAAGCACTCACTTCCAGGAGTGGGAGAACACTGACATTAAACTCTGCTGAGCAAGTTTAAAAAGGGCCTTAGTCAGCACAAAAGGGCTGTAGTCAACACAAATTAATTTACTGAATATTCATATGTGAATTAGATATGTGTATATATCTACTCAAACTGTTATGTTGTAAAGCCTACTGTATATATTCACCTGCAGCTGCACCACTGCAGCTGAAGTTTCCTGATTTGATATTCTGAATGAATGTACATGTAAAATGATAGAAGCAACAAGACAAAAAAACAACCGATGAAAAACAAAAGTCATTTGGAAGGAGTTTATGCTGACCTAACCATAGAATTTGCTACATTTTTGTGACTTTATGACGGACAGCATAAATATGTAGTAACTATAGGATATGAATTTACTGATACATATGTGGGGGTATCAAAAAATATTGAATATCCTTAAAATAGATTTTACCTTTGGAATATCTTAACGTGATGAATCTTTTGGAGGAACTTGCAGATCCTGCTTCTGCCTTCTCTCGCCTCACTTATCTTGGGAAGTGTGATTCTTAAGAATTTCTTTTCCTTCTTTTTTAGCAAACCTTTTGCCCAGACCACAACATTTAAAAGTGCAGGTGGCAAAAATCTTGTTTAATTTGTCATGGAGGTTGGAAGCTGAAGATAAAGGAAGCATAACTCCCCCTAGTGGTGTAGTCGACTCTTCATTTTTTTCTCTTTACCCTTGCCCCTCTACACACACACTGGCCTGGTAAACCAGCCCCTTGTACTTCACTTCGATCTGAACATAGGGTCCGGCAATGCTGTATTGAGAAGCTCTTTCTCTGGTAGAATCCTTACCGGGCCAATCAGCGAACAGAGAGAGTGTTCGTGAGCAATGACGTCCTTGTGTGCGCTACATGTCACTTGTTCAGAGGAGAACGAAGTAAGCAAGGCCATTTAGTCTGCTGTGGCAACACTTCTGAATATCGAGGAATTAAAGCCGGAGAAAGAAGAATGTTTACGGGGTGGAAGATACGTTGTGGCCCTATTCCCCACGGGTTTCGGGAAACGTTTAATCTTCCAGCTTGCTTTGTTAGTTTGTTAGTTTGCAGAAAGCTTCATAAGTTTTAGTTTTTTAGGTGTTAGGACAGCTGTGATATATATGATTATAGATCTTGGAATTTCATTACAGAGAAACCTGTTTTTCTTGGTGTATATGACAACTAACACTTTGAATTTCAACTTGCTTATTCAAGGTAAAACAACATAAGAAATAATGGCTTTAAACAAATAATTCTGTTTTGTTTTAGTTAGTTTTGCATTGCTGAATAAAGTGTTTTAAATTGAATTCAAATTTTCACTTAGTATGACAGAGGAAGGAAAGCAGTAGTATTATGTATGATTATAATGTCGAAATAAACAACAACACTGCTGTCACTAAATAATGGGCAAATTCCTACAAGATTGTACATATATAAACATAAAACGAACAAAAAAAGATGTCTAATAACAAAATTTATTTTCATTCGTTTGGCTCATTGTTGAAGAGTTGTGGCAATACATGATCCAAAATAGTCCAAAATTCAATAAACAAAGAAAGGCACATAATTGGTAATCTGTAATCCATAGACAAAGTTCATGTCATTCAGTCAACCACAGCTTAAATAAGAAGGCAGGATAACGCTACAGAGACTGTTCCAGCAGCAGAGTAGAGTTTGTATACTGTTGCTGAATCATCAGTGACAGGTGCACTGCACACGGAGTACACAGGAATTTCAGCTGGTGCATACAGGCAGGCATGGCCTACATGCAGGGCAGGGGAAACAAAGGGTAACAGAGGAGGGAAAACCTGGCTCAGGATCCAGAGGAGCCGTGTCAAGCTGTGTCAGCCTGGAAACAAACAGATAAATACACACAAAGGCTCTTCAGGTCATAGAATAACAGTGTGCCTTTCCATGGTCAAGGTCAGGGGCATAGCCAGATATCATACAACGGGTGGGCCCATAAAAAATTCAGGTGGGCCCAGCCCAAAACACATAGGTTAATTTTATTACTAAAACAGTTAATCAAACTTAGTTAATCAAACATAGATAGGTGGGCTCACTTGTGGCTACGCCTATGGTCAAAGAGATGAATCTGGACCCTTACCATTTTGCGACCACTTCGTTTCTTCTTCAGCAAAAAACGCAGACAACGGACAATCCATGATTTCTGTAACCATGGACATAACAATTGGTCAGATGACAGACACAGATATGCAAAGCACTAGCTGCATTTCACCTTGATTTACTCTGTCATGAATACACACCTTTTTGGAGTCTTTCACTTTGGGCACACTCTTGGTGTCATATGGTGGCTCACATGCGTCTGCTTGGATGGGAGCAAAGTCTTTTGCATCCTCTGCCACTTCCAGAATCATTGGTGGCAGCAGGGGGCCAATGAGCTGTTTGAACTCCTCCGTGGAGAGGGGCGCCTTTCTTGTCACAAGGCCCACAGGCTCCTCACTTGAAGCCAGAGGGGCGTCTTCTGTGACCTTTGACTTCTGCTGCTTGTCCATCTCAGCCAGGAGCCCCATCCACTCTCCAATAAGGACATGAGTACATTTCGTGCTGCTGCACACTGAGTCCAACTGCAGCACCATTTGACAGAAGCGTGCAGGAAGGGCATGCCCTTTAGATGCTGTGGGGCGAGATGGGAAAAGATGGAATAAGATTTTGACACTGAAATGGATCTAGGAATTGTAACACCACCACCACCACCACCACTACTACTACTAATGATAATAACAACAGTAAGTTTCAGTGAGTAGGTTCCCTTACATAAGGTTTCTGCCATCTTTTGAATGGTTTCTTTTCGAAGAGAGGAGCTGGTGGAATTGGCTAAAATGATGGCAAGGTACAGGGGCCACTTTCTCCCTTTGTCATCTCCACATGCCTGTAAGGAAATGCACAAAAGGCTCTCAGTCAAATATAATAATGGCAACATGCTCATAATTAACAATTTAACACGGAAAGTGTGAATATTGAACTCACAGAGGCAGCTGTGGGAATTTCACCCAGCCGGACCTGATAGTAGGTTTTAATTTCATCGTTGTCCTTGAGGCTTCCAATAAAACTGGACAAAAAAAAACTAGATCAGCTTTAGAAAGACAGACAACACATTTCACATCTACACATTGTAAATCTGACAGAAAGGCCATTTCTATTTTACCTGGACATCACCCAGTCAGGTAGGCCATTTTTATTCAGGCTGTTCAAGCCAAAGGCATGATCCCATGAGCCTTGCTCAACAGCAAATTCAACAGCTTCCTGCAAAACAATATACAAAATTGCTGACGTCAGTGTTGTTTACAATAAGATAGGACAGTGATGTAGCCTACAGTACTGCTGCTGGGAAGGCATACATGTTCTGGCATATTTGCATATTAAAAAAGGATAACCAAATTTGTCTTTAGATTGTAAATCATGTTTATATATATATATATATATATATATATATATATATATATATATATACACACCAGTTTATTATTTGTATAGTCACACCTACAGTATGATACTGAAGTTAAGTAAGTGCATACCTTTGTCTTACCAGCCACCAGCAGGCTAACAAGGCTGGTGGTGGCACTGCAGGCTTCTGCCTCATGAAAAACAAAGCAATTCTGAAGCAGCAAGTCAGCGACGTTTTCAGCACTGACCATCTGGAAAAAAAAAAGATTTTTATAAAAGAATTAAAATGACTAAAATTTGTAATTGCATTTCTATTTCCAAGTGGATGCATTTCAATGTTCAGCATTGAAAGTTTCTTTATTAAATTGTAGGATACTTGACATATGACATACAATGACATATCATAGTCTATATACACCTCCTGTATGAACATACACAAAAAAAATCCGTGGCAAATAAATAGCCTAAGGAAATCCCCTGGGAGGTCAACTTACTCCGTTCTTTTTGCAAAGTAGCGCCAGAAGTCCCCAGCCCAATCCAACCACCTTGCATTCGGCCTTGCTACCCGTGTGGAGGTAGCGGTCCCTCTCCAAAACGGCCAGATGGTAGACCTCCACGAGCCTGGAGTCACAGCTGGAATTATATGGTTTAAAAAAAAGTTAAAAAATGTCAACACTGTAACTTATTCACTCAGTTAAGCTGTTTTCTGAATACAAGTACTACTGTATGTAAAATCGGCAAAAAGCCCACTATAAAATCTCACCCGTTTGGAAGGTCCTCCTCATCCAGACGACGCCTTTCCTGCGTCCAAGCAGGGGCATCTCCCTGACCTAAGCGTGTGGCCTCGGGTGAAGTCTTCAGAGCATAGTTTAAGTATGGGACTGTGGGACTTTCACAGAAAGTCACCCGCTTCCCCCCGCGTCCATTAACCTTTACGGAAAGATCAATCAATGACTTAGGAGCAGGCATTTCCACACTGCACGGACGACTCAAGTCATCGCGGTGCAGTTCATCCATACTCGGGCTAAAGTGGTGGCAGGTACGGTAATCTCGCGCAGTACAAAAAACGTGGCTCACTCTCAGGTAACAATATTGTTAATGAACACTTTTCAGTCAGGTATTGCGCTTTTATACAGATAAATTCCAGAAGACGGTAACCGAATGCATCGTCACAATAGGCTACATAGTTGCCACCTAAGTTCTTAACAGTGTGGCATTCGACAATCGAATGTCAGTATTGTCTATTGTGGCCCTGGCTGATTAAACGTGATTAAAACGGAAGCTGCATAGTCTGCTGGTAAAACGTACTATATGCAGTACATATTATCACATCAAATTGTCAAAAGCAAAACAAATATAGGGGCTACCGATTAAAAAAAATAAAACAAAATAGAATAAGTAGCCTATTTGTTGAAATGTTACATGAAAGCATTTTGGGACTTCATTAAAATCAGCTTTCAGCACTACTGAGACGTGGCTCAGGACCTTGGACAGCAGCGTGTAGTCTAGCATAATGACAGATAGCTAGCATACTAACAAATTAGTTAGGTTTCGGATATAGGAGAACAATACAAACTAATGTATAAAGGCATAAATCTACAAGGGCTATGATGAAACATGATAATCTTCCTCTTTCGCTCAGATTAGACTGTCTCAGAATATAATCATTGTATGGTACAATTTGTAAGTAGTCAACATTGTGTGATGTTTAGAGTGGTTACTTAGACATATACAGTAAGAGAATAAGTGGATAGAAGATGGTGTGTGTGTGTGTGTGTGTGTGTGTGTGTGTGTGTGTGTGTGTGTGTGTGTGTGTTTAATTACAGTTTTTTCTGAATGCTTAAACACTTATAGTGATTGTTGTAGCACAATTTCTAAAACTACTAATTCTTATAGCAAAACCCTTCACTGAGTTCGCAAAACTAATAGCACAAACTCTGCTTTGCACTCAGTTTGTAATTTTGTAACACACACGTCCACTGCACAGCGCTCTTTTTGCAAAACTGTAAACACAACTCACTGCTTTACACAGAACTTGCTAATAATCCACACACTTTTAGCAAATCTATACACAATCATGGCTATTATTTAAACTATTTTGCCAACTTTCTGGCCACACTGTCACGTGTGAAAACTCTTTTATATAAATAATTCAACACTAGCAATACAGTAAGCCACAGGTAAGCTTTTGAGGTGGAGTACAATGTTGGAATAAAGAAGATTGAGAGTTAGAGAGGAGCATGAGGATGTGGAGGTGAAAAAGCAAGAGGGAGAGGATGACGAGGACAAGGAGGTGGTAAGAGGAAGAGGATGAGGAGGTGACAAAGTAAGAGGAGGACGAGGTAGGGAAGAGGAAGGGGAAGGAAGAAGAGTAAGAAGAGTAAGAAATAGAATTTTTGATGACATCAGAGCTACTTTAGTGGACAGTAGAATGACCCTGAGGGAAGCTGGCCAATGGGTTCAGCCTAACCTGAGCCGCTACAGTGTAGCAAGCATCCTAAGGTATAAGGCTATAGTGTCATTGGTACTGATTCCGGACGTGCATACTCTAGGACTGTGCATGGGCCTGCTGTGCTGCATTTGTTTTGTCTTTTCCAGAGAGTGATAGAGCTAAAGGCAGATGCCATAGGTCATGAGCTGATTCTTGTGGATGAGGCAGCACATTTTTCGCACCTATTGGCTGTTTTTGTAAAACTCTACACACAAATAACAAAACCTTTCACCAAATTAGCAAAACATTGTAGATACCTTGCAAAAGCTAACACATCTTGTTTAACTCTGCAAACCTTTGTAAAAATGGTGTTTTTGTACCAAACAGTTAACACAAACCATCATATTAGTTAGCACACAATGCGGCAACTACACACTAATGGTATCAATGAAAAACACATCTGGCTTTTGGTTTCTCTGTGCACAAGATATTTTCAGTTTGAAGTCATACACAGGTATCCAACTCAACACACAGGGATTCAGAGTTCAAGTATGGATGTTCATTTACACACACCAATACAAAAAAAAATGTTTCCAAGTGAAAACACAAGAAAGCATACAGTAATTTCACTGAGGGAAAAAAAACAAACAAAAAAAAAACAAGAAGTCTACATCTTGTTGTCTCTCTGGGTCCAGACACAAAATTTTGCAAAGTTGGCAAAGTTGGCAAAATTTTGCAAGTTGGCAAAATAGTTTAAATAATACCCATGATTGTGTATAGTTTTGCTAAGGGTGTGTTGATTATTTGCAAGTTGTGTGTAAAGCAGTGAGTTGTGTCTGCAGTTTTGCAAAAAAGTGCTGTGCAGTGAATTGTGTGTTACAAAATTACAAACTAAGTGCAAAGCAGAGTTTGTGCTATTAGTTTTGCGAACTCAGTGAGGGGTTTTGCTATAAGAATTAGTAGTTTTAGAAATTGTGCTACAGCAATCACTGTTAGTGTTTACAGTTTTTTCTGATCGCTTAAGCACATTTTTTGCACCTATTGGCTGTTGTTGCAAAACTCTACACACAAATAACAAAACCTTTCACCAAATTAGCAAAACATTGTAGATACCTTGCAAAAGCCAACACATCTTGCTTAACTCTGCAAACCTTTGTAAAAGTGGTGTTTTTGTACCAAACAGTTAACAGAAACAGAAATAATTTCCCCACGTTTTGCAGGGCAATGTCGACTTTTGCAAAACTCTTAACACAGTGTGCTGTACCAACATGCGTTTGAGCACATCAGTTAACATTTGCTGCAAAATGCGCTACAGCAACCTAACTATAACACACGCTGTCGGTCAGTAAGTCTACAATGCCAGCCAATGTACAATAAGCTAACAAATGCAAACAACTTGAAACAAATCACTTAAAAACTAGCCTCTGTCTGACAGTATGGTACGTTACTGATATGTATTGTAAATACACATTTTATCAAACAATCTAAGTGACATTTGTATGTATTCATGCACCTTTGATAATAGATAAATAAAGAGTACAGGCTATACTTATACAGTTTATAAATGAATTTCGTATTTTGTGTAAAGTACCATATGTATTACAGTTTTTTTTACAGTTTTTACCAATCATTTTCACGCGTTTTGCAGGGCAATGTCCACTTTTGCAAAACTCTTAACACAGTGTGCTGTACCAACATGCGTTTGAGCACATCAATTAACATTTGCTGCAAAATGCGCTACAGCAACCTAACTATAACACACGCTGTCGGTCAATAAGTCTACAATGCCAGTCAATGTACAATAACCTAAAAAATGCAAACAACTTGAAACAAATCACTTAAAATCTAGCCTCTGTCTGACAGTATGGCACGTTACTGATATGTATTGTAAATACACACTTTATCAAACAATCTAAGTGACATTTGTATGTATTCATGCACCTTTGATAATAGATAAATAAAGAGTATAGGCTATACCTATACAGTTTACAAATGAATTACAGTATTTTGTGTAAAGTACCATATGTGTTAGAAAATGTTGATGCGAATCACAAGGTGTTTTTCAGTGGATTTTCTATAGTTTGCATTTTTTCTGGATTCTAACTGCAGTACACATTTCAGAACTGAAGATAAATTGTGTCAATCAAATATGCACAATCATACAAACAGAAAACACATCACTCCAGAAACACACCAGGATGAACTGTAACATGTGATACCTTCACCCTGTGCTTACATATAACCACATTGTTTTCCACTGCAGGAAAGGTGAACGCCCATTACCTGCATCAATTAGAGTATGTTTCACTGCAAAAGAATGTACATGTAATATGTGTTGTACATGTAAATGTATGTAAATATTAGCCTGGGCCTGCCCATACTGCCTGTGATGCTACATTGAGGGAGACTTGCCAGACCAAGCTCTGTCTACAAGCTTGGTGCAACAGCCAGGCTATGTAAATATAGTCATCCATAGAAGTCGTTTTTGGCCCTACCTACTGTAATGCTGATCCATGGTGCTGCTGCATTTTGGATAAACCATGATAAAGCCTACAGTACATAGTGATAATGGGATACACAGCAACTCCAATAACAACTTTCTACATCACAATGTTTTGCCCATAAACATGCAAATGTAACCTCTTTGTTTACCTGTTACGTAACAAGCTATAAAAATTAAAAAATATTATGAAGAAATACACACGTAAGTGTAAAAGTGCTAAATATCAATAATTATTTGGCTAAAAGATGCCTCAAGCACATTATTTCTTTTTTGTGTGACAAAATGCAAAATGCTGTGCTTTGTTACACTGTATTGTATTGCTTTTAGGTTTTGATCCTAGCGTTAACTGTTTTGATAAGAGTATCCAAATGTCTGCAAATTTAGCTGTAGTTGTACATAATTTTGTTGGTCATGAACATTAAATGAGAGAAGTATTTATGAATTTTGGTCGAAGTGGTGATTGACCCATAGACTTTGGTTCATGCAAATGTGTTAAGAGTTTTGCAAAAGTGAACATTGCCCTGCAAAACGCGTGAAAATGATTGGTAAAAACTGTAATTGCTAACAAGCATTTACCCATACTTATGATACTTTTTCTAAACTCTTAACACAGACTGACACCTACAGCACACAATTGGCCAAATGGTTAATTTTCTTCTCAAAAGCACATACTGTTAAATATATACCAAAGATTCTTTTCAAAATAGAGCAAATCTTTTTCTGTACATACTAACTTCCCCAAAACACAAGAATTCTGACTCAAAATTAAATACTTATGTCAAACAATAACATTTCTTTTCACTTCACAAGTTACATGGAGTCTATCAAAGTACACCAGGTTTCAAAATACTGGATATTGTTGACATTACAAAAAGTGCATAGACTTTTCTGTTTCAGTTTTACGTAAATGTACTGTATTTGCATGCAAAAATGCAATCCACTGTTTTACCCCAAATATTTTGTATGTTGACATGTAATAGTCACATTCAAAGGAATTTCAGTAAAAAGCAAATAGATTTTTTCCTTTACTGTTTACAGTACCTACTTCAGTAGGTACATTTGAAATACTGTGACAGAACAGAAAAAAAACAAACAAAAAAATACTTCCAAATAAAATTGCCCAGATACGTAAAGCAGAGAAACAATCAAACAATACAGCAAAAAAATCTGTCTCTAATCTGTTCTATCATCTGGGTTTGGCCACGTTTTCATCTACATCACATCTTATGTCTTCCAAGGCAATACACCTAGGGTAAAAACGCTTTGAGTGCCGGATCCAGCCTTGGCAGTCTTCCGCTGTTATGTCCCTACAGCCAGCATCCACTGCATCCAGGAGGGTCATTTGATCATGTGGCCGATGGTCATACACATTCCACCTCCATGCCGAGAAGAATTCCTCTATCGGATTTAGGAATGGTGAATATGGTGGAAGGAAGAGGCGTACAAATCTTTGGTGGTCCCTGAACCATACCGTCACTGCCTGTGAGTGGTGGAAAGCAACGTTATCCCACGTGATCATGAAGGTGCTGATGTTGTCACCCTCATCATATTGTTGTGGAACCAGTTGCTGGTGAAGGTCATTCATGAGGCGCTCTGTGTTGTAAGGCCCGACCTAAGACCTGTGCAGAAGTAAGCCTGTATGTACTATTGCTGCGCACATAGTGATGTTGGCACCCCTCTCCCCACTATTCGTGCAGCTCTTCTAATGCCTCCACCACGCATCCTAACCCCTCTACCATGCCCTCTCCTCTGGCCTGCTCCTCTTACTGAACCCACACCTATTACCGGGACTGCACCTCTCACTGCACCGGCACCTCTTCTTGCAACATGTGCCCTTCTTCCTGCAGCTACCCCTCTTCCTGCATCCCTTCCTGGGCCTGCACCTCTCCCTTGATCCCTCACTCTTAGTCCTCCTCATCCAGACATTCTCTTTCTGGTTACTCCATTACAAGCATTACTCCACAAAGGCCTCCTTTTGTAAGTGTCTACATTTGAGCCATACTATGATCAGCTGTGGTTGGTCCAATTTACGCAATAAATATCTGCTGTCAATTATTCAATTACATATATATCAGCTGAGATATATAGTTTTTGGACTGATATTACAGTTTTTTATGTTTGCTTACACGCTAAAATCTAAAGTTTTCCACAATTAATGAAACCCAATACTCAAACACCAAAACATCGGCTCAGGTAGGCACCACTCTAAGCACATTTTCAGCTTGACACTTTTTGCAAAACACTACACACAGCGATTTGCAAAACATTACACACACTTACATGCTTTACACACATGATGCTTTTGTAATGTCATCTTTTTTCCATTTCAAAACACTAGCTACCAAATGACCACACACTTGCAACCAACTGGTTAAACACAATTGTCATGTGCCAAAACACTAAGGGATAAAATGCAAAACACAGTAATCATACTTAAACACTGTAAAATAGAAAACAGGGGCGTAACTTTGACTTGAATATGAATGTAAAGCAGTGTTGTAGCAAGAGGAAAAGAAAGAGGGACAGTAAAGATTAGAGTGAGATGACATGTAACAAGAGGAAGAGGTAAATACTATCACTACAAGGTACAATGGGAGGAGAGCAGACAGAAAAGACAAGGACTAAATTGATGACATTGGAATGACATTGGTTGACTACCTTGAAAGCCCTATGTTGAGACTTGCCACCAAATTAGCCAGACATAATACTTAGAGTAACTTTTTGTCTCCAACAACACATGTTCACACATGTTTGCTGTGAATATGGTTCTTTGAAAAATGGTTTTCAACATGCAATCATGCAACAAGCAAACACTTCAGCATATTGACTGATTTTGGATTACATAAAAGTAAATATCTATTGAAATATATTTAGTGAACAGCATTTGTTATGTGTTATGTGTTAACTGTGTGTAACCCTGTGTAGTTACCCTTTGCGCTGCTATAACAGTACATGGAGTCCTCCATCGCCATGCTAACCTGGGTCCATACAACACTGAACTTATCCTTGCATTTTTGGACAGAGTACATAACATTGTAACTGCAGTGCATGCGTTACATTGTTGTGTGGGACAATGTGTCCTTTCATAGATCTCCTTTGGTACGAAATTGGTTTCTACAGCATCCACAGTTTACAGTCCTTTTTCTTCCACCATACTCTCCTTTTCTAAATCCAATAGAAGAGTATTTCTCAGCATTGGTGGTGGAAGGTTTACGATCTCGATGAAATTCTGTGGCCAGATGCAGCAAGGAGAAGGGATGCCTATTTTTTTCTTCAACATGGTTAAAGATACTGTTGTGTATTGTTTTGTTCAGTATATACTTTGTTGTCAAACTGCAATTATTGCCTGAGTTGAGTCTAGTTACAGAATAAAAAAATTTCATTGGTCTGCAGAATTGCTGTAATGTAGTGTTGAATTTGTGAATTGGTGTCATTAGTGGTGAATTTACTATATTTTACTTTGTGTGTGTAATTTACAAGAAAGAGCAAATGTTACAAGTATTTGCATTAATTACCACTGTGTCTAACTTATTCCAATACAAACATATGATGTGACTCATGTGTGTGCAATTTGGTGCCATAGTTGCATTTTTATAAATATGTGTACACTTTTGACAAAATAATAGCATTTTGCAATAGAGTGTTCTGTTAATTGTGTGGTTGTATTAACTGTGTGTAGTGTTTTGTCAACATGGGCCCAGTTTTTAAAATGGAGTTTAAGCAACTGTAAAAAACTGTATTGCTGAGAGAAGTGTATTTATGCTGTATCTATAGTTTGGGATATTGTTTGTTCTATTTTGGGAAGTTGTGTGTTAACAATTGTAAATAATACAAAAATAGCCTATCATTTTGTTACAGTTTTTTACAGTTGCTTAAACTCAATTTTAAAAACTGGGCCCATGTTGACAAAACACTACACACAGTTAATGCAACCATACACCCAATTAACAGAACACCCCAGCTCTATTGCAAAATGCTATTCTGTTTACAAAACTATACACTTTTTTATAAAAATGTGATTTTGTTGCCAAATCATACACACATGATTCATATGATCTATTTGTGTTCCAGTGAGTTACACACTGTAGTAATCAATCCTAAACACTTTGTAACATTCTGACTTTTCTAATGACATGATCTGGGTTTCATTTTTTCAGACATATTGATAAATGACATGAATGCATTCATGAAACACAACATATGACTAATGCTGTTCACCAAATATATTTTAATATATTTCTTTTACTTTTATATACAGTTTTTTACAGTTGCTTAAACTCAATTTTAAAAACTGGGCCCATGTTGACAAAACACTACACACAGTTAATGCAACCATATACCCAATTAACAGAACACCCCAGCTCTATTGCAAAATGCTATTCTTTTATCAAAAGTGTACACATATTTATAAAAATGCAATTCTGGCACCAAATTGCACACACATGAGTCACATCATATGATTGTATTGGAATAAGTTAGACACAGTGGTAATAAATGCAAAATAATTGTAACATTTGCTCTCTTGTAAATTACACAGACAAAGTAAAATATAGTAAATTCACCCGATGACACCAATTCACAAATTCGACACTACATGACAGCAATTCTGCAGACCAATGAAAATGTTTATTTTTTTATCCTGTAACTAGACTCAACTCAGACAATAGTTGCAGTTTGACAACAAAGTATGTACTGAACAAAACAATACACAACAGTATCTTTAACCATGTTGAAGAAAAAATAGGCATCCCTTCTCCTTTCTGTATCTGGCCACAGAATTTCATCGAGATCGTAAAACTTCCACCGCCATGCTGAGAAATACTCTTCTATTGGATTTAGAAAAGATGAGTATGGTGGAAGAAAAAGGACTGTAAACTGTGGATGCTGTAGAAACCAATTTCGTACCAAAGGAGATCTATGAAAGGACACATTGTCCCACACAACAATGTAACGCATGCGTTCATTTGTGTTCACTGCAGTTACAATGTTGTGTACTCTGTCCAAATATGCAAGGATAATTTCAGGAGTGACCATCATTAGGGTTTTGGGTGTGCTCTGAGTACCATAACACACTGTCTGGCTCTTTGGTGTTGTGGTCAAAGTGCATGTTTGGTACCCTGGAGACCTGGGTTCAAACCCTGGTGGGGTAACTTTTTTTTTCCTCCCCTTCACTAAAACTGTGGTGAAGTTAAAAATATATACCGAGACCACTACACACATGACAAATGCTGTTCACTAAATATATTTCAATAGATATTTTTTTACTTTTATGTAATCCAAAATCAGTCAATATGCTGAAGTGTTTGCTTGTTGCATGGTTGCATGTTGAAAACCATTTTTTCAAAGAACCATATTCACAGCAAACATAGTAAAACACAGTGTTGTTGTAGACAAAAAGTTACTCTAAGTATCATGTCTGGCTAATTTGGTGGCAAGTCTCAACATAGCGTTTTCAAGGTAGTCAACCAATGTCATTCCAATGTGATCAATTTAGTCCTTGTCTTTTCTGTCTGCTCTCCTCCCATTGTACCTTGCAGTGATAGTATTTACCTCTTCACTCTAATCTTTACTTTACTTCATTTACTAAGCCTTACATTCATATTCAAGTCAAAGTTATGCCCCTGCTTTCTATTTTACAGTGTTTAAGTATGATTACTGTGTTTTGCATTTTTTCCCTTAGTGTTTTGGCACATGACAATTGTGTTTAACCAGTTGGTTGCAAGTGTGTGGTCATTTGGTAGCTAGTGTTTTGAAATGGAAAAAAGGTGACATTACAAAAGCATCATGTGTGTATGGCATTTAAATGTGTGTAATGTTTTGCAAATCGCTGTGTGTAGTGTTTTGCAAAATGTGTGAAGCTGAAAATGTGCTTAGAGTGGTGCTTACCTGAGCCGATGTTTTGGTATTTGAGTATTGGGTTTCATTAATTGTGGAAAACTTTAGATTTTAGCGTGTAAGCAAACATAAAAAACTGTAATGTCTGGCTAATTTGGTGGCAAGTCTCAACATAGCGTTTTCAAGGTAGTCAACCAATGTCATTCCAATGTGATCAATTTAGTCCTTGTCTTTTCTGTCTGCTCTCCTCCTATTGTACCTTGCAGTGATAGTATTTACCTCTTCACTCTAATCTTTACTTTACTTTATTTACTAAGCCTTACATTCATATTCAAGTCAAAGTTATGCCCCTGCTTTCTATTTTACAGTGTTTAAGTATGATTACTGTGTTTTGCATTTTTTCCCTTAGTGTTTTGGTACATGACAATTGTGTTTAACCAGTTGGTTGCAAGTGTGTGGTCATTTGGTAGCTAGTGTTTTTAAATGGAAAAAAGGTGACATTACAAAAGCACCATGTGTGTATGGCATTTAAATGTGTGTAATGTTTTGCAAATCGCTGTGTGTAGTGTTTTGCAAAATGTGTGAAGCTGAAAATGTGCTTAGAGTGGTGCCTACCTGAGCCGATGTTTTGGTATTTGAGTATTGGGTTTCATTAATTGTGGAAAACTTTAGATTTTAGCGTGTAAGCAAACATAAAAAACTGTAATACAAAATCAGTCAATATGCTGAAGTGTTTGTGTTGCATGGTTGCATATTGAAAACCATTTCTCCAAAGAACCATATTCACAGCAAACATAGTAAAAGACAGTGTTGATGGAGACAAAAAGTTACTGTAATTATCATCTCTGGCCAATTTGGTGTCAACCTAGGCTTTTCAAGGTAGTCAAGGGCTGGGGTGCGCAAGGGCTGTGTTTTACAATCTGTGTTTGTGTGTGTGTGGGGGGCTCTGTGTCAGGTGTGCTGTGTGTGCATGGGGTGGCGGGGTCGGCACAACTTTGTCCTGCGTGCTGTGTGGGTGTGTGTGTGTGTGTGTGGGGGGGGGGGGCTGTTCAACAAATATTTTTCAATAGATATTTTTTTACTTGCAATCCAAAATTAGTCAATATGCTGAAGTGTTTGCTTGTTGCATGGTTGTATATTGAAAACCATTTTTTCAAAGAACCATATTTACAGCAAACATAGTAAAACACAGTAAAGTGTTGATGGAGACAAAAAATTACTCTAAGTATCATCTCTGGCTAATTTGGTGGCAAGTGTCAACGTAGCGTTTTCAAGGTAGTCAACCAATGTCATTCCAATGTGACCAATTTAGTCTTTTCTGTCTGCTCTCCTCCCATTGTACCTTGCATGATAGTGTTTACCTCTTGTTACATGTCATCTCACTGTAATCTTTACTGTCCCTCTTTCTCTTCCTCTTGCTACAACACTGCCTTACATTCATATTCAAGTCAAAGTAACGCCCCTATTTTCTATTTACAGTGTTTAAGTATGATTACTGTGTTTTGCATTTTATCCCTTAGTGTTTTGGCACATGACAATTGTGTTTAACCAGTTGGTTGCAAGTGTGTGGTCAATTTGTAGCTAGTATTTTGAAATGGACAAAAGGTGACATTACAATAGCATCATGTGTGTAATGCGTGTAAGTGTGTGTAATGTTTAGCAAATCACTGTGTGTAGTGTTTTGTAAAAAGTGTGAAGCTGAAAAAAGTGTGATGGTGCCTACCTGAGCTGATGTTTTGTTATTTGAGTATTGGGTTTCATTAACTGTGGAAAACTTTAGATTTTAGCGTGTAAGCAAACATAAAAAACTGTAAGAGGCATATCTTGTCTGTTATGAAAATGTAAGCAATGAGGAAATGTATTTACTGACTGCAAATTGTGTGAAAATGTCATGAAACGTCTGAATGGTATGGCCACAAAAGTGTGGTCTTGTGGTGATTGTGTGAAGAGTTTTGAAAATGTGCCAAATGAGTGGACGAACGCTTGTTAGCAACTGAAAAAAAAAACTGTAGAAAATGTTGATGCGAACCACAAGGTGTTTTTCAGTGGATTTTCTATAGTTTGCAATTTTTCTGGATTCTAACTGCAGTACACATTTCAGAACTGAAGGTACAGTAAATTGTGTCAATCAAATATGCACAATCATACAAACAGAAAACACATCACTCCAGAAACACACCAGGATGAACTGTAACATGTGATACCTTCACCCTGTGCTTACATATAACCACATTGTGTTCCACTGCAGGAAAGGTGAACACCCATTACCTGCATCAATTAGAGTATGTTTCAAAGCAAATATTAGCCTGGGCCCACCCATACTGCCTGTGATGCTACATTGAGGGAGATTTGCCAGACCAAGCTCTGTCTACAAGCTTGGTGCGACAGACAGGCTATGTAAATATAGTCATCCATAGAAGTCGTTTTTGGCCCTACCTACTGTAATGCTGATCCCATGATGCTCCTGTATTTTGGGTAAAGCATAATAAAGCCTACAGTACATACTGATAATGGAATACACAGCAACTCCAATATCAACTTTCTATATCACAATGTTTTGCCCATAAACATGCAAATGTAACCTCTTTGTTTACCTGTTACATAACACGTTATAAAAATAAAAAAAATATTATGAAGAAATACACATGTGTACAAGTGTAAAAGTGCTAAATATCAATAATTATTTGGCTAAAAGATGCCTCAAGCACATTATTTCTTTTTTGTGTGACAAAATCCAAAATGCTGTGCTTTGTTACACTGTATTGTGTTGCTTTTAGGTTTTGATCCTAGAGTTAACTGTTTTGATAACAGTATCCAAATGTCTGCAAATTTAGCTGCAGTTGTACATAATTTTGTTGATGGTAAACATTAACTGAGAGAAGTACTTATGTATTTTGGTTGAAGTGGTGATTGAACGCAATTGTGTGAAAGCAATGCGAAAGACAATGTTGTTTGTCTCCCATAGACTTTGGTTCATGCAAATGTGTTAAGATTTGTGAAAATGTAGACATGGTATTGAGACACGCGTGAAAATGATTGGTAAAAACTGTAATTAGCACACAATGCGGCAACTACACACTAATGGTATCAATGAAAAACACATCTGGCTTTTGGTTTCTCTGTGCACAAGATATTTTGAGTTTGAAGTCAGGTATCCTACTCAACACACAGGGATCAACGTTCAAGTATGGATGTTCATTTACACACATCAATACAAACAGGTTTGTGAATGTTTTGTGTATTCAAGTGAAAACACAAGAAAACATACAGTAATTTCACTGAGAGAAAAAACAAACAAACAAAAAAAAACAAGAAGTCTACATCTTGTTGTCTCTCTGGGTCCAGCCACAAAATTTAGTCAACATCAGCTGTAGACTTTTCTAGTCAAAGGCACTGACAAAAAATATCTCTGGAGTGCAGTATCAAGGCATGAGGCCTAGTCAATGTCTGTGATAGTGTGCCATCAGTAGGGTTGTGTGTATGCTTTGACTACCATACCAACAAACCTGGCTCTGTGGTGTTGTGGTCAAAGTGCATGTTTGAGACCCTGGAGACCTGGGTTCAAATCCAGGTGGGGTGACTATTTTTTCCCCTTTACTAGAATATCCCTATATGCCTCCTCCATTGCCTGTAGAAGGGCCATGCATTGATGTGGATGATGGTCATAGACCTTCTAGCGCAAGGCAGAGAAGGAGAACAACACTATTTTGACTTATAGCTGCACACATAGTTATGCTACCAAGTTGTCCGACATTGATTATGGCACGGTGTCCAACAATGTTCCTCGTTATAGTGAGGCTGAAACCTGCCTCATCCACAAGAATCAGCTCATGACCTATGGCATCTGGCTTTAGCTCCATCACTCTCTGGAAAAGACAAAACAAATGCAGCACAGCATTCTGCTACACTGTAGCAGCTCAGGTTAGGCTGTACCCATTGGCCAGCTTCCCTCAGGGTCATTCCACTGTCCACTAAAGTAGCTCTGATGTCATCAAAAACTCTATTTCTTACTCTTCTTACTCTTCTTCCTTCCCCTTCCTCTTCCCTACCTCGTCCTCCTCTTTTTGTCATCTCCTCATCCTCTTCCTCTAACCACCTCCTTGTCCTTGTCGTCCTCTCCCTCTTGCTTTTTCACCTCCACATCCTCATGCTCCCCTCTAACTCTCACTCTTCTTTATTCCAACATTGTACTCCACCTCAAAAGCTTACCTGTGGCTTACTGTATTGCTAGTGTTCATGCTGATTACAAAGTGAATTATTTAAGAGTTTTCACATGTGACAGTGTGGCCAGAAAGTTGGCAAAATAGTTTAAATAATAGCCATGATTGTGTATAGGTTTTCTAAGAGTGTGTTGATTATTAGCAAGTTGTGTGTAAAGCAGTGAGTTGTGTTTAAAGTTTTGCAAAAAGAGTGTTGTGCAGTGGAAGTGTGTGTTACAAAATTACAAACTGAGTGCAAAGCAGAGTTTGTGCTATTAGTTTTGCAAACCCAGTGAGGGGTTTTGCTATAAGAATTAGTAGTTTTAGAAATTGTGCTACAACAATCACTATAAGTATTTCAGCATTCAGAAAAAACTGTAAGCATTCAGAAAAAACTGTAAATACTTTAGTGATGAAACTTGTTCAATATTTGTCCATAGGGGGGCAGTATGTTCCTAGCCTGTGATAGCAGTTTGTATATAATGTACTTATAAGGCATCGCTGCTAATTGACATTCTTCTTGACATTCAATCTTAATGTTACTGTGAAATTAAAGGCTGAACTCTCAAATCCTTCCATGCAAAGCACAAAGCCAACTTAACAATAATAGAGAAATTATCTGTTTAAACATAACAGCATACACATACTACATTAGTTATTGGCCAATTTGTATTTAACTGGGTGAATTTAAGAGTTTCACATCCATCCCACCACCACCAATTTCAAACCTGCCAGGTGCATGGGAGTGATTTTCATATTTTTGCTTAAGCTGATTTGTGGAAATATGCCCAATAAATGTTTTTTTTTTTCACGCCTCTGGATAACGGGTGGCAAGATTAGCCTGATTCTTGCATATCAAAGCAGACAAGAGAGGACATTTGCATAAATGTTTCTATTTGTTGGCATGAGTAAACAACAATATTTCTGAGAGGCTGCTCATGTCATTCACGAATAAAACTTCCTCTGAGTGGTCCTACTGTGTACGATACTGTCCCCTAGTGGATCTTGCATGTAAGTAAGCGCTCCCTGACAATAGAATTTGGTGTAAAAAATACATGATTCTGTTCTTCTTTTATAAACCTGTGTTAACTTTTTTATAACTGAAAGCTGTAAGTGTGTCTATAACACTATTATAATACACTTACAAAATGACAACCTATCAATAACATAAATGAATAATGCTTCATTACAGTTTTTTTCAACTGCTTACACACAAAATCTTTATATAGCACACAATTTCTAATGCCTTTCACTCAAACATCACAACTCCACATCAAATCATCAAACCCATACACACATTCTCAGCCTTGACACAGTTTTCAATTTAGCTATTCACTTGTTTCAAATCAATACGCACAAATCTCTACTTAACTGTTACGACCCGGCTCGTAAGCCGTAACATAAAATGGAGATAGACAACAGAGCATTACAAAAATAAACCAATTTTTAATTACAATAAATAACCAAAGTCACAATCAAGCCAAACTGTGGGGATGAGCACCCACACAAACTACAACATCACATAAACAGCATGGTGAGAGCTTCCAGGAGAGAGAGACAGGGAGAGACTGACAGGGGCTTTTATAGCCACACAGACACAGGTGTAACTGATCAGCTGACGAGGTCCCAATCACCACCCAAAGGCTGTTGCACTGCCACTGCAAGGCCAGTGGGGGTGCAGAGGGACGTAACATAACACACAGAAATCTAACAGGAAGCAACATGATTTCCTTTTCTGCTATGTGTGAGTGGATTTACAGCTTCCTGACAAACAGGAGCCAGCATGTTAGGCTGAAAAGGGCCACCTCTGGTGCAAGGACTATCAGCACAGGAGCTCCACAAGGGTGTGTTCTCTCCCCTCTGCTCTTCTCCCTCTACACCAATGACTGCACTTCCAACGATCCAGCAGTAAAACTCCTGAAATTTGCAGATGACACCACGGTAATTGGGCTCATCGAAAATGGAAATGAGTCTGCATATCGGTGTGAGGTTGAGAAGCTGGCGCACTGGTGCAGTCAGCATAACTTGGAGCTAAACCCAACTAAGACTGTTGAGATGATTGTGGACTTCAGGAAGAACCCCTCAGTGCTACCTCCTCTCATTATATCAAACAGCCCTGTATCACTAGTGAATACATTCAAGTTCTTGGGATCCAACATCTCCCAAGATTTGACATGGGAAATAAACATCAACAACATCCTCAAAAAGGCTCAGCAGAGGATGTACTTCCTACGTCAACTGAGTAAGCACGGCCTACCACAAAATCTCTTAGTCATGTTCTACACAGCAACAGTTGAATCCATCCTCTGCACATCCATCACTGTCTGGTTTGGGGCAGCAACAAAAAAGGACAGATGCAGACTACAGCGCACCGTCAGGTCAGCAGAAAAGATCATTGGTGCCCCCCTTCCCTCCTTACAGGACCTGTACTCTGCCAGGACCAAGAAAAGGGCAGAGAACATCATCAAAGACCCCACACACCCTGCACACACATTATTCAACCTCCTCCCCTCTGGCAAGCGTTACAGAACCCTATATACCACAACAACAAGACATAAAAACAGCTTTTTCCCTTCTGCCATCAGCGTTATTATTAATGGATAAGTCCCGACCATCATAATCTTTTGCATCAGGCATCTTTTGCTCCCTTTTGCATTATTTTTTCATCACTTTTTTTCTCTTTCTTCTTCTTTTAAATTCATTTTTATCATATATGCTATATATATATATATTTTTTTTTTTAATCAATTTTATTATATTTTTGCACTTACTATTTTTGTACTTTTTGCACTTTTTTTTATTATTATTTATTTATTTATTTATTTTTATTTTTATTTTAAAAATTTTTCAAAAGAGAGACACTGCGGACTGAAGACAAATTCCTAGTATGTGCAAGCATACTTGGCCAATAAATCTGATTCTGATTCTGATTCTGATTTTTCAAACACAACCACTCAAAATGCCACACTTATTCATCAGTGCTTTAAACTCTGTCCTTGTATGTTCAAACAATAATTGCTTTACTGAACATCCATGTTTCTATTGTCAACCTCCATACTAAACATTTCTCAGCCCAACCAAAGAATTCTTCGCAACAAGGCACTGGAAAATATATGATCATCGCCGTATGTCTAACTTCCACTAAACCAGGCAATAGAAGAAGCATGTGGTGACATTGATGCTGCCTGTATCCAAGGTTGGATATGTCACAGAAGAAGATTCTTTCCTCAATGTTTGGCAAGAGAAAATATAGCATGCGATACGAATGAAGTATTGTGGCCAGACCCAGCCAGGAGGAGAGATGGACCCTAAACACACACGCAACTTGCTGCCCCCCATCAATGACAACCTAGCACAGCATGTCTACCACATTTTTTTGGCTGCTACTGTAATATCACTTCATATGTATAAAATGTTTTTCCATTTATAATCACTAGCTATAGAGCTTTGATACAAGCCATGCCCTGTCTAGCGTGTTTGCTTTAGTATGTCACTTGTCCTTGTTTTGCACATTGTAATGTGAATGCACATGTGTATCCTAGGGTGTTTGTCCACATGTGTGTGTGCACATGTGTGTGATTATGAATGTGTGTAGTTTCTCAAGTCTGTGTGTGTACGCACTGTGTGTGTGGATAGTGTGTGTATGCACTACTCTGTATCTGTTTTGTCCATACTGTGTTTTAGTGTAACAGGTTTAGTGTAAAAATGTTTTGTTCCAAAATTGTTTGTGTTGATTTCCACTTGCATGCATGATTTTCACTCTTGTATAGCAATATATCAAAACATCCATAAAAACAAAAGTGCCTTAGATTTAGACTAATAGTGTGTAAATGATATACACAGGTATGTAAGGCTATGGAAAATGTGAGAAAAATGCTTGCTTTTGAGACGTGTTTAGAATATTTTGAATACTGTGTTTCATTTTGCAAAAGATAGGGCACTTTTTGCATTTTGTGTGAACAATACTTAAATTTGTGTATAGAGTTTTGAGAAAAGCACATAGAGTTTTGAAAACATGTGTAAAAGGTTGAAAAAAACTGTAAATATGTATTATCAATGCTTTAATATGATTGGTATGCTATTGTGATTAACCCACTTGGGTAGTTATTCTGGCTAGACTTTTGGCTTCCTCCACTTCTGTGCAGTGACCAGTCTCCTGAAAGGAAGACAGGTCTTTGGCCTGATGCTTGAGGAACTGCTCTGGGGCTGAAGCACTCACTTCCAGGAGTGGGAGAACACTGACATTAAACTCTGCTGAGCAAGTTTAAAAAGGGCTGTAGTCAACACAAATTAATTTACTGAATATTCATATGTGAATTAGATATGTGTATATATCTACTCAAACTGTTATGTTGTAAAGCCTACTGTATATATTCACCTGCAGCTGCACCACTGCAGCTGAAGTTTCCTGATTTGGTCTTTTGAATGAATGTACATGTAAAATGCTAGAAGCAACAAGACAGAAAAACAAACGGTCAAAAACAAAAGTAATTCGGAAGGAGTTTATGCTGACTTAACCATGGAATTTGCTACATTTTTGTGACTTCTTGATGAACAGCATAAATATGTAGTATTTACTTTAACTATAGGATATGTTTTTATTGCTACATATTGGGGCTATCAAAAGATATTGAATATCCTGAAGGTGGATTTTCCCTAGTGGAATATGTTAATGTGCTGAATCCTTTGGAGGAATTTGCACATTCCGCTCCTGCCTTGTAGTTCACTTCGATCTGTACATAGGGTCCGGCAATGCTGTATTGAGAAGCTCTTTCTCTGGTAGAATCCTTACCGGGCCAATCAGCGAACAGAGGGAGTGTTCGTGAGTAATGACGTCCTTGTGTGCGCTACATGTCACTTGTTCAGAGGAGAACAAAGTAAGCAAGGCCATTTAGTCTGCTGTGGCAACGCTTCTAACAAGTGCATTCATAGTTTTAGTTTTTTTTAGTTTTGAGAACTGACCACTTTTACTTGAGTTTTTATTTTGTTTAATCTTAGTTTTACAGCTGTGATTTATAGAATTTGGAATTTCATTACAGAGAAACCTGTTTTTCTTGCTGTATATGACAACTAACACTTTGAATTTCAACTTGCTTATTCAAGGTAAAACAACATAAGAAATAATGGCTTTAAACAAATAATTCTGTTTCGTTTTAGTTAGTTTTGCATTGCTGAATAAAGTGTTTTAAATTGAATTCAAATTTTCACTTAGTATGACAGAGGAAGGAAAGCAGTAGTATTATGTATGATTATAATGTAGAAATAAACAACAACACTGCTGTCACTAAATAATGGGCAAATTCCTACAAGATTGTACATATATAAACATAAAACGAACAAAAAAAGATGTCTAATAACAAAATTTATTTTCATTCGTTTGGCTCATTGTTGAAGAGTTGTGGCAATACATGATCCAAAATAGTCCAAAATTCAATAAACAAAGAAAGGCACATAATTGGTAATCTGTAATCCATAGACAAAGTTCATGTCATTCAGTCAACCACAGCTTAAATAAGAAGGCAGGATAACGCTACAGAGACTGTTCCAGCAGCAGAGTAGAGTTTGTATACTGTTGCTGAATCATCAGTGACAGGTGCACTGCACACGGAGTACACAGGAATTTCAGCTGGTGCATACAGGCAGGCATGACCTCCATGCAGGGCAGGGGAAACAAAGGGTAACAGAGGAGGGAAAACCTGGCTCAGGATCCAGAGGAGCCATATCAAGCTGTGTCAGCCTGGAAACAAACAGATAAATACACACAGAGGCTCAGGTCATAGAATAACAGTGCGTCTTTCCATGGCCAAGGTCAGGGGCATAGCCAGATATCATAAAACGGGTGGGCCCATAAAAAATTCAGGTGGGCCCAGCCCAAAACACATAGGTTAATTTTATTACTAAAACAGTTAATCAAACTTATAGATGGGTGGGCTCAATTGTGGCTACGCCCATGGTCAAAGAGATGAATCTGGACCCTTACCATTTTGCGACCACTTCGTTTCTTCTTCAGCAAAAAACGCAGACAACGGACAATCCAGGATTTCTGTAACCATGGACATAAAAATTGGTCAGATGACAGACACCGATATGCAAAGCACTAGCTGCATTTCACCTTGATTTACTCTGTCATGAATACACACCTTTTTGGAGTCTTTCACTTTGGGCACACTCTTGGTGTCATATGGTGGCTCACATGCGTCTGCTTGGATGGGAGCAAAGTCTTTTGCATCCTCTGCCACTTCCAGAATCATTGGTGGCAGCAGGGGGCCAATGAGCTGTTTGAACTCCTCCGTGGAGAGGGGCGCCTTTCTTGTCACAAGGCCCACAGGCTCCTCACTTGAAGCCAGAGGGGCGTCTTCTGTGACCTTTGACTTCTGCTGCTTGTCCATCTCAGCCAGGAGCCCCATCCACTCTCCAATAAGGACATGAGTACATTTTGTGCTGCTGCACACTGAGTCCAACTGCAGCACCATTTGACAGAAGCGTGCAGGAAGGGCATGCCCTTTAGATGCTGTGGGGCGAGATGGGAAAATATGGAATAAGAGTTTGACACTGAAATGCACCTAGGAATTGTAACACCACCACCACTACTACTACTACTAATGATAATAATAACAGTATGTTTCAGTAAGTAGGTTCCCTTACATAAGGTTTCTGCCATCTTTTGAATGGTTTCTTTTCGAAGAGAGGAGCTGGTGGAATTGGCTAAAATGATGGCAAGGTACAGGGGCCACTTTCTCCCTTTGTCATCTCCACATGCCTGTAAGGAAATGCACAAAAGGCTCTCAGTCAAATATGATCATGGCAACATGCTCAAAATTAACAATTTAACACGGAAAGTGTGAATATTGAACTCACAGAGGCAGCTGTGGGAATTTCACCCAGCCGGACCTGATAGTAGGTTTTCATTTCATTGTTGTCCTTGAGGCTTCCAATAAAACTGGACAAAAAAAAAAATACATCAGCTTTAGAAAGACAGACAACACATTTCACATCTACACATTGTAAATCTGACAGAAAGGCCATTTCTATTTTACCTGGACATCACCCAGTCAGGTAGGCCATTTTTATTCAGGCTGTTCAAGCCAAAGGCATGATCCCATGAGCCTTGCTCAACAGCAAATTCAACAGCTTCCTGCAAAACAATATACAAAATTGCCGACGTCAGTGTTGTTTACAATAAGATAGGACAGTGATGTAGCCTACAGTACTGCTGCTTGGAAGGCATACATGTTCTAGCATATTTGCATATTAAAAAATGATAACCAAATTTGTCTTTAGATTGTAAATCATGTTTTTTTTATATACATCAGTTTATTATTTGTATAGTCACACCTACAGTATGATACTGAAGTTAAGTAAGTGCATACCTTTGTCTTACCAGCCACCAGCAGGCTAACAAGGCTGGTGGTGGCACTGCAGGCTTCTGCCTCATGGAAAACAAAAGAATTCTGAAGCAGCAATTCAGCGACGTTTTCAGCACTGACCATCTAAAAAAAAAACAAATTTATAAAAGAATTAAAATGACTAAAATTTGTAATTGCATTTCTATTTCCAAGTGGGTGCATTTCAATGTTCAGCATTGAAAGTTTCTTTATTAAATTGTAGGATACTTGACATATGACATACAATGACCTATCATAGTCTATATACACCTGTATGAACATACACAAAAAAATTCTGAAGCAAATAAATAGCCTAAGGAAATCCCCTGGGAGGTCAACTTACTCCGTTCTTTTTGCAAAGTAACGCCAGAAGTCCCCAGACCAATCCAACCACCTTGCATTCGGCATTGCTACCCGTGTGGAGGTAGCGGTCCCTCTCCAAAACGGCCAGATGGTAGACCTCCACGAGCCTGGAGTCACAGCTGGAATTATATGGTTAAAAAAATGTCAACACTGTAACTTATTCACTCAGTTAAGTTGTTTTCTGAATACATGTATTACTGTATGCAAAATCGGCAAAAAGCCGACTGTAAAATCTCACCCGTTTGGAAGATCCTCCTCATCCAGACGACGCCTTTCCTGCGTCCAAGCAGGGGCATCTCCCTGACTTAAGCGTGTGGCCTCGGGTGAAGTCTTCAGAGCATAGTTTAAGTATGGGACTGTGGGACTTTCACAGAAAGTCACCCGCTTCCCCCCGCGTCCATTAACCTTTACGGAAAGATCAATCAATGACTTAGGAGCAGGCATTTCCACACTGCACGGACGACTCAAGTCATCCCGGTGCAGTTCATCCATACTCGGGCTAAAGTGATGGCAGGTACGGTAATCTCGCGCAGTACAAAAAAACGTGGCTCACTCTTAGGTTACAATATTGTTAATGAACACTTTTCAGGCAGGTATTGCGCTTTTATACAGATAAATTCCAGAAGACGGTAACCGAATGCATCGTCACAGTAATCTCTCATAGTTGCCACCACGTTCTTAACAGTGTGGCATTCGACAATCGAATGTCAGTTTTGTCTATTGTGGCCCTGGCTGAATAAACGTGATTAAAACGGAAGCTGCATAGTCTGCTGGTAAAACGTACTATATGCTGTACATATTATCACATCAAATTGTCAAAAGCAAAACAAATATAGGGGCTACCGATTTAAAAAGAAATAAAACAAAATAGAATAAGTAAATGTTGAAATGTTACATGAAAGCATTTTGGGACTTTTGGGACAGCTTTCAGCACTGCTGAGACGTGGCTCAGGACCTTGGACAGCGGAGGTACTGCAGGAGGTACGCAGCGCACGGGGAGATTTTTTTTAAGAAGGCCTTACAAAAACTGTAGTCCAAAAACTTGTAATATTCGTAATATGACAATAGAATATCTGCTGTGGAAGTAAGTCTTAACTCGTAATATTCGTAATATGACAATAGAATATCTGCTGTGGAAGTAAGTCTTTATTTAAAAGGCCTACAGTTTCCAAGATGATAGGCCTATAGGCCTAAATATTCTCAGCAATGTCATATCCTGCTCATCAATAAAACGGGACGTTTGCGCTAGAACTCGTTTCCTCGGGAAGAAAAAGGAATGTCACACAATATACAAAAACGTGACAACGGATAACGCATATTGAAAAAAATATCTGGTGGCCGCTACAACATGGATAAATGGTTAAAATGTCCAGTCTCTCATCTGGATCCAGGGGTGAGATCAGAGGAGACAGCAGAGAAACGAAAAAAAAGAGGCAAAATCTAAACCTAGGCAGTACAATGATAAATATATTGTTTATGGTTTTACGTCTACGACGTCTTCGGAACTACCACAACCTCAGTGTTTTTTCTGTGGTGAAATGCTGTCTAACAGCGCAATGGAGCCAGCCCATCTACAGAGACATCAGAGCACCAAGCACCCTTCAAAAGTAGGGAGAACCGAAGAGTACTTCAAACGAAAGCTGACCGAATTCAAGGCAGGTCAGAACACAATTATAAAAGCCACAAGTGTGTCGAACAACGCCCTGGAGGCGTCTTACGCCGTATCACTGCTTGTGGCACAATAAAAAAAAAACCACTCAATTGTTGAACAATTAATTCTCCCTGCAGTGACACGTATGGCTGAAATTATGATAGACAAAAAAGCAGCTGAGACATTCAAGAAAGTTCCCCTGTCAAACAACACTGTGGCCCGTCGGATTGACGATATGTCTTTGGACATTGTGGGACAAGTCGTGAACAAAATCAAGCAAGCTGGTCATTTCGCTTTGCAGCTGGATGAAATGACAGATGTCAGTGGAGAAGCGCAGCTCCTGGCCTTCGTTCGTTACAAAGATGTTTCGGTTTCGGACATAAAGGAGCACATTTTGTTTTGCAAAAGACTGCCAGGACAGACAACCGGGGAAAAAAATGTCCAGGTTATTGACAGTTTTTTCAAAGAAAATTCACGAAATACAGTGGAACAAATGCAGCCATATCTGTACTGATGGCGCGGCTGCAATGACGGGGAGCGTGAAAGGACTGTTCGGACAAGTGAAAAAAGTAAACCCCAAGATTAAATGGATGCATTGTATTATTCACCGGGAAGCGCTGGCTAGTAAGAGAATGAGCCCTGATCTAAGTGCTGTTATGCATGATGCCGTGAAAATAATAAACTTCATCCAATCCAGGCCACTGAATCACAGATTTTTCGAAACTCTTTGTCACGAGAGCGGCGCGCAACACGACCATCTACTGCTTCACACAGACGTCCGCTGGCTGTCTCGTGGGAAAACGCTACTGAGGCTTTATGAACTTCGCAGTGAAGTTTGTGCGTTTTTGAAGGAGCAGCTGCATCCTCTTGCTGCAGTGTTTGAGGATGCCAATTGGGTGGCGCGCCTGTGATATCTCGCTGATGTGTTCACCAAACTCAACGAGCTCAACCTCTCACTACAGGGCAAGGATTCACACATCTTGAGGATGTACGAGAAAGTGGAAGGGTTCACAAAAAAACTCAATATGTGGCAAAAGAAATGTGAGGAGGGTGATGTGAGCCATTTCCCATTACTTCATGCACATCTTGTCACTTCTGCTGTCACCAGGGCTCCAGTGATTAAACTGGTGGAAGAACATCTGTCCAAACTCAACACACACTTTAACCAGTACTTTCAAGATATTGACAAAAAGTCAGAAAGCCTGGATTGGGTGAGAGACCCATTCACCACAACTGAGAGCAGTAACAAGCTTCCTGCAAGGCTGGAGAGGGAATATCCTGAATTGGGAAAACATGCATTGGTTGAGCTTTTACCTTTCGGATCAACATATATGTGTGAGGTGACATTCTCAGCTCTGACACACATAAAAACAAATAAAAGGAACAGGCTGGATGTGGAGAACAGCCTTGTAGCAGCTGTAGCTAAGCTGATGAAAGACAAGCAAGCTCAGGTGTCTCACTAAAGACCAGACAACTACATTAGTGAGTATTAAGAGAGATTTTGTTTCTGATATTAACAATAAACATGAGAGAGAGAGAGAGAGGGAGAGAGAGAGAGAGAGAGAGATGTTGCCTGTTAAGGATAGAGTATTTTGAAGGTTATTTTGATTTAGTATTCAGGCTATTTTGGTAAATTATTTTTTATTCCAAGAAAACATATTCTTTATTTTTATGTTGAATTGAGTTGATGCTAAAAAAGAAGGAGAGAGAGCCTGAGTTTATGTTCAATTTAAGAAGATTAAATAAAATGATTTTCATTTAATAACCACTGTGTTATGCTCTATTTTTTTTTTACGCATATATGTGTGAGGGGTACTCGTGAAGTCACACGAAGGCTCAGGGGGTACTCAAGCCAAAAAAGGTTGGGAAACACATATACAGTAAGAGAATAAGTGGCTAGAAGATGGTGTGTGTGTGTGTGTGTGTGTGTGTGTGTGTGTGTGTGGTGTGTGTGTGTGTGTGTGTGTGTGTGTGTGTGTGTAGGAGAGGGGAATTTAAAAAACACACACACACAAAAAAAACAGCCGTGTTAAAAAAATAAATGGGCTGATAAACTCTAATCCATATAAACTAACAGTGAATTAGGTACAGAAACAGTCCCTTTGGGGCCAACGTGGGGTTAGAAGCCTAATGGACGAGAATGTAGGAGAGCTTTGGTTATTCACTCCTCTACTCACATTTTCTCACATTTATGGCCTCCCATCTCAAGACCAACTTCCTAACCACTAGGCCACACAAATAATTTGATGCATTCAAGGTCTTGTCTTTTGCTCTTCTATCTGTTCTATCTGTTTAGCCAACCGTCTGTCCAGCTTAGCTTACTCACTGACAGAGCCAGGTCTCCTTATAAATACTTTAATGATGAAACTTGTTCAATATTTGTCCAGAGGGGGGCAGTATGTTCCTAGCCTGTGATAGCAGTTTGTATATAATGTACTTATAAGGGACCGCTGCTAACATTCTTCTTGACATTCAATCTTAATGTTACTGTGAAATTAAAGGCTGAACTCTCAAATCCTTCCATGCAAAGCACAAAGCCAACTTAACAATAATACAGAAATGATCTGTTTAAACATAACAACATACACATACTACATTAGTTATTGGCCAATTTGTATTTAACTGGGTGAATTTAAGAGTTATTAACTACATCGTAGGTGTAGCTATTTCAGATATGGGGTAGGCTTTTTTTCTTGTAGCTTAAATGACACAACAGGACAAACTGCTGGTGTCCAATTAAGAGGTCAAAAGGTCACAATTAATTTGGAAACAAAACAATATTCTTTATTTCAAATAGGCTACCAAAGCTCATTCAGTTCTCTTTCAAGTGATGTCATGATTTGTGACCTTCCGACCAAGGGCATGACCTCCATTGCCATTTAAAATTATGATTTCTTTTTTTAATAACTACCCATGCAAAAAATGTTCCAATTCCAATTATGAAGTAAAAAGCAATTAGCAACTTTTCATCAATGGTAGTTTTTTTCCCCCAAATGGTCATGGTCGTGGTCATGTATATAAAATGTTGTACAACTATTGGCTTAAAAACAGGTATACTTGTGTACAACATGTAACATCTTGTTTTTTCTTTGGGCTATGTTGTAATTCTGATTAAGTTTTTTTTCTCTTAATCTTACCTTTTTATCTTTGTCTGGTTATGTTTAGTTTTTTTTTTTATTTAAACACTCAATCATTTTACCTTTTACTTTTACCATTACTTGATTTATCTACTTTGTTTATTCTATTTATGCACTTTGGTCAGCATGTGTTGAACCTAAGCAATATTTAACTAATTTAGTTACATCAGATTGTGTGTTCTGTAATAATAGCCATCACCATCAGTGTCCAGAGCTCTACATCATTTTATAGCCTATAGTATAGCCTATAAAGCCAAAAGAAGGAATGAACAATGTCATCAATAGCACAGAATCACACAACTACCCAAGAAGGTTACATATACACCTTTGTTAAACATAAAAAAGTTCAGGTTCAGATCACAAGTAGTCAATAAAATAAAAAAAACTTTTATTTATATTGATGTCAACAGAACATTTGTAACAGAATAGCAGGAAACCTTGGATTTGGCTTTCATGCAACAACATAAAAGCAGACCAGGGGTGTAATCCCAGTATGCTTTGTGACGATCTCTCTCAATCTTAGTAAATTAAACCCCCTTGTTAGGAGACTGAAATGCAAGATGACTTCTATAAGGTTTACAACTAGCTATTAGTGAACTTAGCATGTGCACTTAATGTACTTGAAACACTCCCCCTCCTGGAAATGGATGCATTCATGGCAATGGTCTTGTAAAGATGGTGTGTGCACACTCTCAGAACCATTTGTGCCTTGCCATGTTACACTTACTGATGGCACATGTTGGTGGGAAAAACAGGAAGTGAGTCAAACTGGTTGCCCTGACCCCCACAATCACCAGATTTCAATGCATTTCTGTTTATCTTCCTTTACATGGTAAAGAACCAATGTTATCAGTGCTAGGTTCTCCTTTACAATGTTAGACTTATAGGGTCCGTTGCCATCATCTTGAAGGCAGACACCACACAGACTCACAGAGGGCTTGTACAGTCAATATGGCAGGTAGGAGCTGCTGAAGAACCGTCAGCCTGTATGAAACATGTGGTCATGATGGACAAACTTTGATGGCTAGATGGCTTAAAATTACGTCAAAGGGGATCTGATGAGATTTGCCAGCAGAAAGTTGTTAAATTAGAAAGCAGCTGGCTTAACCTCATACAAAATTCGGGGTGGTTAAACCTTGCAAAATCAAAAAAAAAAAAAAAAAAAACCCTTACGCCAGCTGCTTTTCTGTTTGACGTTCATGTTAAGTCAGCAGGCCATCTTGCCACCCAAGTAATTTCTGAATGTTTACAGAAACGATACCAGAGCATCATGGGGTGTAATTAGACAACACTGGTGAGCTTGCTCTGATCCAAACTATTGTGCGTGTTTATGTTCATATTCCCACTTAACATCACACTCTAGGGAATAACATACAATTTATTGATATAGTCTTCCGGTCAGTATTAAAATATATGAATAAATAATTGCAGTCCGCTTTAAAGCAGAAAAAAAATTATATACTTCTCAGTATTCACAAAATATCAAAATAAACATATATTCATGCACACACACACAAATACACCCTTGACATAGTTAACATGTGACAAAGACAGGAAATACTACTTCTCGATCCTAAGAATCTTTAATCTGTTTTGGATCCTTCTTGCTGGTTGTTGGTAATATCTTCACTTCAAAGGGCATGAAAAAGTTCAAAAGTCCCCGGGTATCTTTCAAGTCTAAAGAGTACTCCTGGGCCACTTTTTCTGGAGTCCATGTTTGGGGGTTACGTTTGTGGTTATTAAGTGCTGTAAGGGCCTCTACGATGGACAGTTTGCCTTTGGGCACATCTGTGACATTGCAGATGCCATACGGGTCACCGGGTAAGCTGAACTTTAACGGCCTGCGTTCAGCTTCTTCTTTCTCTGCCTGTGGCTCCAGAGCCTGAAAAGCAACACATTGCATCAGAGATGACTGGCCACTAAAGCCAGTCCCCCCTCCCAACCCCAACTGCACTTCGTGCACTTTATTAGCCCACCCCGCCTCTCTCCATCATCAGGTAGCCAGCCCACCAACTGCATTCTACGCACTTTACTCCCCCTTTCCCACAGATTTAGACTAACAATCACCAATTTCACTGCATGTCCTACTCTACCCAGTATGTCTATGCATGTGACAATAAACCATCCTTGTATATGAACCACACCTTCTGGTGTCAATGTCATGGCTGGAAAGAAACCTAAAGGTAGCTATGATGCACAGCATTTTTTCCCTGCAATGTTGCCAGGCAACGTTACTAACAGTTACTAACAGTTACTAACGGGAAATATCCTACTGATATTAGACAGCATTTTTTTTATCAGGGCAACTTAAGTCATCAATTTGCAACTTGCTGTGATCATCCAATCCAAATTGTAGAAGCCCATCATGTTGCCCAGCAACATTGCTCAAAAGTTGTTTCATCATCCAAAGATTAGTGATGCAATGTTTCAATGACAATAACGTTAACAAATATGTAGATCATTATATGAAATGACCAAAAACCTCTTCAATTTGAAGAGTTTATACTTCAGTGTAGTGCGTGGCCACAAGTTGTTAGGCTTATACTATTAATGCAGATGACTGCAACAGTACCCGGTAATGGAACATATAAAAAAAGTCGATGCCAAGGAGTGTGACTTAAAACCACTTATGCTGCCAATGGACCCATGTCACAGCAGCCAATTTTCCAGAAAGTAGCAAGGCAATCACAGGTGTTAATAATAATGTTCTGACTGGCCAACATTAATTTAATTAGTAACAGCTGTGCCTACCATGCTTTTTTCATGCTCTTTGGCTAGTAGTGTGACATGGGTCCACAGATCTAGCTGAGGTTTTCAGTCCTTACCCGAGACCCTCTGCTCCATGCCATCCCAATCAGCATACCTGACTCCATAGTAACTCTCTTCATTTAATGAATATATCCCTGGTTTAACTCATCACATGCATTTTCCATATCTGGACTTAACTTACTTTGGTTTGAACTGATCAGTAATGGATAGCATTTGTCAGGGTAGGGAACTAAAAAAAAAAAAATCACCACCCCAATCAGTCCACAATCTCATATATAAAACAATGTTATATTACAACTTCACAATACGGTCAGACTGCCTTAAGGACATGCACAAGAGAGTAATTGAGTTTCATAAGGAGATCCTCTGCTAACAGCAAACATTTATTTCACAGCACAGCGAACAACGATTTTAGTTACGGTTGTCCTGTCGTCTTGTCGCACAAAATACACGTCTGAACAAACCTACCTGAGGCGTTGGATCTTGTGATTCCACGTAAACAGACTTCAGTAAAGCCAGTAATGGGTCATTTTTCTTGTGGATTTCCCCAGTGATTTCTACTGGCAAATATATATATATATATACATCATGATCATGGAAACGTTCAGGTAGTGACAGCTAACAATGGCATAGACAAATAGTGTAGCAGTAAGTTCTGTCAATGTACATCAACTAAGATGGCTACTATATAGCAACCAGGTGCCCCCATGTGACCCCATGAACTAAATAACCTTGCTTAGTACCTTAAAGGCAAACACGTAACTGCCCAAGCACGTTTGATAGCCGTCTTATACCATTATTTAGCTTGCGTGGAGTACAAATTACAAGTAGTGGGGTGACACGCCAGAGGTAAGGGCTGCTTGTTAAGCTACCAACATTTTAAGGTTACTGCGGACAAATTTATAAGGTTATTACGTCACTCCACATGGCGTGTCCAGAAGCTAACTTATACCTTATTTTTCTTTTTAGCTTACTATACGAGGCATAAAAGCTCTCGATAGCCTCCCGCCTTCCTTTTTAGAGTCGACAGACTACAGTAAATTGTAACGTTAAGTTACTTAACTTGCAGTCTTGTATGATTGCACAACTGATGGGCTTAATGAAAACCATTCACACTTACCCTCGGCGCTCGCAGGTGTATTTACAGGAGTGGGGTATCGAGGAGCGGGCAGTGGTTTTTCCCTCTGTATTTCACGATGAGCACGACTTTCTAAATTAAAATTTCGAAACATGCGTCCAAGCCGAGACCCCATCGTACGCAGCCTGCGTCCACTGCACTGACACTCCAGCTAGAGAAGAAGACTGAAGCAGTGTCAACTGAAAGACTACAAAACTAAACCAGCGACCTCTATTGGATAGGATGACTTATTACTTTCCACAACTCTATAAAATGGACTAGCTAGCCTGTTATGTTGCTAACGGCCAGACCTACTGTCACAAATTCGTCGATTTAATTACTTATTTATTATGTGCCCACACAAGCAAGAGGCTGATCTTTACAAAAGGGTGGAATTTCAGAGCAAAATGTGAATTCAGTCATGGTAAGATATAACTGTTCTCTCTCTCTCTCTCTATCTCTGCGTGTATTTTGTATGCAGTGGTGTAGCAGTAGTGTTAATGTCATGCCGTTTTTATATGTTGTGCTGTTTGTGTGTGTGTGGTTGTGTTTCGTGTTGGTTTAGTCGGACTTTGCTTTGAATTATATGAAACTGTCTGCTAGTCAGTGGCCACTGGCCAAGTAATTACCAGACGCACGCGGGAGTAAAACCAAGCAATGAAGACTGGCACGAGTTATCCTGAATGTCCACTAGGTGGAGGCATAGGCCAGCATTTATAAAAGAAAGAAAAAAGCCTGACAACAGTGTCACCACGTGACTTTTTTTTCTACCAAGAGATCATGATTGCATGCGTTTACCTTTGCATAATTTATCTAAAAGTATCCAGAATGATATGGCTTAGGCCTATTGACATAACAGACACATACAGCTAAATAATCTAATGGAATTGTGTGTATAATAAACACAATTGGGCTTACTTGACAAATCATAACTTTGGCATTAAGGTCAGATTAAATAGACTAAATAGACTAAATCAACAAATTGTATCTCTCAATACAATACAAACAAATTGTTTGCTCTCTTATTTCAAGATGCAATTTTAGCTGGATTACCAGCCAGATGTTTCATGACATTCTCTGTATCGGTAAACATGGATAAACAGTCTTGCAAGAGTCTAAAGATATAGTAGCAATCTAGGTTCACTTGGCAAAATATAATTTATTCCCAATTTAAACTTGTTACTGTATCTTCGTTCTTTTTTTATAATGTACTTTTAGTATTGCACCTAATGAGTCCCCAGCTCCTTCAGTCGGACAGTCCCTGGAGCAACGTGGTGTTGGATGCCTTGCTCAAGGGCACTTCAGGGTGCAGGAGAGCGCTAGTTATTCACTCCTCCACCCACATTCTTCATACTGGTACAGGATTTGAACCTGTGAGCCCAAGACCAACTTCCAAATCATTAGGTCACAGCAGCCCACACTAATGATGCTTCACACAACAGCTCAAAAGGTATGACAAGCATCAACTTTCATACTTATGTTGTATTGATTATCACGCAACTGCAAATAACATTTTAAAAGACCACACAATAAAATGCAAGTTGTATTTCTGTGTTTTAATTACAAAGGGTATAAAATAACTTGAAAAATATATCTTGCTTTAACATATATACACTTATATATATTCTTCAGAGACATTGGAAATTCACCATTCTGTTATCATTCTGCATAGATAGGCCATGACATGACATCTCTGTGATTTAGTGGCTAGCCTGGGAGATCTTGATGATGTGAGACAGGAAGTCCTGTTGCATGTCAGAGTTCAGAGTTCATACAAACTTGATTCTAAAGCTCCACAGAAGCTTACAATCTCAAACGGTGATCTGGCTAAAAACATGGTAATCTATCAATTCCTATTTGGAATTAACATTTCCTTGACACCCCCCATTAAGTTGACTCCAGCTGGGTGTACAACACATACTCGTCCCTCTGTAAATGGCAGAGGTTAAGAATGTGGATTAAATTAACACCGTGATGCACTGTAAAAAGTGATGCATAGAACAAACTTTAAAGAAAAAGAAAGGCAACATGCTGGATGGATTTTTTGCACATTGGCTTAACTTGACAATTCCATGTAGAATGTGTACTAACATACATGGCATTGTTGGTAAGTTAAACCAACATAATAAGATCCATGCGACATGTTGCCTTCATTTTTTTCAAGTTGGTTCTATGCTTTACTTTTGTATGTACGAACATACAAGGCATTGTTAAGCTAAACCAACATATAAGAATAGATCCACGCAGCATGCTGCCCTAACTTTCCAAGTTGGTTCTATGCTTCACTTTTTTTTTTACAGTGTGCGACACAAGGGGTGTCAGCACTGTGCCTGAGAGCAGGAGGAGTACAGACACAGCAGGATGAAGCTGTCGATGAGCAGCACACAGTAGAAACACCTCTGTGTGTGCAGGCTCTGGGCCCTCTGGAAGCGCGTCAACAGCACAGCCAGGAGCAGAATGAAAGTGGCGATGTTTAGGATGAGGAATATCCGTATGTATGAGGTGGTGCTGGACAGGTCTTCGCTCCTGGCTGTAGCCAGCATATGAACTTCCTTATATTTCCGGCCCTTGATGAAACCAGCCTTTTTGCCCTTGCGGATGTCGGAGTAATCCACGAAAGCCCTCGAGTCGCCGTCCCCTTCCTCTGGGAGTTCCTCGTACACACGCTTCATTGTTCTCTGTCTCTCCTTCTTTTCGCTGCCCTCAATCAAAGCAAAAATGTCTGGGAGGCTGTCTGGAAGTTTTTCGCCGGGGCTACCTTTCTTGCCAACCTTGCCTTTGCCTTGCTTCTTGGTCAAAGCAAACATTTTCTCCACCGCGTCCTCTGTCCTCTTCTTGTCAGAGAACTGAAGAAGGCGCTCGGCAGTCTTGCGGAAACTGTCCGTGTTGAGCACCCGAGCCAGTATCTGCCTCTCCAGGTGCTGAAAGACGGGCTTGACGTGTTGAAGGTTGTCCTCCACCACGTTCACATACTCCTCCACTTCCTCCAGCTCACCGTCCTTCACCCCTGCTGCCTTCTCAAACACAATCTTCTTGTTGTCGGCTAGGACCATGGCGAACAGGGGCTTGCTCGCCTTATCGCCGGTGAGAAGATAGATGGTGTAGGTGTGCTCCTTGGTGGAAAGGTCGATGTTAACCCTTTCAGCATCTCCTCTCATGTTGAAGCTCTGCACCTCCACCCCTGGACCAAAAAAGATGTAGGCCACCCTGCTGTGAGGGTTCCTCAGAGGCATAGTCACATTCACGTAGTTTGAGCCGTTGTAAGGGTATCCGCGTGGATATCCCCTATATCCCAGAACTCCTCTTTCACTATGGCCCGTGTCATCCATCCAAAACATTTTGTAGGCATCCTTGTCTTGTTTGATGAAGGCGCCATGAATGCCGTCCATTTTGATGTCTTTGAAAGGCTGGTCGGTGTTGTGAAAGAAGCTGCTCATGGTCCTCGTTGGGCTGTCTTCATCCAGAAGGACATAATCCACTAGAACCAGCAGCTGAGGGTGCAGCAGGAGGAGATTCCTCTGAAAACTCTGGATCTTCAGCTCCTCGCTGTAGGCAGATTTGCCCTCTCCGCGAATGAACACCATACCCTGTCTCTCCAGGACTGCCTCCAGCCTGCCTTGGCAGTCAGCTGCTGGTCCATGCTTGTACTTCAGCCACTTAGAGTTGCAGGCCTCAGTTAGCTGACCTTCCCATGGTGCAAAGCAGCTCTCTGACACAGCCGGGGCAAACATGGCTGCATTGTTGAGGAAAGTGTACTTTGGACCATAGAGAGCCTCTGTAATGAATGGCACTCCATTAGGAGCGAAGGTGAAAGAGTTCTGGTCGGGGTGCTCGTGCCCAGCGTTAAAGTTTCGCCAGCCCTTAATCCACTCTTTGTACTTGTTCTTGTGCACAATGTCAAATATAGCTCGCCCTCCCAGCTTCCCCGACTTGAACGAGAGAAAAGTATGGTTGGGCTTGGCCAATAAGGCACTTCCATACGTGACCACTCCCCAGTCCTCAAAGTAGTGAAGGCGAGAGGTGCCATAGTCAGGGGGAGGGGTGGCTATTAGTCTTGGATCATACCTGTCAAAGATAAAATAGACATAATTATTCACAAATATTATAACATGATTGTTTTGGTTTTGTCCAAACACAACAAAGGCATGTCAAAGTGAGTTTGTTTTAAAAAGCTCTCACAAATGTGATAAATACACATAAAAAATCACACTGTAGGATCTTATAAGCAGTGTGTGGTTATTTCTCTCTTGTCCTGTTTTGTATTTTGTGAGGCCTTACCAGAGGAACTCGGTGTGTAATGTGCACCATCTTTGCCCTTTTCCTGCTTGCCCTGGCCCGTCCACCACACGGTTCTTCTGGATCATGCTGGCCAGCCAGTTCCCGCTGCCGTTGCGCATTACGTACCGGTCCAGGAATACCAGCTGGCTTTCTGGACCATAGAACCAATTGTAGTTCGAGTCAGCAATGGCAACACTCCGCTGGAAACCTGATGTGGAGAGAGGGAAAGGGAAAGGTCTTTTAACGTCTAATGAACAGATAGTGTGCACATGTAAATAAGAAGATGCAAACAATACCATCTACTTCAAATGATGGATGTCTGTTTAAAACAAAATAAACAAGAAATCTTTGAAGACAATGTACTATGATGTGTTTTTTTTCCATCAGGAATTTATACTGCAAATAGTTATGACATAATATTAAACACACGTGCATACTGTTGTACTGAATTAGATTGAAGAATTGCTTATTTGTTTGATGTAAACAAATTAAACACAGGGCTCTCATCACTTTGGCCCATTCTTTAAATCAGCACAGGCAGACACACAGCTTGGCAAGGCAAGCAATCTGATGCCTAGCAACTGCTAGTAAATATTTAACCAAACCACACCACCGCAAAGCCAAGGACAACAACATCAAAGGAGGGAAATCAAGTTGAAGTGCTGGAATGATTTTGTATGTAAATGCCTGAGTGGGAACCAAGGATGGGTTAGCTTTAAATAATAATAAGAAAAAAAATGCTTTTTGTCTATTTGCATGAGAAGAAAAGAACAGAGCCTATCTTTGCATCAGTTATCCTACCCTTTCTTTCTGGTCTATTCTTGTATGACAAGAGTTTGATTGTTATTCAATACAAGGCAAGTGTAAACGCAACAAAATTTCAGTAGCCTCCAGAATCCCAAAAGTAAAAAGAGCACACATGGCAGAACATCAATTTATACAGCAGAGATGTGTAGCAATACTGTATAAATATAGATTAAATAATAGAAATAATTAAAATATACATGGCAGAAACGTACAGGAGTAAAGTGTACAGCAATGGACAGAGTGAAAAGTGAACAAATGCACTGTAAAGTCAAAGGTGTAAAGCAGACGAATGCACTGTAAAGTTAAAAGCGAAAAACAGATGTACTGTAAAGTGCAATAGGAAAGTGACCTGTGAAGAAAGTCACCAGTGGCAAAGTCGCAAAGTGTTAAGAGCTGTCTGTATGCCGAATGTTTCATACAGAGTTTAATAATCTCATAACCTGAGCAAGAGTTCCTGTATTGTGTATACATTCAAAATGGCACTGGTTAGTGACCACAGCATTAAACCAAGAACAAGCTAGGTTTTTTAAAAATGTACTCTGCCAATGTACTCTGATATAAACTGTACATTCAAAATGCCACTGGCTAGTGACCACAGCCTTATATACAGAGCTGTAGAGGGGGAAAAGTACATTTGTTGGTTTAGATCAGTGCTCTGCTTCCCTGCTGTAATTAGAGCTGAGAGGTGGATGCATGAAGGCTTGTTCAGTCTCGGCACAATACGGCTCCTGTTAACAGGGAGCTGTAAAAATGCCCAGGCCTGACCCAGTCGGCCCTCTGCATGGCTGCCCTCCTTCTGACCCTCCAGCGGACCTCCTCCTCCTCCGTGCCGTCATGGGAGGAGAACTTCACCTGACGACCTCCAGAGGTCACTGACGCAAGGTGACCTTTACACATGTGGCATCCCAATCTGTAGACGTGGCTATAGAGTGTTGCTTCATGAGGGACAAGCCTGCTTCTCTAAAATACAGCAGGAGTCAGGATGACTCAGGATTCAACTATGACTAATGGAGTTGCGAAAATAAAAAGGGGGGGGAATAAAATATAGCATAGATGGTAATCTGTACTAAATCTGCCAATTTATGGCAACAAACGCCTCAGTGCCAGAGAAATACAGTACAGCAATACAGTATCTGTGAAAATGTCAACCGGTCGTAACTAAATACAGCCTTGTTTTTCTGACATTTTACTAATGTTCAAGTTCCCCCATCAGTGGCAAGACATCTCTCTCTCTCTCTCTCTCTGTGTGTGTGTGTGTGTGTGTGTGTGTGTGTGTGTGTGTGTGTGTGTGTGTGTGTGTGTGCATGCAAAATATTTCTGTTCTCTGTATTCCTTAATGATTAGGGTTGCTCTGATGTCCTCATGTAACATCCTTTAATTCTTACTATATAATAAATGCAACAGAAAAAAACTATCAAGTATCTAAGCCAGTTATTGTAAAGATGTAGTTTGTGAGGTGATTTATTTTACTGAAATATATTCCTACATTCCACTGCAAACCACCACTAAATGAAAGTCCAATGCTTTGTTTAACCTTTTTATAGACTCTGAACAAGCACTGTTTCTTTGCTTTCCTTGTCAAGTAGCCTACTGAAGAAAAAATGGACAAAGACAGTGAAACGCTTTAATAGGTGGTCACTGATAGTCTAGACATTGTACCACAGTTTATGTACTTCTATTATCATTAATCTCATTGGGTTACTTGTCAAAACAGAGCAAGACTTATACAGAACAATTATGATGTTGTTATTACACTAAACATATCAAAAACACTAGGGTCTATAATAAATCATCTGTTATGCGCACTGTAGTTGCCCTTTACTGTATAAGATTTCCTTGAAGTGGATTTAGAAAAAGTTCCAGATCATTAAAAAACACCTCTCCTGACCATATGTGTTGTTTGCTTGCCTTGCTGATTCCTTAAATACATGCTCTACAGAGCTATGCATGCTAGCTCAAAGTCACTAGTAATAAGCCTGCGACAGCTCAGCCACAGCATTTCTATGGAGGGACATTTATCTCAATGAGCAGTTTCACCAGAATGCAGCTCTGTAACAATATACTTGCTTCTGGCATACATTTGAATTTTGAGTTATACCGCTATTCTTCCCATAGAACAAAATGAATGTAGTACCAGACATGTTGCCGGAGAAAATCTAAGCTGACACAAGACTGCAAAATATGTTGGTAAACCATGATGTGAGGCATTTCATGCCACAGCCTATTCAGTATGTTTCTGTGTTACGTGCTATGACATTAATTAGAAAATGTATGAATACATTAATTGAGGTTATTGTTAGCTGTTAGACTTTCATCTCTATGAATTGTGTGTTATGACCTTTGTCTCTCTGTAGAAGTCTTGTTTGTTGGACTAATATCCTCAATGTTATGCAACACAGCCTCATTATCTGTGCTGATTTCAATGCTATTCAAATAACACTTAAGTCGTGAAGTGCAAACACAGTCTAATCTAAGCCCACTCCCACACATGGAGACACAAAACAGCCAGTAAGACAAAAATACCACAAAGCACAATGTCGTTCTTTATATTACACAAGGGAGTGAGTTTATAAATAAGTGGTATAGTAAGAATTCACAACAGCATAAGAATCTAAACTTTCACATTAAATTCAATTGAGCCCAACGTTCCTTAGACCTTTAATTCTTACAGCATTCCTGTCACACCGACGTGGCTGTACACCCTTAAAGGATGACATGATATTGCATTTCAGCATAACTGAAACTTAAATGTAGGTTTCCTCATAGGACTGTCTGTGCACATGGCAATATGTCTACACACCAATACTGTAATTCTGCAAAATATCTCTACTTAATGTCTATGGTAGAGTTGAGTTTGTTATTCGATAAACTAAATCAGTGTTGGCCAATCTGGCTTCAGAAGATACAATCCACTGCTACATATTTGTTCCATCCATTTACATAATCACCTGATTCCAATTTGTACAACTCTCCAGCCAGGTAAAGATCACCTGCATGAAATCCACAGATAGAATAAGGTCATTTTGTCTTGGATTGTAGCATCTAAATTTAGGTCTTGGATTCAGTCTTGGATTGTAGCATCTAAATTTAGGTTTCTGTAATTGAACTAGATTACTTTATCAGCACACTTAAAACAACACCAAGTATTTTTTTTCGATCTTAAAATAATATTTCCAAAAACGTTTCAATGGTTCATCAACTCGTACCAGGGTGAACGCCACTTCTGAATTCGTTTTGCGTCCCTCCATGGGCTATAACCACACTACGCAAGTTTCCAGAAGCTGGTTGCTACGATCTGTAGTTCAAATAAGACATAAGATTCCACTTCCAACCTGTGGGGTGACTGAAGATAAAAAGTGCTTCAGTGTTTCTTTAAGTAAAGACATTGGAGCCTCACCTGGGAGCAGGGTCCTGTAGAGGAAAGCAAAGTGCTTATGCAGCCATGGATGGTCGAAGTGGCCAATGGCAAAGTGGCGTTGTACCAGGAACATGTACTGGAAGAGCGAGCGAGTGGTGTAGGTCCCATAGGCCACGCCTTCATACAGCGACCCGTCCGTCACGTCCTGAAGCAGCACCATCGATTTCTCCATGACGTCCAAAACCTGCTTGGTCCACAGGTATGCTTCCTGCAGGTAACCTGGTAGAAAAACATCAGCATCACATTTACATATTACACATTTTTTTAATTATCCCTTTATATGTTCAAATAAGCTTATTAAGCTTCATTAGCATGACAATCAAGTCGTGTTGAAAAAAAGACAATATTGTAAACAAATACAATATCTGTTTGAGGAGAAACAAAAGAAGTCAACCTGTGGCCTTAAACTTATCTAAATCAAACTAAGTTGACTAAGTTAACGTAAGTGATATGTCTAAATTATCCTGGTCTAAATAGTAAACTAACAACCTTCATTTTATATGCATGTGTGATTCCATAAGGTTTACAGTGATTAGTTTCATTTGTGCATTTGTTTGTACATCATGCGTATGTTAATCAGAGATTGAATTAAAGAGAGAGAGAGAAGTGTGGGGGGGTGTTTAAAGTTTAAAATCCCTTGAACCATCACATGGTCCAAACATCTACCACATGGGATAGAGAGAGAGAGAGAGAGAGAGCACTTCTGTGAGACTGTGGCTTGTGAATGAATGATAATTTTCTAAGGAAACTTGGAGTCTTTGCTCAAATAGTCAAAGCACTATTCACACACTGAATGATTTCCATCTGTCTCTGTATGGCACTCGCATCCTAAGGATCCACTTGTGGTGTCCTCCGCTTGCACCACTCTTTCCCACCCCACTTCACAAATGCATTGCATGTACATCATTGAGACTAATAATACACAGCACAAATCCACAGGCATGTGACTGTTCAGGATCAAAGGTTTTCTGAGAGAAAAAAAAAAACAGGAAAATATGGCAATGCTGAATAAATAAATAATCACTGTGGTGTAACCAGGCCACCGTAGTCACTTTGTTCAATATTGTATTTCACTACTCTACTATGTCAGTTTCTCTAACTAAAAATGTTAACAACTAAGTCAGTAAAATCAGGCCAAAATGTTGGTAAGTTCACAGAAGGTATCTGCCTACCAGGAAGTAAACCTATGCCCACTGAGAACAGCCAGACTTTTTGCACAAACTGCAGCAAAGTAAAACAGTCTGATCCACTGTGTACATCCAAGAGGGCTAAATGACTCTTATAAAAACTGAGTTGTAATAACACAAGCACTGGTAACATGTTCTGCATGCATATAATCAATGGGCTTTTTCTTAGTGTTTATTTTGCACAAAAGATACTTTTCAGTGTTCTGTAGCCCAGAAACCCTAACGCCTTTGCTGAGGAGTGACTGGGTTCCTGCTGCCTAGAGGGAAAGATAGTGTTGGTATCCTCAGGAAAGATTAGCCTTAATTTTACGCCTGGTGATTGTCAAAACATCTGTGAATCTGGTGTTTGAAAGAATAACAATTATCCCGCCAAAACCACACGAGTCGTACCGGGTTGTACCTGCCTCTGGGTAAATCTTGACTTCAACATGAACTTGGTATGAGATTAATCTGAATGTCCATAGGCATTCCACTTTATAACAGCTGTCAGCGGCACTGGTTTCCCTTCGGTGGGCAGTGTTCAGATGGAAGTGTAAAAGCAGCATTTTAAAGTGGGCCAGCAAACCTGGGAGTGATTTGAAATGTTTCGAGACTATTTTTTTTGTCTGTGGAAATGTAGCCAACAGCATGTGCCAACATCAGGCCTGAAATAGCTTATGAATCTCTATTATGTAAGATTTTTTTTCTTATTTTCTTTTGATCGAAGGACACCATACAGGCTCACTTTCTCACTCTGTTGCATATCCTCTTCAGCCAAACTTCAGCTGAGTTAGTCAAGTTTCCAAGTTTTCATAAAATACTTTTTGAAAGAAACAATCAGTTTAAAAAAGAAAAAGTTTGCAGATTGCCACAAGATAATCAGGAAAGTAGCACATTGAACTGATATTGTGAGTGTGGACATGCAGATACCTGTGCCTGGAATGCACTTTGGTCCTAATTAAGGAAGTCGTCCAATCCAATCAGATGATCTGGCCTACAGTATGCCTCATCTTTTTTCTTTTTATTCCACTTCCTGCCTCTCAGCAGTATGTGTTAAAACAACTAGTGTGAAAATGATTTGTACGCACTGACAAATTGTCTTCTTGGTAAGGAAGGCTTTTATACAATTTACAGTGTGCTAGGGATCATTAGGGTGTTGGAAGATGTAGAGCAGCAGTAGTAGTAGTAGTAGAGATACTTTATTTATCCTGAAGTAAATTTAGGGAATGTAGGACAATTAAGATGCAACCATGCCTAAATCTTTGTTAAAGTTGTTATAGTTTTTCACATTCTTTCTTTGATATACACAATTTCATTTTCACCTAAGACAATTTGTCCTAGAGTCTACACATCATTTTTAGCTACACTGTATGTTAAATCATAATCAAGCAACACGTTCAGATAATGAAACTGAACTGGTCCAACAACTCTTCAGGTTCACCATCAGCTTTAAAAATGCATCCTTAGCTTTGTACCCTTGCACAATACCTAGTCATTTCCTGAGTCCTAGCACAAAAGAGCAATCAAATGAAGCTTTTCATCCTCCTGATCTGATATTTCATGTCTGTTTGCACCACAGTGTGCACCATTATAAATCATCTGCGAGGGAACAAAAAAAGAAGACTTAAGACAGCTACCATAGTGAACTTAATGAGGACTGTTGTCATTTATTTTACATCAACTCTGCCCTTTTGTACGTGGGAGCCTTTCCATGTAAACAGAGCAAGCTGTTCCTGCTGCTGAATGCCAGACTGCTGCCTGAATGCCTTCTGGTTAAAGAAGTAGATTATTAATGATGTTCAAGGAAGCAAAATAAACAGTTTTCTTCTGGGGTGGGGGTGGGGTGGTGGTAAAAGAGATGGCAATACTGCATGGTTATATTGTCTTCTGACAGCCAGTGTGGTTTGGGTGTCTCATAACAGGAGTATGAAGGCGGAAAGTCCATGCTGAATGTTATGGAATCATGTGGAGAGTGGCTCCACTGGAGAAACAATTAAGGGGGATTAAGCAGAGCGATGGAGAATGACCTCGGGCCGACTGAACTGAAATTCCAGTCAGGAATGCTTCTTCCCTCAAGGGAGAGGGACTGGCAACGCTTCCCTTAAGAGAATTTTACTGAGAGAGCATGTGTACCGGGGCTGGAAACCTCTTGTTTTCCTTCAGACTTTAGGTAAATTTGAGCACAGACAAGGAAAAAGCTCATCTCTTATGCCATTTTGTATTAACCTCACATTCCCTCATACATTAAACAATCAAACTAATAAAATTGTTACTATACAGACCTTTCAATTGTCTTTATACACACTGTAATAATCAAACTAATATGATTTTTATAGACCTTTCATTTCTCTTTATATGCACACTGTATGCATGTATACCAAAACAGTATACTCTCCTAACTGTCAAAATTCCTTCACAAACCACAGCAAATTGACACTGGATAACTGTGTGACACCATACTCTTGCCAACGACGCAGGAGAGTGTTCGTGACAAAATCAGTTTCATTACTAAGTGGGCGCAATACGAGGCAGTGCTGCATGACACAATATGACACAATGTTTTGAAAGCACTTCTGACACCCTAGTTTCTATTTTCCTTCACGTTGCTCGCATTAAAAAGATTCCATAGATCAGAGTCAACTAGTTGAAAGGAGGAGGTTAAATGCTTGTGACACATCAATAAGGTAAATGTAATAGTTACAGTGTATTCAGAGAGGGACAGATTGATGTTAGGCAGTTGTGCTTCATGCAGTTAGGGCACAGTGGAATACTGATGTGTGGTATATAACATTACATTACATTACATTACATTGCATTTGGCAGACGCTTTTATCCAAAACGACTTACAAAAAGGGAGGACATAAGCAACAGAGGTGTACAAAGGACACAGTAGACAAAGGGAGTAAGGACACAGTAGACATATGTACTTCTGCATAGGGACAGAGAGAGAGAGAGTTGGATTAGCGTTTGTTAATTATGTTAGTTTTGTTAGGAAGGGAAGCAATCTCGGAAGAGAAAGGTTTTTACAAGCTTTTTAAAGATGGGGAGGGATGTTGCTGTTCTTGTCGCAACTGATAGGTCATTCCACCATTTGGGGACAACCACGGAGAAGAGTTTAGAGTGACCTCGCTTTGTGAGAGGCGAGGGTACCGACAGACGCTTCGTGTGAGTGGAACGCAGCGCCCTGGACCTATTCCATAACATATAAAACACTGACATCAGATTGTTTGTAAGATTGAAGGAAACTGTCTGTGTTCACCTCAGTAATATGTGCAATGCCAGATCCTTGTTAACATCATATAGTTGAGTTGAAACTTGGTAGTGTTAGCAGTATACATCAGATTGGGTTTTATTAGTCAGCGTAAATATCATACCAAAAGGATGTAATGAATGAAGCAATGCTTTCTTTTACTGTTATTGCTTTCCTTTTGACAGTGATTGATTTTGTTTAAGATACTGTAGGTGGTCTCTCTTTGTTTCCGGGAGACTTACCCTGGGTCATGAGGACGAGGCTGCCTGTTAGAAGGGCCACACAGTTGGTTGGTTGATGGTTGTGCAGGTACTGGAAGCCCCAGCCTCGATGGTAGGACTTCTCATACATGTAGCGGGAGGCGTTGCCGATGACCTGCAGGAAGCGTTCCTGCTGCCGCTTACTCAGGTACTCGTACAGAAAGTCATAGGCAGTGGCAAAACCTACCAGTGAGTGGGCCATGGGCACCTCATCCCAAGGAGCATCCTTCACTAACCTGTGGGAAAAAAAAAATTGTCACTGAGGATATACATTTATATGCGTAATAGCATCAGTTAGCATCAATTAGCATGTTCTGATGGTATACAGACAACAAAGTTCAAATAGTTACAGTACAATACTTACAATAATAGCCTTCATTTAACATATGATACGGAATACACTGACACAGAGCACACCCAGAGTAAAATATTACTTCTTACAACAATGTTATGTTTGTCTTTGAGAAATGAATAGCTAATTCATATTAGCTACTAATCTTTTTTTCCTTAAACCCCTACGGAGACAAACAACAGTATAAGACCATTTTAGGAACTTAAGTGGAACTTAGTTTGGCCTTATATCAGGCTTTACTGGATGCTGTTTCTTAACAGTTTCATTTAAAATGTGCGAGACAAAGGCCAGAGCTTAATGAATTCTGAATTCCTCTTCTATTTTTATATTAAACAGACCATTAGGAGAATGTGTGATTTAAGCTAAATGTAAGTCAAGACAATACTAAGAAGCAAGATCTTCCCTGGGGTAATACTTGTATATTTTTTTTTTGCAGGCTTATGTTTTACACATAGCATGCACTCCAGGTTTGAATATTTACAGAAAAATATGATTCCTCTGGTTCTGTGTGGAAATAATTTTAAGGTCAAGAACACCACAGCTAATTTGTTTGGTCACTGTTAAGGTTTCTTGAGAGGCTCTGGTATTGCAATGAACATGTGTGTAAGGCAAGAACCTCACATTATGCATTATTAAAGTGTGAAAACACATGCTTGGTGGATTTCAGTTTTTCAACAGTGGCAGAGGACTGAAATACAGAGGGAAGTGAATATGTGCTGTTTTGCTTCGCTTGGTCTGTAGTGGCTGACTTTTGAAACCACAATAAAAGTCTACACAGCACCCCTGTTGGAAACAAGTACTGCAAAAAGCCACAGGCACAACCTCCTGTCTCCCATATGAAAGTAAAATATAACATAGAAGTTCATATGAAACTCACATTATGCATTACGCATGTGACCAGTCCAGATAGAAATAATTAATTATCTATAGATGTTTTAATCTTGCTGTAAATACATCTGTCCTCTATTCTGTAATCACTGGCTGAAAATAACAGTTTGTGAATGAAGTACATCCGGATCCTTCCAATAAAATTGTGTTTCTTTCCCTCATCACTCTGGTGAGAACAGTGCATTGAAGAGCATCAGACACTTGTGGCACATAAGATCATACTGTGCAACATCTACACTGCATCTTACTCCACAACTATTTTCGAGTCATTGCCCTCCAGCACAATAAAAACAGCTTCCACTTTAATGCCTGCCTTTACATTGCAATTCACTAGCAGATGCATTTCTCAAATATTTCGTAAACATATAGAAGATTAGCAGAGTTGTGAAATGAAAACACAATTTCACCTTTAAAGGGGAAAATTAGGGGAAAATGAAACCAATTTAACTGATTTAGCTTTTTTGACATCAGTTAATTTGCATATTGCTGATATTAACTTTATATATAACATCAGTTATTTGTAAATTCATGCCACCATGCTACACTAGATTTATATCCATGTAGCACTGAAATCATTTCCTAAATCCTGTTGCCTCAAGCCAGCAACCTGTTCTGAAGCGGAGAAGGCTTTGCCTCACACATCCACAGGATATTCAGCTCACTACTGTCCATTTCATTTCCCTTCAAAGGCGGACATGTTCGCCAGTGAAGTCAAACATCTGCAAAACATATTTCCTAGACCATCATGGGTCTACTGGATCACCAGTGCTCTTCAACTCTGTCACTGAGAAAATCACCAACAGAAGAAACGTCCACAATGTCAAGAGCTGTTATTCAGTCCACCCCCAGAGAGCAAGAAGAGCCTGGTCAGGCTGTACATTAATAGAGACAAGGGATATCCTGTCCAGGGGTAACTGTGTTTTTCAGCGTTAATGACAGAAACATATGCTAACCCAAAGTGACCTGTGTGCTACTTTTGGCACAACACATTGTATACCTGAGACAGGTATACTGTAATTCAACAACAATATTCTTCATTCATTTTGTGTTAAATGTTAAAGGTGCTACATGTAAGAAATACGTAATCATGCAATGATCCTGATATGTCACCACAAACTAAGGAAACATATTACATTTTCACTAATAATAGCAGCACAAAGAGAATGGTTGAGAGTGCTTTAAACATGTACTGGATGTATATGAAGTTCGCCAAAATATATATGAATATTCTAGGTTTAGTGGAATGTGTAATGCCTGGCTCAAGCTGTGCAGTAACAGGTTGTCATGGTAACGTACAGTAATAATGCATCTCTTAGGTTGCTTTATGCTGGTGATAGTTAGATAGTGGTAGGTTGATATATGAGCTCCTGTTACTTACCTGTATAATATTTACATTGTTAATTTGTAATTGCTGTCAGTCTTTATAAATGTCTTCATGGACATATAGAGATTAACCAGAGAAATGTTAGAACTGTTTTAACTGTTGTCTCTACTTAGATATCAGATTTGTTACAATCAAATGCTAGGTACTTGAAATACCAGTTAGGCAAAAAATGTTTGTTTTAACATCTTTTTTTAGATCAGTTTAACAGCTGTCACAAGTTAAACTAGAAAAGCACTCAGAGAGCGCAGACCTCCACCAAGGCAGCTTAAGTCTCCACCTTATTGTCATTCTCACCTTAAGACATTAAAAGACATTAATCATGTTAAAACATTTTATTACTGGTGTAATAGTTAACTAGTGGGTTCGTTCACTCATGCTCACACGAACTTGGTTGGCTTTTCGGTGCAGGAAAGTACTTTATCTAATTTCCACTGCCAACATGAACTACTGGGCTGCTCACCACTACCGCTCTAACTCTCCTCTGTCTTTCACTGAACCCTCTAACCAAAAACTCAACAACTCCTTGACCCACAACAGGAGCCTTATTTCCGTACCAACCTACATTCCCTCCTGTCAAAATAAAAGTCTCCATTCCATTCTATTCCATTCCATGCTACACTGGTAACTTCACTGAATAAAAAATTCCTGGATCCAGATGGTTATCCGGATCACCACCAAAAACAAATCAGTTGTAAGTTAGACCACTTCTGACCTATCCTGAAAATTTCATCAAAATCCACCAATAACTTTTCGAGTTAAGTTGTTCACAAACAAACAGACAAACAAACCAACGCCGTTGAAAACATAACCTCCTTGGCAGAGGTAATAACAATTAGTGATTAAACTGTATTTTGACACACAGGAGCCAGAAAGTTAAGAGCTACCGCAGTGACATTATTTGTTGTAGGCTATGTCCTATTACTTGCCAGGTATGTTAAAGGGGTCCTTCCGTCAAAAACACTTTTAGTAGCTCTATTTACAATGTGGTGGGTCACAACAAGCAGTATATGCATGCAGCATTCCAAGACGTGAAATTCGACCCTCATGGTTTTACTGGTCATTGAAGGGTCGAGCTAACCAAAACGAGCGGATTAGAGCATGCTAAACCTATCTATGTCACTAGGTCGTAAGCCCCGCCCAGAGCCATGTATGGAAAGCCCACATCCCAAAGGAAGAACAGTGGACAGAAGCTAGGTGAGCGAAAGACAGCGAATTTACCCAATCAGAAGTGCCTTATTGACACGTCATGGATATTCACGAGGGACACCGGAAAAGCCAGTCATTCAACCACTAGACCTGTTATAGCTTACAGAAAACAGCGTCAAACAAGAGATCTAGGACATAATTTTTCACAGAAATGACGCACAATGCATTCAACCATAGTGGCGACACAGAAATATGAATAAAAATAACGATGGAAGTTCCTCTTAAATAGTTTGTATCTTTCTGAAATATAAATGTGTTGTTATCGGTTATAAACGGGTTGAAGTGATTTGTATTTCTTCACTGTATGCCAGAATAGCATAGAAGTTACTTCTTTTAAAAACTATAACATCACAAAAATATATTAAATACTGAATCCAGTATTTGTACTGTCCTAGGCTGCGCTATGCTGGTGATGGTTGTGGAGCCAGAAAGTTAAAAGCTACCGCACTGACATCTTGTTTTGTATGTCCTGTTAGTTACCAGTTTAATAAAGAACAAGCTGTAAACCCATCTGCCCTGTCTGCCTGTGATTTCTGCAAGAGTAGCTTCAGTCAAAATCAAGGGGTTGCACACGTTTTTTGTGTTTTGCCTCTTGCCCCAAGAGAGGCAACAATCTATAGAATATCTTCAATTTGATTGCAGTACCAGTTTTGGCCACAATCTGACATATAGCACCTTTAAGAAAATCCGAATTTGACAGCAACTAAAACAAACAAACAAACACACACACACAGTAGCCTACACACCAGCTGGGTTGAGCAGCCATCCTCTCCATGTAGTCCTTCACTAAGTCCAGGGCACCAGCCCGGTGTGGGTAGAGCAGGCAGAACATGGACAGCACCCCCAGGTTGTTCCCGTACACCTCGTTCCACCTGGCGCTGAACTCCATGGGGCTCCAGGGGGGCAGGTACTCCTCGGGGTGCTCAAGCATGGCCTCCCCGGCCTCACGGATGCGGCTGGCTATGCCCTGATGCGTCTGGGCCGCGGCGCGCTGGAGGTCCTCCACCTCCGCCTGGCTGAAGTACAGCATGGGGTGTCCGTCATAGTTCCCGCCCAAGAAAGGGATGCCCCCACTGGAGTCTGTCTCTGCCACGGCCAGGCCGACAGTGACGGTGGCCCACAGTAGACTTATGAAGAAGACGGTGGGGGCCCCACGGGTATAGGTTCTCATCATGACATCAGCGGCTGTGCTGCGGCATTTCCAGACTCAGCTGAGAAGGAAAAGAAAAGAAAGAGAGACGTTTTTCTTTTTTTCCTTCCTCAAACCAAGCCATATTTTCCCCAGTTTCTCATACAAAGGCTCTGCATGCCTTGAATAATTGGACCCAGCTGTATCCCTGATCATTTTGGCTCAAGTGATTGTTTTGGCAGGGCTGTTGTTCTAAGAATCTATGATGAAAACTCCTACAAATGTTTAATTCTTTAAGGCTAGGTTTAATAAAATTCAATGTTTTGTCCATGGCTTACACTAAATTGAAATACTTAGCCAAACATTAGGTTATAATACCATAGCATTTCCTGATGGCATAGTGTATGCCTAGAAAAAGCCTAAGATTCCACCGAAATGTATTCTGCATATATTCCCTACACAACACTACACTTGTACTCTTACTACAGTATATTCACTACACAAATACATCCTAATTGCGTGACTTGAAGTTGCTGAATGCCAGTGCCAGGGTTTTGTGAGTACCAAGATGTGGTCTGGACTAAATGTCTATGACCAAATGTTAGTGGAATAGTCCCACATCACTGCCAAATGGAAAACCATTTGGCAGCCATTTCCAACAAGTCTGGACACTTGTGGGGTTCAAAACTGAATAATCATTCGCTTTTTTTGTCAGCTTACTGAGTCCTACACGTGGAACAAAAAAATATTATTGATCTTTGGTGGTGGGCTTTTCTGGGGTTGAATGGATTATTTTGACATATCCAGTCTAGCATAACGTTGGAAGATGTGAGGAACACCTAACCTTTGACCTGTCACATTCCTTCCTGATGGACACAGTCAAATACCACAGCCTTGGAGCTCAGAGGACTTGCATCAGCATGGAAGTAAGAAACCCACATGCACATGTTTGAAAGGACATGGCATCCAAATTAATTTTCAGCTTTAAACGAAACCAGATGACAGTGAAGTTCTGTATCGATCTGCTCGAACCTTTCACTGCAAGATTTTAAAAACTGCACAGGCCCACCCGGTGCTAAATCATGTTCAGTGGTCATCTAAAAAAGACATTCTCAAACCTGTACCTTTTTGATTCATTTAACAGCATTTAATGAATGCGCAGGTCAGTTCATTAAGTGTTATTAATTGAGCAATCTGTGCGTGCTGGTCTATTATCTGATCCATATTTGATTCGCAAAATGTTATGAAAGGTGGGCTACGGCACATAGCCTCCACAAACCTCGTTTTGTGGTCTAAAATAAATACAGTGGTAACCACAACAGCATTATCCCTCATGTTATACTTTCATGTATAGAAATAATCCACTCCCACATTAATACCAAACCACCCGCAGGCGTTTGCAATCATCGACTTAAGCTTAGACAATGCTGAGAAAGTTCAAATCTAAATGGTCATTGATAAGCGTGTAGAGACTCAAAGGAATGTTTTTTTAACATTCAAGACTGTCACACATGTAACCGGTATGAGTTCAACTGATGATTATTATTCTAATTTCGAGTACAATCGAATACCCTACAGTTCATGCAAAAAGACTTTGCCTGTAAAAGTAGGCTACAGACTAGTAACTACCCAACAGGCTAAGACTACAGAAACTCTGCGCAACAATTTTCCAAAGTGGGCAGACCTATCAACTTAGCCCACTGTATTTTCTGAGAGAATAACTTCATCAGAAATCCGACCGCAAATGCCCTCAATTTGCTTTTAATACTTTGAAGATATTATCTTACCTTCCTACTCCGCTGGTGTCATGTTGTCCAAGTATGTTTTTCGACTCATCGAGGTTTTGATTGATAAATTCCATTCCCTCCATTTATTACCTTTTCCATCGATACATCTTAATGTTAACGTCTTCTCAGAGGCGGCCCCGCTTGTTGCGCTACGAGAGGAGAGGTCTGTGGGCTAGGAAACGTCACCATCCGTGGCTTTTAAGGAGGCGCGGAGGGGAAAGGGGATTAAAATGACTGAGCAACGTCATCGGAGAAGTGTCGTTTTCAGCCCAAGAATCTTAAACATTAACATACTGTGGTTATGCAGGAAATATCATTAATGTAATACTATTTGTTTAATATTGTTATTATAATTCATTTAAATCTTCCAAATCACCACGATAGGCCTACTTATCAAGTTTTTTTTCCTATAACAGGAACAATTACCATTATAGCTACTGTCATCATCATCATCATAGCCTAATGTTTAAAACTTTAAAACCCATACATACTCAAATTACCACCATAAACAATAGCAAACTATTCCATTGTTTCTTCTGTCATTACAGACTACAATGTGTATTGCAAAACACATTTTTTACATCTAGCTTATTACTCCATTTTTTTTTTTTTTTTTCCAAAAAAATTTTTCATTGCAGAAAAGTTTCATTGCAGACTTATGAACTGAGGTGGGTGTGCGAATACAGGTGCCATTTGTATCACTTGTTCACAAATTTTCCAAGGTGCTGTAGATAAGAGCCAATTATGATCTTTCTTAGATGTGCCCTACTTTCTGCTTTCCTTCCTCTTACCAGCTTTTCGTAAAAAACAGGATATGGTTTTCAAATTTGCTGTGATGTTCTGATCATGCCACAGATATGTGTAGGTGTACTTCAGAGGCACTGGCACACATAGCAAGCTATAGGAACGGAGAAAACAGTGTATGCTCATTTCTCACACTGAACTGTGGACCAACTGCTTAGTTAGTTAAGCAATACAGTGCAGGGAAGGGTCCTTTGTAACACACTTTTTGTGACTGATTTATATGCTTTATGTCAATGTTATACTTGTCTTACTTTATATGCTTTATGTCAATGTCTAACTTCTCTTTTGTAAAGCACATTGAACTGCCTCTCTGCATAAAATGGGCTTTACAAATAAACTTGCCTTGCTCAGATATCGTTTCTTATTCTTTAATTCTGTTTCATTGATGTTGTGTTCCTATACCAGTACCATGGGTATAAGAATACAAGCGCAGATACAGTAGTCTTTACACAGGCTTTTTTGTTTCTCTCGCCTTGTGTGGACAATTGGCCTGTGCAGAGGACAGGATTCAATTTAAGCTACAGATAGCTTACTAAGCTTGGGATGACTTTTCGCAGCAACTCCTAACCAGCAGAATAATACACTATTGTTGTCAGTAGTATTTCAATCAACGTGTTTCCGTCATCTCAATGGTGACATATCAGGACCATGGCATTCCATTACTTGCTGTATTTTTCTAAAGCAGCCTTTAGAAGACTGCTGTTTGGTTTGCCATAACATACAAAGGGGAACATGAATAGGTGTATGCATTCATTTATTCCACAGATGAAGTGAATAACACTGTCGCTGCATTGTGTAGAATACAAACTATGAATGAGGACAACACAATCCAAATAGGTATTTTAAAAAAACATCTATGGACAACATAACTAAAAAGAGCAGGATAACACCATTGAAACTGTAACTAATAGTCAATCAACTCGATACACACAAAATATAAAACATTTTGGACAAATGAGCTCACCTCATTTTGGCTTTAACGGTGCTTATTCATCAAGTGCTGCTTGAACCAATGCAAATAAGTCACAACGACCTAGAGTCAGCTTTCATTCAAACCAACAATGAAAAACATTCAAATTAATTCAGTGGTCAGGTAAAACATGTCTGACATTGGTTCTGCATAAAATATGGCACATATTTATCCCACAAATATACAGTACAGGAAGTCACTCAACAGTACGTTATACTATAACAATACAGTACACACTGACAAGCTTTTAAACTGTTTTTTTCCATGTGTAACTTAATTTTAAAGTTCACTTCAAGATGTATGATTGACACATGTGTTTACACATATTTGTAGTTAGCAAACATTTCCCATTATGACAGACATGAAGGACTGAGTAATTATTGAATGGAGCATTGCATAACACAATGTAACTCCAAAGCAAACAACCAACCATAGTATACACTGTGCAAGAGTTCACAGAATCAATCAGTACAATCAGTCTTTTTATTCATGATTAAGGCATCATGAAGTACTTTAAATAACACATTACCGGTCTGAAAAGAAAGACAAAGTCACACAATTCAAGCTGACGATGACCAAAAATGAGCTTTGTTCTATTATAGCCAAGTTAGGAATGATGGCCTGAGTCAAAAGCTTAGTGAATAGAATGGGTGGTAGGTAAATCCAAATACACCAACCAATGCATAGTGTAGCACAAAGTAATGGCTGTGTATGACAAATTAGATCTTTAACAGATTCAGTAAGCCGTTTCAATTTCCAAGATCTTTCAAAACCAGGAGGTAAACTAACTTGACAGTTGATCAGAAAGTTAACACACACTCCAACACACACAAAACAGGTCATATTTTTCCCAAATAGAATGACAGGAAATGTCTAAACAGACTTAACACAGAGATGCTTATTCGCTTTACTATGGCAGTACATTCACATGGTTATCTATCTATGTGCTCCAGAGGGAGAATTGGGGGGGGGGGGGGGGTTAATGCGTGGAAGCCGGCCATCTCAGAAGGCCCCATGTCGGACTCGGGTGGAGGAAGAAGTCAGACTAAGGGGTTGCTCTGGGCCCACTTCAGCAGGGAGTCGGGGGGTCGGGGGTAGTAGCCTGTCGTGCTGGGCTTGTCTGGAGAGAACCGTGGGAATTTGTAGTCCAGAGGAAGATCTAAGAGGGAAAAACACACAAACATCTTAAAGGAGTCCTTCTGCTAAAAACCACTTTGAGTAGCTCTATTTACAATGTGGTGGGTCACAACAAGCAGTATATGCACGCAGCACTCCAAGACGAAAAATTCGACCCTCATGGTTTTACTGGTCATTGAAGTGTCGAGCTAACCAGAACGAGCGGACCAGAGCAGGCTAAACCTATCCACATCACTAGGTCGTAAGCCCCGCCCAGAGCCATGTATGGCACGCCAACATCCCAGAGGAAGAACAGTGGACAGAAGCTAGGTGAGCGAAAGACAGCGAATTTGCCCAATCAGAGGTGCCTTATTGACACGTCATGGATATTCATGAGGTACACCGGAAAAGCCAGTCGTTCAAGCACTAGACCTGTTCTACCTTACAGAAAACAGCGTGAAGCAAGAGAACTAGGACATAATTTTTCACAGAAATGACGCACAATGCATTCAACCATAGTGGCAACACAGCAATATGAATAAAAATAACGATAGAAGTTGACCTTTAAAAATAAAAATCCCACAAAGAGCTGAGATGTGAGATGAGAGCAGCATTCAAACTAATGAGTGTGACATGGACACAGTTAAGTCAATGAACATACATTTCCTGACACAAAACAGCTGTTTGATATTTAACATTTTACCACTTGCTACCAATGCACCAACCTTAATAACACTGCTTAAACTGATAGAAACGTTAACTACAGAGGCTATAATCGACAATCCACATTTTAATGTCAAGTAAAAACTATACAACACATTGTCTCTTTTTGAGCTAATTTTGGTATTATCTTCAAGTCAATGTACTGGTATATGCTGATAAAAGGCAGATCAACACGCCTGTTAATTCCACAAACAATCCACACACACTGCATGCTGTAGTTCTTTGGTCTGGGGCTGAATACCCCAGAAAAAACGTAAGAAAAGCCCTTACAAAATTGCAAACATCATGGCCAAAAGAAAGCATCTAAGCAAGCTTTAATCAACGGTAACTGGGCAGTTATTAGTGTTCACACAGATTTTGCATGCTTTTTTTAGCACCGAATCCCATAATGCTGCTTTATAGGAGACGCTTGCTGTGAACTAACCCACAGCTCTGTTGTTCGAGGTCACAGAGTGCTGTTGGTAGGAAAAAGAACAAGAAAATTTGATGCAACATAGACAAAATAATAAACTGGTGCCCAACACTGACTGAATGGGCCATAGAAACTAACTTTCATTTTGATTGCCGTATGCTGCATTTAGATAACATTAGCTGCGGTTATGTTATATAAAATTTTCTTACTCTTTTTCCTACAGACAGCACTTGGTGACCTTGAACAACAGGCATATGTTTTGATTCACACCAAACTTCTCCTTTAAAAAGATAGGGTAGGAGATGTTTTTTCTGGACGATGGCAACCAATTAATTAAACACTCTAACACAAAAGTAAAACATGTTAAGTGGGACGGACAGGACTGACCACACACCATCCAATGATTTTAAGTGACCCTTTTGAAATGACTTAAAAGTGATATGGAATTATCCACTACTTAACTGCCATTTGGGGGGGGGGGGGGGGGGGGTTCAATTGTGTACTTTCAAAATAACTAGCTCAAACCGTTTTTCCAGGATCTCCTAGCCTACCTTTAACTAGATGAAATCTGGGTGAATCCCAGAAGGCTGTGTACCTGCAATGCTCTCCACACTGGGAATGGCCATGGTGCTGTATGTGTGGATGCTATGGGTGCACCAGCTGAGTTTGAGTCCTTCCTCCTCCCCGTCTGCATTCCTAGGTACGTCCACAAAGTACGAGCCCCACTGCTCAGACGCAGCTGAGGGAGTCTTCATGCCTTGGTCCTGCAAAATTACACCACACCACAGTAGGGCTACTCAGTTAATGGAATTCAAATTGAATTTTAATCAATGGCTAAAAGATTTATTTTGTCACAATTAATTTTGTTAGTAAGCTTGTAAAGCTTTTATTCTGGTTTGTTAACTGAATAAGACAGGCACATGCCATACAATGAGAAGTTAAATGCTGGGAAAGGTCAAAAAAAGGAAATCCAAAGAAATTTTCAGTTATTTTTAGGGTTAAAAATGCAATATGTTTTTTAAATGACATGTTAGAGAATCATGATCTCAATGTTGATCAAAACAAACATGATTATCTTTTTTCACAATAGTGCAGCCTCATTTTTTGTGGAAAAAGTTTTCATATACATGCTTGATCGAACTAATATCAAATCAATCTTTTTTTTCCCCCACAATCTTGCAGCCCTACACACCAGCATGACGGCTCTGAAGAGAGCATTCCAGGCTGGTTCCAGTCTGTCTTAGGATGGGTGGTTACTCCCTGTAGTGTAATTGCTGGCTTTTGGCCTTCATAAATAATACATGGGAAACAATACAAATGAACGGAACAACAAAACAATATTTCGTTCAGCACAAAACAAAGTCATTAATTCGCGCCACAGCATAGTTTTAGGAAACGAGGGCGCCCCAGGAGCAGCTGGAGAAGAAGTATAGAGGCAGAAATGAGAGTGGGCTCAACTGGGGAGAGCTTGAACGAAAAGCCACAAAAAGAGTGAAATGGAGGTTGTTCGTCAACGGCCTATGCACCCAACAGGAGCAAAGGGCTTAAGTAAGTCACAGCATAGTTTTGAAGACAAACTAAATATAAAAATGTGCTGGCAAACACATTGCTCTATTGATTCGCTAATCAACTTAAATGGCTGCCATCAACTGGATGTGCAGAAGACCACACATGCACTGATGCTGATTACCACCACACCACACTAACCTAAAAGAAAATTTGGACATTTTGTGCTATGTTCTCTCTCTGATCAAAAACAGATCTAAACCAGTTTAAAACATCTCACAGGGAAATAAGGCCTCTTAGAACTGTGTCTTTCAGAAACAAAAGATCTTATATTGATCTGATTTTTTTTCTCCTGAGCAGGTCCTAGAAGAAAAAAGTCTGAAATCAGTAAGATCTGGCTTTTGTCTCATACTTCTTGAAATAACTCCTAAGAAAGACTATCCAGTGAAGCCCAATATAAGTCCAAGTTCAATTTTAGATTTTAATAGTCTTTTCTGTACTTATACTTTTACTAAGGGGGGTTTAGGAGAACTATATCCGAAGTCAATAACATCTTATTTATTTCAGAGAGACAAAGCTAAGTCCAGTTGTAAGAAGTAACATTTTTGTCTTGAATAGCCATGTTCGTACTGCACTTGAGTCTGTGTGTGCAGGGGGAGTGTGTGTCTAAAGTGGCCCTGCTCCGGGAAACTTACTTAAGGCACATGCATCTCCTTGTGTGTATGTGTGTAGTGTGTGTATGTGTGTCCTCCTTTTGCAAGTCGCTTTGGATAAAAGCATCTGCTAAGTGTAATGTAGTAATGTCATAGTTCTCACAAAACACTGCCTCCAGCCTGGAGCTGTTAATAAAGAGGTGATGGTCATTTTGTACCACAGACACACGTACTGGCAGAGTACTCAGGAAACTCTCTTACAAAGCTCTGATTCCAATAGGAAGTTCTGAGAACAAAAAAAAACAACTTAGGAATACAAAATAATAATAAAGAAATGCATGAACATTAAAACATGCTATGTACAACATTATTATTATCATTATTATTATTCAGATTCCTTCAGAGGCTAATCTCTGAGGAGCTTGAAGACAGATAAAAAGAAGACATGCAGCAGATCCTTGTCTGCTTAGTGACAACAAACTTGATCTCCTTCTGGGCCCTGCTTTCGTACGGAATTTCCCTGGCAGGGAAGCACCCCGAGCCTGAACCTTGATGCACTGAAATCACTGACCCAGAGCCAATCACAGAAAAACACTACAAAGGCACATAAACTGCATACTACTTTGGAAATCTTCAGTAGATGACTAAGATTGAAAGCATCGGATGACGATAATAAAGATGATGTGTACGTGTGTCTTGGAGACTCATGAGACATAAAGCACCGAATGATGATGATGGTGTGTGTGTGTGTGTGTGTGTGTGTGTGTGTGTGTGTGTGTGTGTGTGTGTGTGTGTCTCTCAGAGGCCTTTTACTATGTCAGGGGAGCCTGTTGGATGCTTGGTGTCAAAGCTGATGCACACTGATGACTGCTACAGTAGATGGTAGAGAGAAAGCGACTGGACTCATGACTAATTAAGCATTATAACACTCGTGTGTTCATGGATATCCTGATGGGTGTGGTTTCACTGCAGGCATGAGCTTGAACGTATCTTCCGTGGAGTGATTATCAACTGTGAAGAGTCACACATGGTATACCATGGTATATCTCCTAGTGACGCTTAGAAAGAGTCTCGTCCAATCAGAAGTTGGTACATAGTTTGACCAGACCTAACTGTTGTATAATGACTGCTAAAGTAGATGGTAGAGAGGAAGAAACTGAACTGATGACCCTGCTGACTGCTACAGTAGATGGTAGAGAGGAAAAGACGGGACAACTTCTCCCTTTAGCTGACTCATTGCCCCCATGTCTTGTTGCTCTGCCCACACGATTCTGTAAAAAAATGTTTCGCAAGAATGAAGGCAGCATAGACGGGAAGAGAGCAAAAGAGTGTGTGAGGGAGAAAGGGTGTGTGGGGGAGAGGCAACAGAGAAGAGTGTCTGTGGGAGATAGGGAAATGAAAGAAGGGGGGGTGACGAAAGGCGCCAGGAGACAGCAGAGGGGGGAAGCCAAGAGAAAATGAGGAACGGTGGAGGGACGAGAGATATTAAAACAATGATGAAGGGAGATGTGGAAGGAGAAATGAAATGCTTACATACACGCAGAGAGAGAGAGAGAGAGAGAGAGAGTGAGAGAGAGAGAGAGGGAAGTGAGTGAGTGAGAGAGCGACACACACACAGGAAGTGGTTGAAAAATAGAAAATGGATAGTAGATGAAATGGGAGAGGGGGCAGGAAGAGGATTGTGGGAAAGTGGATTTGGGTGCAATCACATCCAGAAAGGGGATGGGAGAGAGCAGCACAGACTCCTTCTGAGCAGGAGTCACTACCCTGTGAAGGCTGACTGGCCACTTCCCTTCTACTCCTGCCAAAAAACCTGCTGACTCATTCCTCCTCACTACCCCTGCACTCTCTTCTCCCCTTCAGCACACATATACACCACCTCAGGTTCCTTCTAGCACACACACACACACACACTTAATACACACACACTTACTTATACTTACACACACACACACACACACACACACACACACACACACACCATACAGTACATACACACTTACACACAAACACACACAACACATATCTTTCTTCATGGCTGACAAACATCCTGCAGTCCGATAGCTCTCCAGGAAGTGACCCCACTGACAATCCAACGCTCAAGGCCTGGTCAGCGAATGAGTGCAAGGCCTGAAGGCATTGCATCCTGATTTTTACGAGCCTTTTTATTATTTCCTTCCATGCCACGCATCAAGAGCCCTTCCCTCTCCACAACAGCCCTCTCTCTCTGGCTTTCACTTTTATCCTCTAATCCTCTCTCTCTTTCTCTCTCTCTATATATTCTTCTCTCTCCCTCTTGCTGTATCTCCTCTCTCTCTCTCTCTCTCTCTCTCTCTCTACTTCGAGTGCTGCCAGTGGTGTACTTTGCATAAACATGTTGCGACACGACTAAACAGTCTGCAAACTGAGCAACTTGAAAGCATAGTTACTGAAACTGGAACTGATTTGAGGTTTACAGATGGTGTCCGGGTGTCTTGACGACCCTCCCCTGTGAACTGTGTATATCCCCTTAACACACACACCCCGCCCCTCTCTCTCTCACACACACACACACACACACACACACACACACACACACACACACACACACACACGACAGGCACAGCCAGGGAGTTTAGTGTGTGTGTGTGTGTGTGTGTGTGTGCGCGTGTGTGTGTGTGTGTGTGTGTGTGTAGAGAGAGGGAGTGTCTGAATGGACAGAGTGTGGAGTAAAGGTGGGGGCTGCTGAAAGTGAACTCCACAGTGGGTGCTTTGTGGCACGCTGCCAGAGGACTGAGGTGGGGCTCTCACTCTGCCCCCCCGCTCTACTGCCCCCTCACTTTCTCTCTCTAACCCTATATATCTTACACTTACTCTACCCCCCCCCAATCTCTCTGCCCCCAACTCTACCTAACCCTAATCCCCCAATTTCTCTCTATCTCTCTCTCTCAGTCTATCCCCTTTCTTTCTCTCTCTCTTCAACCCTCTATCTTTCGCTCACTCACTCACTGTCTCTCACTATGCCCCCCACTCTACCCCTGACACTTTCTCTCTCTCTCTTTCTCTCTCTAACCCTCTATCTCTCACCACTCTCTCCCTCACTCTGTCCCCCCACTCTACTGCCTCCTCCCCCCTCATTTCCCCACTCACTTTCTCTAACCCCCTCTCTCTCTTCCACACTCTCACTCAAAACCCCTCTCTCTCTCTCACCCCCCCACTCCCTTTGTCTCCCCTCTCTCTCACTCACTTTCTGTAACCTTCTCTCTCTCTCTCCACACTGTAACTGTTTCTCTCTCCCCACTCTAACTCTTTTTCTTTCTCTCCCCCCACTCTTTCCGCTCTCTCTTCACTTTAACTCTTTTTCCTCTCTCTTCCTCCCTCTCCTTCTCCCTCCCTCTAACCTTTGCAGACAGAGGGCAGGTGAGCGTGCTCATTAAGCAGAAACAGCTGTCTGTGCGCGGGGCTGTTGGTCCGCCCGCCCGTCCTGCTCACCTCATACTTTCCCTTCTTCTCCCGGGGCTCCGCGGGGGCCTCGGTGCTGCTGCTCTTGGCCTGCGCGCTGCTCGGGACTCCCTCGCCCTCCATCTCCTCCACGATCATCACCGTCTCCCACTTCCCGTAGCTGCTGGCGGGGAACATGTCCGAGCGCATGCTGTCTCCGAAATACACCACCTGCGCAACGTGGGAGGGCAAAAACCATGGTTGTGACACACACAGAGGGCATGAATGAATAAAATGATTCAAGGAGTGTCAAGACAAGAGCATGGTTTAGGATTAATGGGTCTTGGATTAAACACATACACAGTCAAAAAAGCATTCAAAACGTTATTATCTTGCAGGCTTATGCTCACTTCTTCTGTCATCATGATTTTAGGAAAGAAGTAGCTCACTGTGGAATACTGTTATTCCTGGCATGGTTGTTAGTTTGTTATTCAAAGTATGCATACTTTTCACATGCTCAAAGTTACACATCACATTGAAGACATAGAGAAAACCCCTAAAAACATCTATTTTCCTCATTCATTCATTTACATAAAAAGCAAAAAACAACATGATTTTACAAATATTTGCAGATTTGTTTTGAGAATAATTATGCAGATCCTCCTTATACAGTATGCAGATCCTTTGCTATGGCACTTGAAATTTGCAGACTAAGCTTAGAGTCTAACTAAATTAAACTCATCAGACATGATCTAGAAGGGCACAGGTCTATCTATATTAGGTCTTCCAGTTATGCATGTCAAATCAAAACCAATGCAAGCTGCCTGCAGAGGCCTGTCTATTTAATGTCTTACATTATGAGACAAAAGTGAGTACATCTCTAACATTTCTGCAACCTTTTTATTCTATTTAGGGCCTGCGCGTGACGCTATTTTCAAAGTACAATAAATCTATACTGCTATACAAGGTGTATACTACCAACTCCAAAATGCATCCAAGTTCCACTTCTACAGTATTGTCCCTTGTGGGGAGTTAAAGAAATAACTGCTGAATTGTGAGGGGTATATGGACTTGTGTGACATACTCTGGGTCCTGTTACATATGCATCCAAGCACCCCTGAGCACAAAATCGTCTTGTATGTCATGTCACCAAATATCAAGTCAACAACATGCTTTTCTTTTTTAGGCAATTTCAGATCCTCTGCTCAGATCCCCCCCACCCCCCGGCTTGCCCTCTGCCACCCTGGTCTTGAGCCCAGTTGGCCCGTTCACTAAGATGGCCCTGCACACACTTAATGCGAAAGAACAAAAAAGATGTCAACTGTCCGTGGACAGGGCAGTGTGAAGGCATAGTACAGATCAAAGGATTCTGGGGACAAAGCTTCAAATCTTCTAAAAGTATAATCACCCTAAATAGCCAGCTAGGCCAAAACAGGTGTGTTTGTGTTTTAAAAAACAGGCTACTAAATGTCCTTAAGTGGCCCAGCCAGAGCACTGACTTGAGCCCAAGTTAAGGACTTAAAAATGGTTGTCAATCGACAGTGCCCTATTCAACCTGAGCGTTTGAGATGCTGTGCATTGAAGAAATCTTAGATTTGATATGTCATCTTCTCCTGAAGGACTAAGGGAAAGGGCAAAAAAACAGATAACAAAATGTGTTAAAAAGTAAAGGTGCAAACCCCTGTGCATACACCATGAAATTGTTTTCTTCAACTTTGTCAGTTTTTAATAATGCAGAAGAATGTGAACTAAGGTCAACCAGGGGTTGTGTGCTTGTGTGGGGAAAAAACTTTCTGTAAAAAATAAAATAAATAAATAAATAAATGGATGAATCACTTCTTGTCTCTTACCATCACCTCACACAATAGCAACAGTTACAAATTAGTGCTGGCTTTACTGATGTGAAAGCATAAAACCCTGGGGCTGTCTATCTGACACCTGACGGAACAGTAAATTCCCCAGCCGCTGATCGTCATGATCCCAGAGTGGCTGGACAAAGAGAGTAAAAGCCCAACACGCAAGTTCAGTCCTGCCTGGAAGCCCAGACATCATGAACCCATTTAAGGCGCTTATTTGTTTCTTGTCCGTATGGGATGCTGGTAGGAAAGGCAGCAAACACTGTGAGCTCTGTATACATATAGTGTGCATTGTATCTCTCCGACCTGAGAAAGAAAATAAAACAGCGGATGCAGGAGCAGCAAACAAGAATCTGTTACAACCTGACGAGCTGTTTGCCAAAACCGCTGCATTTCTTTAAACAAATGACGGCTGTTGGTTGTCACAGCGGCGGACAAAGAGTGATTCTTTCTCACTGGGGTCCCTTTAAGCGGGGCTTTATTGGGAGAGTAAAGGCTATTACCCCAGGCTGTGTGCTGCAAGGGTAATGAGAATGTTTTTTGGTGCTAAAGGAGGTGCACTCTGAGGCCCTTTCCGCAGCTCCGGTGTGGAATGCGAAGGGCTGGGGGGTGGGGGGGTGGGAGAAACTCCAGACACAGAGCAGGAGAAGGTGGGGGAGGGGAGCAGAGGAGGAAGGGAAGGAGAGAGGGGAGGGGAGGGGAGGGGAGGGGAGGGTGGTGGTCAGTGTTACCCCCAATGACTGCTGCTGGGGCAGCTCCGGAAATCCCCCCCCACTCTCTGTTAGCCGGCCGTGTGTACTACGAGCCGGCCGTTTGCTGTGCGTAAATAAACAGCGGCAAACGGGACTTCTGCCTCTAGTCGATGAAGAAGGGCTTAGGTTTCAGGTTTCCAGACATTCCCAGAAACTTGGGCCCGTCCCCGCCGCCGGTCATTCCCCATCCCCCAAGGCCCCAGCCTCCATCCACCCGCCCCCGGCCCTGTCCTGCCGATCCTTTTTCAGCTATCCCACTGCCAAAGGGGGCAGGTAAAGTATGAAAAATATTTACAGGCTGAGGAATCCCATACCCTTTGGCATCACAGAATAAGAGCTGCCTTTATGGGGCCTCTTTACTAGCTACATGCAGCCTGCATTAAAAACCTCACCTCAATTCCCCTCAGGCCCCTGTGATCAACTGCCCCTGCAGAGCCTGATCTGGTCACTTAAAATAATTTCTAACGTGGTGATTTACAAAAGACGTCAGCCTCTTGAAGTGATACTGGCCGGACAGGAAAGCTCTGGCCAGACCGCAGGCATAAATAAGGCCCCAAATATGGAACAGTAAAACGATAGGACAGTTTGGAAACACATCTCGCCATGAAACCAAACATATCCATCATAGGGCCTGTTTATTCCAAGTAGGGTAACACAGTGGCTCTTTGTGCTGACTCGTTCCTGAGCATCCTTTGAGCCAACAGTAGTGTTTCTATTCCATGTTTTCAGCACTTCACTTGCAAAGACGAGGTTATTCCAAATTTGATAGGCCGAAAATCTAATACTATACTATACTATACTACTATACTATACTATCTAATACTATAACTCTGCACACCTTCTTCTGCTGTGAACAAGAATGCATACTCACAAATTTTGGATAACGGTATGTAAAGGAATACACACTCTTATTCTCGAATTATTCAGAATGTTTTCAGTCGCTTTCTTGGGCTGTTAATAGGAAGGTTTTCTGAACGTTTTTAGTCATCTCATCTCCGAAAGACTAAGGCACTTGGACTGACCCATATTACGGAGGATATTCCAAGGAAGTGGGCTTTGTGACTAACCCAGAACAGTTAAGCTAAAGTAAGTGGTAAATGTCCTAACAGAATAGTTCTATGAGTAAGTTTTATTAGGAGAAACACTAGGGAAAAGTGACACCATCAGACCTTTCCATTACAGTAGGAGGTTTACCACTTGCTCTGAGTTTACATACCCAAGTAAGAGACTAAGCCTTCTTACTGTGAGGAGGTGATTTCATTTTTTAAAGGGTACTACACTGTGAATACATACAGCGTTAAACAGGCAGATTCCTACAAGTTAGGAAAATAGGGAAAGAGCAGCCCCATAAACGTGCTGAGAGAACCCAACAAGAGATTAGAAACGAGTAAAAAATAACTTGCAGGTTGTGGTGCTATAACTCTGAAATAACATTTAGTCAACACTGTAAGTTTGTTAATGTTTCGACACTTCAGAGTATGACGAAAGAGGCCAGAGAGTGCTGAAACATCAACACAACGCAGAAGGTTAAAAAAAACTGAGCCCTGCCCTGCACTTGGAAGCTTGAAATAAGAACTACAGAACACATACACACACACACACACACACACACACACACACACATACACACACACACACACACTAAGTTATTTTAGTATTTTAACAGTAAATCTATCTGGAATTATAACATTTTGCTTCTACATTTTCTTGGTATTTATTAAATCCCTTATACATTGTATTATGGATTTTTATGAATGGCTCGATGTGTGTTTTTAGAAAATCAAGTAAGAAAGATGAAACAGATTTTAATTATTCTATTTTAAACTTGTAATATTATACTGATGTACTGTTAACAAATCAGCTCTCCTCGCTGCAAATGGACACTTTATATCTCCATTTTTCTGCACTGGGCATTTTACAGTTAAACTAGATGATAGTTTCATGATGCATTCATGGAGAGATGGTTCCAAGGATTACATGTTTAGACGGAGTTAGGCACGGCACGTGAATGTGGAACACTGTGCATTTTAAGGGTGTGCTGTGTGGTGTGTGTGTGTGTGTGTGTGTGTGTGGCGAAGTCTAGGCTCTGCTGGCCTGTGTGAATGGCGCCCATTGAGCCAGGCTGCCGTGAGTCCCGTCAGGTGAAAGTGGAGTGAGCCCCAAACACTACAGACAAGAGGTCACCTCAGAGGCCCCCACAAGCGGCAGGTTGACACTGCATTCCGCGGGCGCGTCGTCCGCGTGTGCCTGCACCCCCCCCCACCTAAGAACACTGCGAGCATTCAACCTCCCACAGCGGGCCTGCGTGGTGGAAAGAGAGAGAGAACACGAGAAGGAGGAAGTGGAGGATGGCCGTCCCTACGTGCACTCGCATGTTGTTTTTTTTTTCTTTTTTTTTCAGGGCTTAGGGTGGAGTTGTGTTTTTTCAACACACAGCTCTTCTCTTGTGTGTGTGTATGTGTGTGTGTGTGTGTGCTGGAAAGCCTGGAGGCTTTTATTTTTTTCGCCGAGTACCCGGCCTGTTGGTCCTGTTGGCAGATCATTGGCACCGGATGGCGAACGTCACCTTTTCACGTGTGCCAGCCCCGCTGCAGGTGTTTGCTGATGCCGTGTACGGCATCGCCCTCATGCCGGTGAGAACTTGCATCTGTTTGATTTAGGGGCCAGGCGCTCTCTGATCCCGTGCCAGTGGCGGGACTAGGAGTCAATCTCAAAGCTCACCTTGACGGGCTTCTCTGACAGCTGGTATGAGGCGCTAAGATTTCACATATGGATCAGGTCTGATACTGTAGCAGGAATGTTCACAAGCTGTTCCGCTTGAGAAAATAATGGAGATTGACGCGAAGCACAAGCAGAGAAAATGTGAACCACTGAAAGACGTGGAGAGGCTAACTTCAAAGAGTACAAACCCTGACACATATTTCATCCAAACATTTTCTGAACCAGTTGATCCTGATGGGCACACCAATCATAAGGCAGGTAGATGAGCTAGTTAGTAAAACCACCTGTGTTAAATGCACAGCACAAAGAACTTAATGGCAGGGGTTTTACTTTCTGAAGCCGGTGTTCTGTCAACTTTTGACTACCTACACTACTGTGAATATACACAAGCATGCATACATTTAACCACACTCACAGGCACACACACTCACACACATACACACACACACACACACACACACCCTTCTCCACACACACACCCTCCTCTCTTACCTTGGGATCCTGCTTTCCTGTCATGGTCTTGACCAGCTCATGGAGATGTGGCCAGTTGCCCTGTGAGTACCAGCCAGGCTTGTCCAGCGATGGAAGACCCTCACTGTCCTCCATGTCATTCACTGCAGCACAGAAACAACATGCCTCACAGTCCCTGAGATGTATTACACTCTAACAGTACATGCTTCTTCGGCTACATGACATTGGGCTACATAGATAACACAACTAGCGCAGCAGCTGAACTAAAAACGTTAAAGGCCTCTGTGCGCTGGCTCAGACAAAGTGTAGTGGACTGTGCTTCCAACATACTGTTAGTTTAGTTTTCATTGTTTTGAAACCGGGAAAAAATAGACTTAACGCGTAATCGACCGTCAACAGCAAAGTTCGATGTCAGTGTGCGGCATCTGATTCAGTGACAATTTCAAGAGCGTAATGGCATGTTTGTAATACTCGATTAAACACTGGCTTGCTCGACTGCATCAGCAGCCCAGAATCTCTGATGTCACAACAGCAATATTTTGAAATATGTGGTACGGGATTGTAGCTTGTGAAACCAGGTTGACCATCACTGCCTGACCCCATGTCTCACATACCATACTGACCAATCTACTACTGCTGGAGATGACTACCCCCATTACACACAGAACACGACTCATGTTGAAATGCTGAATTAGCTCTTAGTATCCACCAAAATTAAATATCTTTATTTCATGTTGTACGACTAAGGTGTAAAGGGGTACAGACTGCACTAAGGTATGTACCTGTACAACTCTCAAATGTATACATGTGCACAGGATAATGCATATAGTGGAGGAGATCCCATTATTATCAGCCACTTTCCTTCTGTTTCACTTACAGCAATCCTTCACCTGGTGAAAAAAGTTATCACAGTGAAAATAGACCAATTCAGCTCTCATAAACTTTTAGTTTAAGTAAGTGAACTTATAACATTTATTTTAAAGGGGTCCTTCCGCTAAAAAACACTTTGAGTAGCTCTATTTACAATGTGGTGGGTCAAAACAAGCAGTATATGCACGCAGCACTCCAAGACGTGAAGTTCGACCCTCATGGTTTTACTGGTCATTGAAGGGTCGAGCTAACCAAAACGAGCGGATCAGAGCAGGCTAAACTTATCTACATCACTAGGTCGTAAGCCCTGCCCAGAGCCATGTGTGGCACGCCCACATCGCAGAGGAAGAACAGTGGACCGAAGCTAGGTGAGCGACAGACAGCGAATTTGCTCAATCAGAAGTGCCTTATTGACACGTCATGGATATTCACGAGCGACACCGGAATAGCCAGTCGTTCAACCACTAGACCTGTTCTAGCTTACAGAAAACAGCGTCAAGCAAGAGATCTAGGACATAATTTTTCACAGAAATGACGCACAATGCATTCAACCATAGTGGCGACACAGAAATACGAATAAAAATAACGGTGAAAGTTCACCTTTAAAACCGCTTTTGCATCGAAATGTCACCTACACCCAGCCGATAATAGACTGACTTACTCTACAGTATAACTTTTCAGCAGCGTGGTGCACAGCAAGCGGGTGATGAAATTTGTGTCATCTTGAAGGCCGCAGTTGCACATTGAGTGCACGTGGAAAGCGTATGCACCAAATTTAACTCCCACAAGTCCTGATGTTCTTCCACTGTTTCTGGGATGATACCACCACAAACTCTGGGTAAAAACTGTACCCGACACACCTTTGGAATCAACCTGGATACTGTGCATGTCCCCAGGTTGTATCTATGGCCTGTGCTTTGCTGGGAGCTTCCAGAAGTCAAGAACCTCAAGCCTCTCGGCTACACAGAGCCCCCAATCTGTGCCTGTGATAACTGAAGTATGCCATGGGCATAGAAATATACTAGAACCTTAAACAATCAGTATATGTCTGTGTGCACAGTCTTTGGTTTGGTTGCGTGTGCCTAATGTGGTGAAGTGCCACTCAACTGTACATCTGTATACGACGTGGAACAACTGCTAATTCTTTACCCTTTCTTGGTTGACCACAGACCTTCCTGAACAACCACTTGGCTTGCAACCACTGCCCTCCACAGTGCTGAGTGCCCTATAATCTCTGGCCTCTCCTGTGGTCTCCTGCGCCACTCTCACTGCAGCACAAACCATGTGGCCACTCGGCTCCATACAGATTCCTCCACAGGCTGTTTCAGAAGGCTTCATCCCATTGGAAAGACATTACTGCAACGGTGATTCAGAGAAGGCTGTCACAGTGGAGACTGCATTTTTAAGTATGTGTGTAACAGTGTTCTCATTCATCCAGGTCATGTTAATCAATTGTGCTAAGTTGTAAGCAACTGGACTTCTTTTAGTAGTTTGAAGACATTTCACCTTTCACCCAAAAAGATTCCAGAAGCCTTTTGGATGAAAGGTGAAACATCTACAAACCACTAAAAGAAGTCCAGTTGCTTACAACTTAGTTCATTTGACTGTGTGTGTAACACAATGGCAGACTCTTTGAATGCATTATGTAATACATTTTGACACGTGTAATAAATGTTTGAGACTACTTTGTAGTTTTATTGTGTTTCCGTATGGGTCCAGACTTATTGGACACCCAATGTGTGAGCTGTATTTACTGAACGGGTTTGCTGAATCACCCAACCAACCAAAAAAAAAACCCATGCCCAATTTAAAAGCGACACTTAATGCACATCCAGTGTAAAGCTATCAGAAGGTTGACCAAAACCGAGAGTGTGAACAGCAATGCTATAAACCCATTAATATTAGCCAGTCTGTAAGTGTTGACAGTTATAGGACACAGTCAGAACCTTGTAACTTCTTTAAAAAGCAACTTTTTACTCCCTATAAACACAACACTTCTTGAAATGTGCTACACCCTTAGACTATTTTGAAAGTACCACATGCTTTTACTGACTGCACACTTGTCTGAGCAACTCTCCATTTTCCATTTACTAGCAATGTTAAAAAACAGATTACTTAAGGGATGCTATGGGACACTGCACCTTTACTCTAAGGCTAAGCAGTTGCAGTAGCTATGCAATGTCCCCTTTGTCATGATTGATTCTGGGCTCCAAGGACAAACAGCCAGCAACACTGTTCCCTTCACATTCTGTTCCCCACACTTGTCTGATGTTAGCATTTTTTTTAAACAAACAGCGATGTTTCAGAGTAGCATGTGTTTAATCCTAATATAAATACAATGGCCTGGGGTGAAAATAATATTTCTATTTTTTTGGTCTACCTCCCTCCATCGATATTTTTTGCTTTTCCCACTCCATTTAAGGCAAAGGTTTTGTAGCAACAATTTCTTGTGGCACGTCTATGATTTTAGTTTGGAGATTTTACATAAACAAAGGCATGGTGTAACACTCAGTCACTTAGCACAGATAGATGATGTTGCCTCATATAATTTAATAAGTGTTTTTGGACTGGAGGCTGATTGTGTCAGCTGTGCATGATATTCTGCTAAAATGGCACTGCACAGATGCAATTACGCCATAAGACAAGGGATTATGTTCCCATTTTTTCCGTTTGTTTACAGAATAGAACCACATGCAAGCTAAAATAAGCTATAATATAAGAGAACTTTACCGAATGGTTATTGGAAACTATAGCCTAGGAAAACACACCGGACAAGAGAACAGACTATAAAAGCAAAGCAAAAACACAAAATCTTGTTGATTGATAGGATCTAAAAAAATAGAAAAGACATAGTGGGAAGGGGTCAGTCAAAAATAAGGGCTACTGCCTCATATAACGGGCCTTGGTGTTCTCTCACTCACAAAGCCACAGGGTTTGGGTTTCCCAGTCAGAGCGGATTCCTGCGTAACTGCTGGTAAGTATTATGGCAGCCATTCCATCAGAGGTGTATAGCGCAGCAGCAGCAGCGGGTGATTAGAAACAGACCAATCGCAGCTTGGCCCTTTCCTGTGGACTTCCCCCTCTCATACCCCAACCCCCTCCCACCCCCCTACTCCGCACCCTGGGGACAGACTCCAGTCCCTCACTCTGCTGGAGTCTTGAGTCAGAGTGATTTCACTCTGCTGGTCTGTTTTAACATGACTAATAATCCAAGAGGCATACTTCACACACTCACATATGTCCCTTCTAGCACCCCCTACTAGTACTATTACTAAAGCAGTCTCTCTCTCTCTCTCTCTCTTTCTCTCTCTCTCTCCCTCGCTGTCTCTCTCTCTCACACACATACACACACTCAAACTTTCCATTCAACTACAAGGCTTTCTGAATAGCATACTGGTCTTCCATCATGTGCAAACTCTGATGGCTACCTCATGGTAGCTTGTGCACTTAATAGCAAATAAAAAACTACTTCCAATCTTATTGTTCACAGAAAAGAAAAAACCAAGAGACCAGCAAGAAAAAAATCTCTCTCAGGATGAGTTTTGGCAGGAGACAACATTTTTGCAGAGGAATCACACAAATACTTCACTTCCAGTCTCTGGTGGCTCTCAGCCAAGATAAGGCGAAGAAGGAACTGAGCACCACAGCTCCCAGAACATTCCGCTCCCTCTTAGTTCCTCCTGACAATAAAACCAAATGAGTCTCAGAATGTAAGGTCACATAAACTTCCACTTAATTTAAATGATTAGAAGACACACATTTCAACAAGCCACTAAAACTATCCTTTCTAAACCATTTTTTAGCCACTGCACCCAAAATGTAGTGATTATTAATAAGAAAGAGATTGTTTTTATTGTCAATTGTGTGTATGTGACCATTTCATTTCTCATCTCAATGGCAATAGGACTGTGTATCTTATCTATGTTGTCCAGTCTGGAGGAGAACTATGTTGTGGAAATCAAACGAGAGGCAAAATACTTTTGGTGCAACATACAAACGGCTTCAGGAGGAGTGACCCCTGTTCAAAGTTTTTAGAAATGAAATCCACACTTGGACTCTAAGACAGTTTACATTCTTGTATAGGTAAACAGTGTAACAACATAGTGCCAGATGGGAAGAGGCATGTAAATACATACGATCAAGCACGTATGATAAACACACAAGCCTCAGCATACACACAGTCAAGACCATGAAGAGTCTCCCATCAGAGTTGGATGAGAATTGGAACAATATTGAAGTACTTAGGAATAGTTTTTATTATAAGTGTGGCTGCCGAATTCCATAACAGCAGACAGCGCTAATCTACAGGAATGTCTTGTTTGCCATTTGTAAGTTCCTACATGTGTTTATATGTAAATAGATAGATTAAATTGAAATAGATTTAATTTCATTAGCTGCAAAACATAGTGAAGTATAGATACACACACACACACACACACAAACACACAAACACTACTCTGCAGCACTTTTTGAGAATATTTTGAATAACCTATGAATGAAAATGTGGAGTTACATCTTGCTTTCCAACCACGTTTCATGGCCCCTGGCATCTAGAACCACTATGGCCATGGAAACAAACTTGTGGCCACAACGGTAAGGCTGGTACCAATGAAGCCATGCAAGCCTCAAGGTTTTCCACCATGGCATACCTGTAGCCCACTGAAATGACTAAATACATGACCAAACACTTCTTATTGAAGCAGCGATATGCACTGCTATTCAATGCACTGTAGTTCGGATTTGAAATAAGTTTGAATGTTTTTTTTTTACAATTAGCAACTGAATGAAATGAGACCAATACGACAGAAGAACACCCTGCCTCCAGCACCTCTTTACTGTATTAGTAGACACACATCAGTACTCCTACTACAATGAAATCTGATCATTTTCATACTACAGAGGAAGAGACTCTAGGGTGATCTCACACTAGGTATGTTTCACTCGTACGGTACTGGAATACAATTGTCTTTGTTCCCTGTTCTGCACTCACACTGTATAATATCAAACTGTACCCAGGGACGGTTGTGTTGCTCTGTTCTAGAATCTTGGCATAGGTCATGTTTTATTACCATAACAACAGAGTTCTTATCGATTTGTTTGACTGTTAAATGGAACTCGAAACTCAGCTCACGGAACAGTGTGTTCATTCTGGTTAAACAAACCGGACTGGGGGTCAATTGTACTCGCCTATGGTACGAATGGCTGAACGCCGGTACGCCCTTAGACGACAATGAAAATCAGTTACAGGACACAGTTTTCTTATAACTGTGTGTACACCTCACTAAGATAACACGTCACTAATTTATCTTCCCGTCATCCCAGTTGAACAGTCTTTGTATGATGGACTGGACAAAAACAGAGTAAACTAGGTCTTTGTTTAGCTAAGACTTAAAATGGTTTGAACCTGTACAACCTCACTGTTCAAGGGAGAAGAGGAAGATAAATGAGATGTCAACACTTGTCCTGGGAATCATTAGTTGGATTAAAAAATGATCCAGATATTGGCCTGCATAAAACAAAAACATACAGAAGCACAGATATCAAAAAAGAACATGAATCGCAAAACGACAAACTTGACTCAATAAATAGCTCAAAAACCCATAGTCAACATGCATAGACATACGGGGTAGAGTAGGACATGCAGTGAAATAGCTGATTATTGGTCTAAACTGTGCATGGGGAAAGGAGGGAGTAAAGTGCTTAGAATACAGTTAGGGAATAGCTACCTGATGAAGGGCAGAGGTAGAATAGGTGATGGGGCTTAAGATAAAGTGCATTAAGTGTTGTTGAGGTTGGGAGGGAGGATTGGCTGTGGTGGCCGATGATGGGCTGTGTGTGTGTACTGTAGGCTACTGAACCGACCTGAGATAACAAGTACAAAGCGCCAGAGACGGTGACAAGAGGTGCCAGCGTGGCAATGGCTCAGTGGAGGCAGGCTGAGGGGAGTAACCGGCCTGCAGACTCGCTGGTTTCAGCCTCATCCTCACACACAATCCCACTCAGGAAACTGATCCAGATGGGGAGCTCCCAAGAATGACAGAGTGATACAGGCGCTCGCAGAAGAACACCAGCTGAGCCTGGGGCTTGGCCAACCCCACGCTCGCCCCTTTTCGGAACAAATCTGAATAGGAGGTGCTGAACCTGAGACACAATGAGCACTATCATAAGGCCCTGATTTCAAACGTCTCCAGCGAGCCTTGTGGGAAACAGCGTGGCATTATTAAAGATGGGAAGAAAAACACAAGAGTGCTCACACTGCAATTAAACCCGATGCAAGACAAACAGAATGTGGGCCAAGCCCACTTGCTGATGAGGACGCTCGAGCCTGGGATACTATCTGAAGAATAACAGTTTTAGTCAGCACGTTTCTTCTCGAACAGGAAATTCTGGGATGGGGGCCTACTAGAGACTTCCAAAATCAGCTCAGCGAGTTCAAGACGGGTTAAGAAAGGAATAGTGGAGCGGTAATCCCTTTCACAAGGTCCTCGGCTAGTGAAAATAGGCCAGAGTGTGGCAGTATGACCTGTAACGCTGCATGACCTGAGCAGGGGGTTCTGAAAGAAACATACAAGACACTGTATTGTTTGCGCTGGCCAACCGCTTTAAAGCTCAACAGTTAGGAGACAAACAAAAACAGACACTTTTCAAAAACAAATTCATCTTCTGGTCATGGCCTGTCTCAAGTCTAAAGGGGATAGAGCATTTAGCGTCAAGGCAATTTTTTTTTTTTTTTGCTCTGGAATGATCTGCCTGAAGAAATCAGGCCTGCAAAAACAGTATCTTCTTTTAGGTCCCTCCTGAAGGCTCATTTGTATAAAAAAGCCTACACTAGTTTTGTTTAAGTTGATATGCTTCTGCTGTTCAGTCAACAGGTCACAGTCTGCCAACGTACAGGTATTTACACCTTCCCAAAATCACACAAAGCATCTGTCAGTGGCCAAGAACCAAGTGCAGCTCAACCTCAAAGGGGTCACAATTCCACTGTATCACCGGGCCACTGGGCAACAATCCCATTTGGTTAGCAGAGTTTACCCTTTTCTCTGTGTCCTTCCAAAGCAGGAGTGCTACAGCTGAAGAGCATACTTAAGTAATCTCTCACAATGTCATCACACTAATCCAGTGGTTGGCAAACTGGCGTACAAGCACACCTGGGGATTATACCTGATTCAATTTAGGAGGTATGCAAAATAAATCTGTTAATGGGTTCTCGGCTCTTACCACCATGAAGTTCAAACTATATGTGGAAAAAGATCTTGCATTCATACTTTTCCCAAATGCAACTCAATTGCCACTACATTATTATGTTTAATCAAGAAAAAGTGCCATGGCACAAATAAAACGTTAGTATATTGATTAACTGAGTATGCCACAAGACCTTACCTTGATTAAAAGTATGCACCTCAAAAGGTGTGCGTTTCCAATCTAAAAGCAAAACTTCATTATTATGTACCACATAATATGTATTCAAATTTTGTGTATGCAGCAATATTTGTGCAAACATATTTATAGCAAGTCAGTGGTGCATGGGGTTACTGGTAAGACACAATGTTTCAGAGAGTATGCAGCAAATGAAAGTTTGGAAACCACTCCACTAGACTCACTTTAACTCACAGTCTTTAAAAAAGGCCTCTGATGTGGCACCAGTGAGAAGGCAGCAACTAATGTTTCATGAGTCATTTCAAATGTGACCTCAGGATAGTAAACATCTATTCACAAATGTTCATCAATTGCATATGAATGTTTACATATGGTGCTTGTATATGAACTTGAAACTGCTCAGGTGGGAGTTGTTCACACCACAGGGTAAAATCTCAGGTGGTAGGATATAATGTAAAATATATGTGAGTGTGAATATGAGTGTACTACTGTTGAGTACTAACCAACACAATAGCATCTTTATAGGAGCTAGTGTCATATCACTAGAGACTCACTGTAACTCACCCAGTGTTCGGAAAGGCCTCTGGTGGGGCACCAGCGAGAAGAAGCCGGGCTTCAAGGCATTGGTGATTATGACATCGAACAGCTCCTCAAAGTCTTTCCTGAAACAGTCACAGGGCAAAAATATTCAACATAGCTCAGCCTGAGATCACCTTTTGGCCAAGACAAGCCCTCTTGGACAGAATAAAACTCTGTGGAAAACAGTGTTTGGAAAAATAAATAAATACAGCAGGAATGTCTAAAATAAACAAAAGTGAGTGGGAGGGAGGCTGCCCGCTGAGTCCTTGAGGGGCTAGTGGGGTTACTCGTTTTAAGGTCTGTGTCAAATCGCCTTTGGACAACTAAAAGACCCTCATGTCTCATGGGCTCTTCTTGAAGAGGAGTTTGCCTCATGGAGGCTGAGGGGAATGCTAACTGATCTTTGTTCTCTGACTTGCAACAATTTCAAGGGGAGAGAATTTCTTTTATAATGTAGGCCTACGTGGGCAGATAAAACTGAAGCGAGGCCAAGTCACACGAGGCAGAAAGGGGGTGGGGGGGGGGGGGCAATGGAAAGAGAGCAAGAGCATGAACCTTTATCAAAAAGTCATTCCACAGTCAGGAGGAAAACAGGCTCACCACCACAAATGTCACATGAAGTGCTACATTAGAAAAAGAAAAAATAAAACTTTTAAATGTTGACACACTGCTTTTTACGTATGGTGCACATCTGGAGTGACTCCATCCTTCTGGCATTAGGAAGTCAAAAAATTAGAGGACCGAAGGTGACAGGAAGCTTGCGAGGTATCTGCCATCTGGCTGTGTGACACGTCACAGCTGCTCTGTGCATCTAGAAAAGGGCTAGCAGACCTCAGAGACTGGGGAACACGTGGCCTCTCCAGGAAGGCATGTACTTTTGACAGTCCCCAGGAACACATTGCCTCACTGACAGATTCAGGACCCAGCTGAGTGACCGAGCACTTTACTGATGCAGATGGCCGAGGCGGGTGGGTGGGCGGGGGGATGGGGAGTATGGGCTGCTGGTATGGGCTTAGGGAGGAGGCCACTGGGGGTGGGACGGGTGCTGCTGCAGCTACACTTGGTACTGAGGCTATGGCACTCAACAGGGGGGTTCACACGCGGGCCAACGTGCGCCACTGAACAAAGCCTTCTTATTCACCCTGCTCCTGTGATGGACAGGACCTGCCCTGTTTTTTTCCCCACCCTGAGCTTATCTCGAGACAGATCTAGTGTGTCTACACGTCTTGTTTTAACGTGCTTTCTGCACTCAGCCCTCCCTGCTGTGGCTCGCTAAGGGTGGCCCCATTTGCCTGACCCGCCCACACTAAAGTGGCACATGTTGGGAGGTTAAAGGCCACCCGGGACACAGAGGAGGGGGGTGGGGAGGCGGGGCGGGTGACAGTGTGGGACCGGCTGTGGCGGCGGGGGCTTCTGGGCAGAAACAGTGTGAGCGTCTGCCCACCCGCCAGCCCAAGCCTGGTTATTTGACAGGAAATTATTGGGGGAAAAGCTTGTGCCACAGGAATCCCCAGGGAGCCCAGCGGGCGCCCAGAACAAACTCCCGTTCACCGAGCTGAGAGGCTCTGCCTTACAAACAATACTCAGCCCCCCACCCACCCCACTCACCCCCTCCCCCACTCACTGTCATAACACAAGCTGTGGACCCTCTGGGTTACTTGCTGGACACACTACCACACTGGACCTGGGCCATTTTAATATAACAGAGCTTCTGTGGGGGCTGCGGCCCAGATAAACTACCACCCGTGTCTGGGGAACATCTGCCTGAGAGCATTGGTCAGGGGTGGAAGTAGGATGGGGCTCTAACACCAGACTGCCGGCCAGGCCACAACGAGCACAGTTGGGGCCACAGATAAAGGACAGACCGCTGCACTTAAAGTGGCAGGGGTGTGAAAGGGTGTGGTCTGTGGGTGAGGGGTGAGGGGTGAGATGTGTGTGTGTGTGTGTGTGTGTGAGTGTGTGTGTGCGTGTTGCACATGTACTCATATGTCTGAGCACTATAAAAAAGACTCAAGGCCAAATTATAGTCCAGGTGTCGCTTGACAACATCTAATGTAAAGTAAGCAAAATTTCTGCCTGCTAGGGTGTTGCAGAGGTTGTTCCAAAAAAATGAAAGTGGGCAGACACTGTCATATACTCTGATTGGATAATAATTCAAAGTTAATTTAATTTGGCATAGAAACCATGTGCTGTATTCATTCTATGACGTTTTTATTAATGACTAGCGCAGGTTTATGAAAACCTCCTGCGCCATAACATCTGTCTACAACTATTATTAGTTCAACGACTATGAATTGGCCTTAAGAGTTGAGGAGTGAGACAGCCCAGGTGGTAGAGGTGGTGCCAGCTGGTGTGTAAGAGGAGGCGACTCACCCCAGGATGTGCTCACACACCAGTCTGCAGTAGTCGCTGTGGGAGCTGGTGATGAGGAGGACCACCTTGCCGGCGTTCTTCATCCTGCGCAGCCAGCCCTTGACCGAGTCCGAGCAGGGCTGCAGATAGCGGGCCGGGTTCCGCTTCACGCTGGGGAAGTACGTCCCGGCATCCTCTAAGGGGCGGGCACACACACACACACACACACACACACACACACACACACACACACACACACACACACACGAGCTGTGGTGAAGATATGCTAGACAGTCATGTTACAAAACCTGGTAGCACTTCTATGCTACTTTAAAACTTGGTAGCACTTTTACACTATTTCTTATTAGTAAATCATTTGTAAACATACTGACACACATCTCTCTGGATGTTGGTTGGTTATCTGTCTGCATGTCTGACTGTGTGTCTTTATGCCATCTCCTATCCATCTCTCAGCCTGCTGCCTTTCTGTCTGTCTGTCTGTCTATCACCTTCTTTGCCTGCTTTAACATTTGTAGATGTGTTTATAAATGATTAAATTATTATTATCATTATCATTATCAATGAAATAAGAAGACCAGGAGGTTTAAGTGTGGGCCACATGCTTGATTTTGAGTAGTGAGTGTGAGTTTCTTTTAGTAAGTCACTACAATGTAATATATGTACCATGTATATGGGAGAGTCTACAGTGTCATCATTCTGTGTCATCACAGTGGTTAGTGATTCAGACATTTTACAACCACTTCCCAACAATCACCACACAGATGACACACTGGACAAGATTCTGTTTCCTATGAATCTCCGTTTGGATTAGTGTGATGCATAACACATCCGTCCACTGATTTCATTACAATATAATGTACAGATGATGTTTCATTTTGCAGTTTATACACCAAATCCTGACTTAGCTTTGAAGTTATTTTTTTGTTTCTGTGAATGCTAAGAAAGATAATGCCAATGCATGAGGACTAACTGAGGATACTGTGGAATCTGGGAATGTGCTTCAGCCTTAGCCTGTATGGTGGTACTTAAGTACTGTGTTTTTTTCCCCCCAATACCAAAAACTGACTCAGTCTAAATTAAAATTTCCTGGTAAAAAACAGTAAACAATTGCGTCTGTCTAGCTCCTATGGAGGTTAATATGTGTTTGCTGTTTTCCTCGGGCTGGTCGCTGTCATTACCTCACCAGACACAGCCTGTGAAGTAAAACTGAGGTCAACATTTGGAATTAATTAGAGATTAAGTGAGACATGAAAAAAAAATACTCTGCCTTGAACAGCATGAAACAACCAGCACGAAAGTACGTTACTGTTTACACTGGGGAAGAAGAATGTAGGCCGTGTGTGAGAAGTGGGACACATTTATTTTCATAAGCAGGGGAAGAAAAGGCTCGAGGAGAACACAGCGTGCTCCCAAAACAGTGACGTGTGGGGCAGATGAGGGTCCGCAGGAGCTGACCAGGTGTGAAACAAAGGTTCAAAAGCACAGCAGGGACATCATAACAGACTCCTACACCTCAGTACAATACAAGCCTGTTGCTTCCCAACCAAACACATGCTGCATGGTTGTAACGGCATGTTTCTTATGGTGATCAAAAGAAAGGCATGAAATATCGGGGTGATAAAATGGTGTAGAATGGTCAGAGACAAAGATTTTAGACCCAGCTGAAGCTAAACACAAATCTATTCAAAGCTCTGCACTGAAGCCTAGTATGTTAAAACAATTGTAAACTCTTTTCAGTAATCGCTCAAGTTATTTTGAGTATCCAGTGTGCTTTTAAATGTCTCTGTGACATACTTCAAAGCTATGGACTGATTCAAGTCGAGAGGAGGCCTTCTAATGATGCACATGCCAGAAATGGGGGATCATTTCTGAACCAACAGTAGCCTCTGGTGTCAGTCAGGGCACACTGCAATACTACACGACAGAACACTGAAGACTGAGAGTCTGTCCGAGAAGACACATCCTCACAGACAGATAAATATGTTCTGTAGCTTACTATACAGCTCTTCAAAATGCTACAGAAGGTTTCACAGAGTTAAATAGGTTCAGAGGTCTGACACTTTTTGGGATAATGATAATGGAAACGACCAATGGGCCGTTTTGTGATTTTCCTAAACAACTTTAATACCATTCTGTAAGTAGTCTGCATTATTGCTGGAATGGAAATTCATTGTAACTAAGCAAGCAAGTAAAATCTCACAACAACAGAAGGATGTATTTCATTGGTTTGGTAAGTCACCCTACAGGGAACAATGATAATGTGTACAGTCCACTGGTCAGTTACAAAATACATCCCAGGAGGACTCAAAACCCCTTTGGACAGTTTCCAATTCCAGCTGTCAAGATTTATTTTCCAGAGGAACAGTAGGGTCAAACTATATAATATCTTTACCCTGACAGGGAGTAGAATACTATACGTCAGGTACAAGCGCTGCTTTAATTCATCAAGCCTGTGGCTGCGTATAGAAAATAACCCAGAAAATAACCTGATGGTCAAACTGCCACAACCCAGTATTCAGGTTAGACAATAATACAGCATTTTTTTCCAAGAGTGAATGGTGAACAGTGAGGTTTCAGTACCCTGTATGGCACACAAACTGATAGAGGAATATGGCTTCATGTTTGACTCTTGTTAGATATGCACAGTAAGTGTACCGTCACACCATAGGGCATACACTCTAAAAAATGGGGCCAGTATAGGTTCTTCAGAGCGACACCATAGAAGAACCTTTTTTCAGTGCTTCAAAGAACCGTAGAGGCAACTGTTCTTTAAAGAACCATTTGACGTTAATATGACATAGCATAACCCATTATGACCTGAGGCTCCGAAGAACCATTTCGAAAGTGAAGAACCTTTCACATAATGTAATGGTTCAACACAGTTTTCACTCTTCATGGTCCCTTTCCAGAGATTTAAAGAATCATTTAAGCACCTTTATTTTTTTATAGTGTAGCACTTGAGGGATTACTGCAGACCAGAACACAGAAAAGACCCAGGATATTGGTGCAGTAATAAAGTATGCAGTACTGGTGCAGTAAAGAGATTATTTAATGTGCACCCACTCTGCAGCTATAGGCTTTCATCACAATCCATAACTGCTGATGTGGTCTCTACTTATATACCCCTTCTGTTGGCATCAGAACTACATTAGTACTCTCGAATGACGCGCAACTCAAAGTGCTTTATAAACTATTGTGATTCCTACTGATTCAGTCAATTCATCATGACTATTGAGAGGCTCTCAGCAGTTGAACCAGACACTGACTGTCTGTAAACATTGGCTGCAAAACTACTGACTACAGCTGCCGTTTGCCAAAAAGAGTGAAAGACCAAAGGAAGAAATTATGCCCTCTTCTGGACAACTCTGAGAGTTGCAAGTAACTCAAAAAATGACACTGTTAAAGTTGCTGTTCTCCCCCTTTTTTAAACCACAGTCCAAGCCATTTGCTTTTCATCAGCCTTGTCATTTATTACACTCACTGCTCCTAGTAAAGGATAAAATTCACTGGACTTCACAGTAATGTCCTTGCAGCACCACGTAAAGTACAAACAACTTGTCTACAGTAGTACCAATGCAGGGACAAATTAGTTTGTATGTTTGTAGGTTCAAATAAATGATTACAGTGGCATGAATAGATCAACAGCCTTAAAAATAAGTGTCAGCTTTGTCTTTACCATTTTCTGTTTAGAATGTGGTTGTTGATGGTCATAAGATATATATATATTCAGCATGTGGTTAGTCTTACAAACAACATGCAAACGTCTTTCATGCACAAAACATTTTTGATAATTTGTACATTAATAATAAAGTTTTAAAAAAAGACTAATGGGCATGCATGTGATTAGTATCCCTTTACAGTTACCGTTTATGGAAAAAAATACACTTTTCTTAGTGTGCAAACAGGAGCACCTTCCAGTGGGAACATTTTTTGGAAAAGATCAGTAAGGCCCTGCCCCTTGTGCAGGTCTAGGCTTCACGTGGCTCACTGAGTGCTACAGCCAATGATCCTCTCTGCCGACTTCATGACGCGGTCGAGTCACTTCCCTTTGTCATGGGAACATGCACCGCTCCGAGCCAGATGAGGACAACAGACACTAAGATGCTTGCCAAGGTCACGCTGGCAATGACAATATAAAACAGAATGACTTTATCATGTGGTAAATGGGTCTTTGCCAGTTGCTGTCAGACGTAATCTTGTGTCTGACAAGCTTTTCTTGACATGTGATTTTCATTGGACATCATGCAACCACCATCAGTTCCACCATCAGTAGAAAATTGAAGAAGCCATCTGGATGAGAGGTCTAGTTATCTTACAACTTATGACTACCATGACCTGGATGAATGAGAACCTATAGAGGCATGGGCGCATTCCTCAGTTAATTTTCATGGTCTTTCATGGTCTGAGGGGTGTTGAGGTGCAAGTTCACAAAGTTAGCAGGCTACCTCCTTACCTGTGCAATCTGGTAAGTTTAGCCTGCTAAACTGACTTCACAACATGTCAGGTATGTGTTTTAAGTCGAACATATGGCCCTATAATAGGACGTGGCAAAAAGAGCCCTGTAGATGCAGTATGCGTTGTTTATAGTCATACCGGCGTTCACAGAGTCAAACATACACGTTAATGCCCCTACCAAACTGCAGCAACTCGAGAGGAGTTTAGCAACATGGGCTTGGCATGGACATGGCAGATGTTAAATTTACTGTGAAGTCAGTTACTGCAATTATGTAAATCACAACACTGATTGTTCTATGCAGAGCAAAAAAAAAATAGCATTCCATTTTTGGAAATTCCCCATAATAGACAACCCCATAGCACAGCAAATACAGCAGGTGGCGCTGTTGGATATTCACTGTATCTCTCCAGAGAAGCACTCTCTCACACTCCGCTTTGTGTCTCTGTGCCTGCCTCTCTCTTCTCATTATCTCTTCGCTCTCTTCATCAGATACACACAGTACACAAAATAGAGGTCTAGAGGGGCCATTGCAAACAATGATAAGCCTCCAGCTGTCACAAGTCAAAACATGGCCTGAGATATACAAAGGTCTAACCGATACTGTCAAATGAAAATTTGTAAGAAATAACTGACCTGTGTAATATTTATTTATTTTTATTACAGCCAGCTTTGCAGGTGACTGGTAAATTTTAGTTTCAAGTCTCCTTCCGCTTGATTCTCAAAGGTCATTTCTTCCTGACTTTAACCTTTAAGTTGTGAGTTTTTGAACAATAATAATGCAATAACAAAGATGCATTCTACAACAATATGAAAAATTGCAATTCCAAATTATATTCTATAGAGCCCAACATTCTTTACAACGGTCATCCTTCCAACATTCCTGTCACACCAGTGCAGCAGTACCGCCTTGACGGTTCTGTCTCTCTGACAAGGGACAAAAAGGAGTGAAGAATGAGTATATGTAGACAAAAAGAAGGGTTGGGATGGGTGTGTGGTAGAAGCGGGGAGGTGGGAGTTGCCGGCGTCCTTTGGGTGGACACCGTTCCGCAGGAGATCTTATCCCGCTCTAACTGCTCTTCATGTTCCCTGAGAATTAGTGCTGAAAAAAATTATAGCTTTACAAAAACATTCATTATCATTTGCACTTTTCTCTTTCGGGAAGCATATAAGGCCATTTCCCTTGACCACCCACGGATGAAAGTTGAACAGTTTTTTTTGTACAGGAAATTATTTCAAACATTCTCACAAAATATTTTGTCTGAGAACATCAACATGGACATCAAAAGACATTTCACCTGCACCAGAGACTACTAGCTCGCTCCACATTGTTAACATATGACACTTGCAGGGTCCACGGGCTCATGGTATTCTTACAAATCCCTGTCAGCTTGTTGGCCTCGGTACACAAATACACTAGTTCTGACCGAAGAAATGTTAAGATTAGCCACCCCAAAAAAACTGTGAGAAAGAAGCTCACATAATTCAGACGGACATGATCCTATTTTAAAGAGCAAGCATGCACAGAATGGAGAGATCAACAACTTAGGCATAAATTATACTGCAAAGCAAAACCATCTTCAACCAAAAGGCAGGGCTACACAGGGCTAAATGCTTACGCAAGTCCTAACCCCAGAACTAAATCCTTGATATATATATATATATATACATCCATTCGGAAATACATCATACTTCATGTCATGGAAGAATTATCTCTTAGGTGAGCCACTGGAGGTTACTGCACTGAGTTTGTGGATGTATTACCCATGTGAAACACATGCCTTCTGCTAATTCAGGGCCATGTGTTCATGCAGTGTGCCCAACTAGTGTTTTCCCAGGAAACGGAATCAATGAGGCATGTACCCTCACACTGAAAGCTATAATCTTGCATGTGTGCCCAAAGATGCCTTACCTTACCTAACCTTTACCCATTTCCCTTTCCTCCTGCACCTGTTTCCACCATAGAAAACCCACTAATTCTGCAAATTCTAGCCGAATTTAGCAAAAGCACCACAGACGACAGCACATGTGCCACAAGGCTTTTTCCCCCCTCTGTTGAGTATGACAGATGACAGGAAAATGACAGGAAAAAAGGAGAATCTAACTTGCGGCTGACAGTGGCAATATGTATCAGCAATGCTGCCATGCACCCATCCCCACACCCCCACATGACCACATCATTTCACTGCCTGTCTGCCTGTCTAAAGGATCCCAACAAACTCTGTTCTCTCTGTGAGGATACCCTCCACTATGCTGCATACTGTAAAATGTGCTGCATAGAAGCAACTTAAGAAATAAAGGCAAGCACCTGCATGGACCTATTCACATTGGTTTCATTTATCAATGCCATGTATGTTAAGAACGTACACGGCATTGTTAAGTTAAAGCAACGTGAAAAAAAAAGCAGCACTTTTACTTGTTTGAACTAATTTATTAAAGTTAGTTCTATGCCTCACTTTTTAGAGTGCAGAGGCTCGTCACATGCAGGAAGGGCCACAACTCCCCTGGGTGACCACAGGCTCCCTTTACTCTGCCGTGACAGGTCAGGCAAGATCACCATTATGCTCCCTTTCCATTGCAGCAGCCAGCCATAGGCACTGTGTTGGTGACTCAGCATCACAGTCTGACATCTATCCCATTCTTTTTTTCCCCCTTCAACCACTCATGTGCTCTCTCTCACTTTCTCTCTCTCTCTCTCTCTCACTCACACACACACACACACACACACACACACACACATACACACACACACACTCTGTGTGTCTCACTCCAAGCGCCTCTGTTTTTTTTTCTGCCTCAGTGAACGTGGCAAGGAGCATTTTCTGCAGCTAAAATAAATGGCCCAATGCAGCTATGAAAAGCATTGGGAAATGACTTGCATTGCTACGACTGAAAATAAAATGCCACTTAACCGGTCCATCATCCTCATAAACATTAAAAAGAGAGGTATTTTTAACAGTACACATTCAAACACATGAGGAAATGATCACAAGCAAAACACTAACCGTGCAGTAAATTAGTGGGTAAATATTTCCTTTTGCTGTCTATAACTGTGCAGCAATTTCATTATTGTTGGGTTTTTTACATACTTAGTGGACATAGCTACATCTTATCACACAGAAAAAGCAAACCCTTCCCAGGAGTTCACCATATGGGAAACAAACAATGCGTGGCAATGGAGAAATGCAAGAGTGGTTTTCTGGGATACCCACTTCGAGGTGAAGCAAGGAGACTCTGACGCCAGTTGTGTAGCCGTGCCCTCTCTTTGGGGTAAAAGTGTGGACTTCGCAATCTGTCATTACAAAAACCCAAACCCAGGCATCAACATGCCTGGGGTGGGTTTAAGATTTTTTTATTCTCTCTAAGGCCTGGTGCTCTCTGCCTCCATCTGAGCACACTTGAGATAAATCTCACTGTGATCCCCCACAATGCTTTTACAATGCAGCTTAGAATGAGTATGAGAGACAATGGTTCCACCAGTCTGTGTTTAGAAGCCCTAACTTATTTTTAAAATGTTGAGACACCTTTGTTGTGAAAAAAAAATAACAGCAATTATGAACAATATGGTGAGTTGCGTTTTATCCTCCTTACAGAAAAACTTCCCATCAGAGGAATAAAAAGGAGCCATAATTACAATGCCATAATTACAAGTTGAATTTCTTTAAATCTGACTTGGATATCTTTGAATAGCTGGGCTCTTGACACGTCAGATGTTCATTAGTCACACATTTAAGGGCTAAAGAACATTTTATAACCAAGTCGATCTCAAACTCATTTAGTCCCCTAGCCACAAATACTAATGGAGAACCAGATGTCCATAACACCTTTAAATAAAATGTCTTTTTGTCATTTTTCACCCTGTTCTTACATATGGAAGTCCATATGGAAACCAAAAAATGGGGAATAGTAAACTTCATAAGTAACTTCATGAGAAATATATACACACAACTTCCCATACTTCTCCTTCTGCAGGAATTTCTGTTTGGTTGCAATATATACTCCATCAAACCATTTCAAAAGTAGAATTATTCTCACATTTACAGCTGTACACTAAGGTAAGTGCCGAAACCAAACTAAATGATTTCAGTTAACAAAAAAAAAAAACACTTAAGATTTTCTGAAATGCAAGTAACATCACAAAAGCACTTTTCTCCTCTAGATCCTTTTAGTCAAATTACAGCCTGCTGAGCACACAGATATGTCATTTTGACACACGCGCATTGCAAGTGGCCACACCAAAGCGTGCACTATAAAATACGTCGTATTGTATGTCAATGTGATCTGTGCACAGCTATTGCATTTCTGTAATCACAGTTCTGTAAAGGCTACAATAGATTTTTTAGTGGAAAACAAACAAATAAATAAATAATAATACGTTGGACACATTAAGGTTTAGGAACAATGCCAATAAAACACCAAGTGGCAGCATAAACTGCCACTAAAGGAAAAAGGGAGGAAAATTTAGGGTGGGTGCAAGCACAAACCCCTTCATCTCCAGCCAAACTTCACAAGTATTTTACGATAAAGGAGTACAAGCCATTAACCAAACCATCAGCCTTCTTTTTTTCATACATCAGATGTGTAACGGTAAATGCGCTGAAGAATCACTTTATCAATGGTGAGAAACAGCACACACATGCTATTTTTATATAAACAAAAACAGTCATTGCATGACAAGGATATAAATACATAAAATGCTGCACAGTTGGACAAAACAAACTTCTACCTCTCCCTCATTCTAAACAAACACCTTCTAAACAAACAAATCTAGAAAATGCGTCCAGCCATACCATATGAGAGAGAGAGAGAGCGACAGTGTGTGTGTGTGTGTGTGTATGTATGTGTGTGTATGTATGTGTGTGTGTCCTTCGTTCAGTCCAGCCATACACCATGAGAGAGAAAGAGAGGGAGGGGGAGGGAGGGAGGGAGAGAGAGAGAGAGAGGGAGAGAGAGCGTGTGTGTGTGAGTGAGTCTGAGTGTGTGTGTGTGTGTGTGTGTGTGTGTGTGTGTGTGTGTGTGTGTGTGTGTGTGTGTGTGTGTGTGAGTGTGAGTGTGCATGTGTGCGCGTGCGCGTGCGTGCGTGCGTGCGTGCGTGCGTGCGTGAGTGCGTGTTCTCCTAAACAAACAAATCTAGAAAATGTGTCAAAAGTAGGACAACCTAAGGACAAACCCAGAACAGGCCTCGCAGATCAATGTTGCTTTGAAGAGCAAGCTGTGAGGGCTGCTGCAATTCCAAAAGCAAAACAAAACTGTCTGTACTTATCTCAGATGCAACACAACACAGACCAAAGCCCAAACACAATTATCACACTATCTACTTCCTGTGAAACACATGTATACATTCCCACCCAAAGGAGCTGCCTGAAACTGAGAGTGAGCTCTGAATTGACTGGTACTTTATCCTAACATGACACACACCCACGAAATGGCTTGTTCTGCAAAAAAAAAAAGTTTAATTCATTGGTATAGTTTTAGTGATATTTTAAGGCTAAAAAGAAGAATCATTTGTAAGAAGATTATGTACAATGCTCTAAATGACTTCTTTCTAGCGTCTAGAAGAGAAGGGTGTGGTGGTCTGTTCACCATGAAAAATCCTTATTTTTTTTTTTTATTACAACAGAATGATCCAGAATGCTTTCTTAGTACAGTGATATAGAGAGTACAATCCTTTCACAGATAGTAGCAAGATCTACGGTCCTTATTTTAAAAAAAAAACAGCTTAGGTGAGGCTGTGGCAATTTGGTCTTATTGCCCACCTCCCAAAAAAATTACCAGAATTATTGTTGCAGTAAACCACCATCACAGCTGTGAGTTACTAGTTGACATACATTTGTTTTGTGAGACATGTCAGAGAACAACAAAACCAAATTCAATGCAGGTAGCTAAAGACATCATAGAGAAATAGAATGCAAAAACAAATGTGACTTTCAGGGTCACACTGACCCTAAATGCAGACTTTTGACTTGTAAAATTGGTTTATCTTCAAGTCCAAGTAAACGTTTGCACTAAATTTAAAGCATAATGCCTTGTGGTGTTCCTTAGATACTGCATTCGGGTCATTCCGTGTCAAATCAACAAATGGCCGCCAGTCACCCTCTCCAAAAAATCTGAAAAAAATCACAGCTGTTTGTACATCCAACCTATGTATAAATATTAAATATTAAGTCTGTATCACTAATATCTCCAAAACTACAGCCCTTTGAAATTTCAGGTAATTTTGGGAATTCTGGTGAACAGGCCTTTTGCTCAACTTCCGACATTGCTGGCTCTTTTAGTATTCCACACACATTAGTGTAACTATGTGAAAAGAAATGCATTTTCCTGTAGAATTCAAAAATCAAATCAGATCAGATGTATCTTGATAAAGTTTGTTTGTTAAATGACATGCTACCCTATCATTGACTTCCATTGTATTAAAAGAGCACAACATGTGGTGGAAAGAGGTACTGCCGATCAATCCAACTCCATGGAATTACTGACATTTTTTTCAAAACATCATATCTCAATAAAGAGACTCAGCAACAAATCCAAATTTTGGACAAATGATCCTCACATACAGGATGATTATGGAAAAATGTTTAAAAAATCCTGTGAACTGTCCACATGGTGAAATGACAAGATGAAAACAGCCTTTTTGAAAATCAAGCCTAACTTCAAGAAAATACACTGACCATATGAAAACAATAGGCATGCATAGGCATGACTTTATAATCCGTATATGACTGGGAAAAATAATCTGATAAATTTGTGTCCCATACTTTTTGAACGAGAAGCCCTCAAAAGTGGTGGTGTCATTTCACATATTAAACCTATAGCCATATTCACAGCTTTGGAGAGGAAGAATTACACAAGATACATCTGATCTGATTTGATTTTTGAATTCTACAGGAAAATGCATTTCTTTTCACATAGTTACACTAATGTGTGTGGAATACTAAAAGAGCCAGCAATGTCGGAAGTTGAGCAAAAGGCTTGTTCATCAGAATTCCCAAAATAACCTGAAATTTCAAAGGGCTGTAGTTTTGGAGCTATTAGTGATACAGACTTAGTATTTAAGATTTATACATAGGTTGGATGTACAAACAGCTGTTATTTTTTTCAGATTTTTTGGAGAGGGTGACACGGAATGACCCATTCACAAATATGGGATGTGTAATCACCCTGACCTTTAACTCTGACTTCCACTATTAAGTTAGTCCCTGTATCCGAAACTTTGTAGGCCTACCACTCGACCGTTACAATAGTAGCTTCTACATAGCAAGCTAGCTAGGAGGTGCTGTAGTAGAAAAATCAAAGATGCATGTATGTTGGGGCGTGCTTCCATTGTATCCAGTGTATCCCCACCCCCTTCCATCCAGTGTATCCCCACCCCCAACCAGATCTCCCGAATCTCCCGCCACACTAAACAAAGGCATCACACCTGTATATAAGGAGGGCGATATGCCCCATATCTTTGAGTTTGTATGGTCACAGCTTTAGGTGCACGCTGTATTAAGCTCCCGGATCCGTCACAATAAACCTCGGAGGTTTTGTCATTTACCACTACTCGGCTTGGCTTTGTCTCTACTTTGTTGATAACTAATTTTTGGACGACATTATGGCGCTGTGAGCAGGGTCTTTCATCTCTGAGACGCAGTTGGGGCTGGACGACGGAGAGAAGGCTTCCCACGCCGCGACCTGGGAAAGAGTTTTGCCTTAAAAGCTTGGGACAAGACCGAAGGAGCCCGAACAACAGCTCCGTGGTACCCTCCTTCTCACGTCGTTCGAGTGCCTCTGCGGATCAGATAGCAAAGACCCGAGCTGTGTAAGGGAGAAACCAGCCGAGTATGGTAAGTACACTGAATTTACACATTTAAAGCTGTGTCTATAATTCAGGAAAAAGGCCTATTGTTTGCCTGCCCTTAGACGGGCAGAGGATTATTAAGGTGTCGGGGACACCGCTCCACTACAAAAAATATTGGGCGCTGATAAATTATTTATTTGGTTATACTAGAGTGGGGATAAGTCTACTCGGGGAGTAGCGGTACCAAAGCCTGCTCGAGGAAGCAGCGAGCTCTAAGTCTATTCAGGGAAATAGCTGCTAGCACCTTGTCCAAAAGACAAGAAGCTCGTTCAGGGAACGGGAAGGCTCTGGGAGTCTGTACCTTGCGGGGCAAGAAGCTCGTGCCGGAAACGAGAATGTGTTGGTAACTTTGTGTGTGTATTTGTCATAGAACGAACAGATCTGGTACATGCAGTGTTTATAATCGTTAGTACTGATTATTATCATCATATGGGTGTCCTTGATAACTCCCACTAGTCTGCCGACGGGCATTGAATGTTAGTGAGCGAACGAACTGGTGCGTTAAGCGAGCAAACCATTAAAAGTTCGTGTGTGCGAGCCTAGGTTGTGTGTGTGTGCCTGTGTGGTTGCGTATGTGTATGTTTGTGCGTATCTATGTCTGTGTGTTATTCCCTCAAACTGCATGTCTTCTGCTCTGTTGAGAGCATAACAATTAACCGAAATCTAACACTAACCACGAGCATGTTTTCCCCTTTGTCTCCGGAGCGAGTGAATGAGTGTGTGAGAGTTGGCCAGGCCAGCCAAGGTAAATGTTTTGTGTTTGTAACAGGGTTAAAACCTTATTTACCTTGTTACCTTGTTTATTTCATGTTTTATTTGCATTTTGTTGTATGTGACGGCTGTGTGTATGTACTGTTGCAAGATGTTTTTTTTTATGTGCCTGTGAAAACCCACAGATGGCTATTTTGCCTGGAAACAGAGTTGATGGTGAATTTTGATTGGATGTGTAACTCTGATTTATCCTGATTGGTCGGTAATTGAAAAAGTGAGTCTGTGCGCGATCTCCAGGAGAAAGAACGCTGTTTTTGGAAAACTAACCTCTGAGACAGTGCTAGGCGGTAGAAGTGCAGCTTTTTACAGTGTTGGGACTACGGAGACACGACGCAGAGTGTCGTTCGACTGAACAAGTTGAACCTAGGAGATTCTGCAGAAATCAACGGGTCCCGCGACGCTGTGGGGAGCTAGGCTACATCGCTGTTGAGGTCTTCTGAACATTGCGCAACAACGAGGTAAAGGTGTTTTTTGTTTTGTTTCTTTGTTTGGCTCATGAGAGTGAAGCGGCTGTTAAGTTTGTGGCCTCACCGATCCCAAGCTCCGAACAGGCCTGCAACTCATAGACATTCATTGAATCAAGTTTGCGCTGAACGGTGAACTGTTTGAAAGGCGAACTGTGGACTGTAAATATGTTATGGGTATTGAATTTGGACGTGTATTGTTGTAAATATTTATGCTGTTGAAGGTTTACTTTATATGTTGGGAAAGTAGGGATTTACCCTTACTGGGATAAAGTTATATATGTGTGCTGGGTATCACAGTTCAGTTAGAAGCATTAGACAACAGACGGGATATAAAGGAACAACGCGGGGCACCCTTTATAAGTTTGTACTTACAACATACTTGTAGCATACTTATCATAGTGTTGCTACAAAGACCACATTTACCACTTTCATTTGTTCACAGGATTTCCAGTTTAGATTTGAAAGACTGTATGGATTTGTAACATGACATTTAACTTTCACGCTTTTATCCATTTCTTTGTTTAGGTTTATGAAGCTAAACCTATCAGGCGAAAATATGATTTGATGCAGAACCTGACTTTAACAAAAAGTTGATTTTGATAACAGATTTCAAATTGTTTTTGTCACTGCTAAATATGTTTTCTGATGAATCATCATTGAGTATACTTGTGCAAAATGTTTTGCCTTTACATAACCTCTTTGTGTTCGTTCACAACAAATGCAACAGCTTGTTTTAATCCCTGATTCAGCAGACTTTGAAAACCACTCAGGAAAGACTCCTGCTAATACCTGTTTTTTATGCTAATCGATTGCCATTTGGTCACCTAGAGAAGGTGTGATGAATTTGATGTCTGAGACGTCTCAGCATAGAACATAGAAACACATACATTTTAATACTTTTAAGTTATACTGTTCATTTTGCCTCATATACTCAATGCAGAGATTCATTTATTTATTTTGTTTGCAGTTATTCCATTGTTTGCTTGTTTTAATTCACTGATGAGACTTATTGGTTGTCCTGTCTTTAGCATTGTCATTTCTATGTCCATAAGGTCACATTGATATAAGAAGAGTTCATGTCAATCTGTAGTACATATTATGCTTACAATGCAAGCCCAGGACACTTAAACTTTAATGGCTAAAGTGCAGTTTGGTCTCAACCTCCACACCATCCTCTAGTTGTGCATTATTTTAATTCTGCCTGTGTTATCTAAACAGTTTTAAGTTTTTCAGAAAATAATTGTGTGCCACGGTCAAAGCAAAGCAAAACACTGAAGGAAGACACCATTAAGAGGTGTTGACTGCTACACACACCACGACGCCCATCAGACCTAAGCTGTTCTTGGTCCATTGTTAAGTATTGGTGAGTGGGAAAAACTCACTGTAGGCCCAACAGGTCCGGTTCTCTAAACTGATGTGTGTGAAGCCACTTTAAAGAAATGTGACGGGACTGTTTGGGTTGGCTAAAAGTGATAAATGTTGGGACTTAGTAAGCTAAGATTTTGAGTAGAGGAGAAGGGGTAAGGCTGTAAAATCACATCACGTGTTAAGCTTTGGTACACTTCTGGTATTATGTCATCTCTCCTTTGCTGATTTAGAGTGAAAAGTTTAATTAATGACGTAACTTAATAGTGGAGATCAAAAGGTGCTTCCCCGTCTGAGTTATTTAAAATTATGGCGTAATTTAATTGTGGACACTAAATGGTTTTTCCCCGTCAAGGTTAGACATTAAGGATAGTTGTAAGATTGAAACAAGGTAAAACTTTTTTGTGTAGTGTTTGCTGCAAAGGACCCTGATCTGGTAAGCTGTTAACAGCTTAGCAGATCAGAAAGGGGGAGGAGTACGGTTTGTAGACTATAGGCTATTAACTTTCAATGGAAAATGGGGGGTAGCTTGATGGCTGATGAGCCTAGGATCACTTTCTGATTACTCTAGAATCACTTCCTGATGGTTTCAGGATCACCACCTTTTTGCAGACATGTTAAGTCAACACCCATCGTCACCTAACAAAAGCCGGTCAGTCTGAGCTACTCTGAGCTACAATCTCTTTGGGTGTCAATATTGAATACACAATTACTGTTGGATTAGAGTGTTTTTGTGTCCTTGTGACTTTGTGTCTCTGTTTAGGTCAGATTCTAAGAAAATAACTGACTCCGATGGCCCAGCCAGACATATGTAGTCTAATCAGACTTAAGAATCAAATCAGACTTATGAATCGAATCAGTTTCAATGGAGGATGGGGGTGAGGAGGGGTTGTGATTCTGACTGTACTCATGCCTGCACTATCAATACTACAAGTTATAGGTTAACTACAAGTTATCAAGTCCTCAGATGGACACTGGAAAGCTAACTGAAATCTCTATAGGAGATAGTTTAACCATTTTCATAACTACACTTAAGATTTGTTTGAGATTTGCAGGAAACCGACGCCTTGCCTTTCACCAGTGAAGAACAAGGATTCTACTGATTCTGCTACATTCACAAGGTGTCAAAAGGGGGACAATACAAAGACCCCTGTGCCAAGTCACATTTTACTGGAGGAAGACCGGAGAAAGTCGTTGGTGAAATTGGAGCAACGAACCAACACAGAAACTACACACACACACACACACTTTTAGCATAGTGGACCTACTGTGGGCAGAATAAACCCCATGAGCAGTACGGATCCAGAAGGCACAGGCAGTCTACCCTGGCTTTCAGCATAGGCGTTACAAGGTTTAAGAAGATGAAGAGGATTACTCTTGTTTGCGTGTGTCCACACACAGACACACTGCACACCACACACCACATGAAGAGGAGTCAAACATCATATGCGTCATCCCCATACTTCTTTCTATTACAGGAATTCTACAGCTACCAAGATGATGGTGTTCACCATACTTTTCATATGTTTGTTTAGCATGGTCTGTTTGTTTTTGTTTTGCTTTCCATGAGTCTGTTAGCATGGTCTATTGTTGTTACTTCTTTCCAACATTCTACAGTATTCTGTCACAGCCACAATATCAGAGTATTAGAGTTTCAACATGTAGAAAGATGACACAAGATGACACAATTGTATAGACCTTCTTTAATGCACATTTTTGTCCGCTCTCGGCTGTCCAAACCTGGGTGGTCATTCTCACATGACACCGGAAAGGAATTTTCCCAAACCTCTCATCGGTTTCCACATAATTGGCAATGATAGTGGTTTTACTTTGGGTAACATGGTTTTCGCCTTTCCCTGCGAGTGTGACTGATAAAGAAAAAAGAGACTGGCAGGTCTCATTCATGGAAACTGTAAATGTATTTGTTTAGTTCTTCTTGGATGCATTAATGGTAATTGTAATAGTCCAGTCAGTTAGATCTATAGTCATAATATCATGTTGTTTACGGTATTTCATTTTGCTCACGGAACCATCTTTTTATCTGTACAGACTCTCTACTGTAAATTACCTTTTAAGCTGAAGTTCAGAATGTTTTTGCACATGTTAAGGCTGCTTTTAATTTATTTTAACCTGGGTTTTACGTAACATGTAACATTTTTTTTGTTTTGTGAAAGTTTGAAAACTTTCAAAGGGGGGTAATGTAGTAGAAAAATCAAAGATGCATGTATGTTGGGGCGTGCTTCCATTGTATCCAGTGTATCCCCACCCCCTTCCATCCAGTGTATCCCCACCCCCAACCAGATCTCCCGAATCTCCCGCCACACTAAACAAAGGCATCACACCTGTATATAAGGAGGGCGATATGCCCCATATCTTTGAGTTTGTATGGTCACAGCTTTAGGTGCACGCTGTATTAAGCTCCCGGATCCGTCACAATAAACCTCGGAGGTTTTGTCATTTACCACTACTCGGCTTGGCTTTGTCTCTACTTTGTTGATAACTAATTTTTGGACGACAGTGCAATTCTAACTAGCAGCAGGTACAATTTTAGATGTACTACAACATCACCATCCTGCCTGTCTTGTGACCCCAATGTTTTGTCATTGTTCAATTTTGCACGCGTTCTGGCGGACGCAAGCAAGCCGTTGGAGTACTTTCCACCCTACACTAAAAGCGTATTCAAAAGTACTGTGTTATGGCTTCCTCATTTTTGCCCACTAGATAAAAGGATAGTTTAGAGTATTCAGGTGTAAGGAGTGTGTGCATGTGTTTCAAGGAATTCTTGAGATTCATTAACAAGGGCTTTCAAGGTCACGTTGATGACGTCAACTTGAAATTCCTCCACTGTACACTAATAAGTTATAAAGTCAGTTGGTCGGTTATAAAGTCATAGATGTCATGATGGGAAGTAGTAAGTAGTAAAATACAAGTGACATTATGTAAGGCTTAGCACTGCATTAGCTGAGCAACATGACTCATTCATATAGCAGACATCTTTTTGTAACATGTGAACATGCAGTACCAGCCTTCTCCACCCTTGAGAATCCCCCACACTAAACCCAAATACAAATCAATATTGAAATCTATAACAATGTATTGCCTATTGCATATAACCCAAGAATGAAACAAGATGGTTTTAAATGCACAATGTACTGTTGAGTGAGAACAGTGACAGTTTCCTCATTTGTGCACAGACACTGCAAAACTGCTTCATTTAAGCTGCAAAACTGTAGTCGTCTCATTCGTAGGTGGGGTGTGGGGGGTGTTCACTATCTTGACCCCTGTTCTGCCACATGGAATGCCTCAGAAGGTAGATATAGAAAATGAAGACGTAGACAAAGAATGCCATAATTATGAGTGCCGCTTCCACATGGGCTTTTGAGGTCGGACATTTGTGCACCCCTGTGGTTTCTAATTGAATAGAATAAGCTAAAACTGGGAGAGTTAGGGAAGATGGTGAACTCAAAATGTGTCCTCATGAAAATATATATGTATAAAACATGCACACCACAGTTCTAAAATCAGTTTACTTGGCACTCAAAGGCTTTGTTGGCTGATATAAGTAAAGATGCTAAATCCCAGCACTTAAACCAGGACTTTCTCATCTTTTTCACAACATCTTGTCCAAAGTAAAAAGAGAAGGATTAATCAAGCAGTGAGATGTGGCAGGCTTCACGACAAAATTCTGATGTTTTTAACCACTGCAATAAAAACTGAAAGCATACACATAAAGTAAAACCTTATTTAGAAGTGTCGTACCGCCAGTGAAAAACTAAATCCACCCAGTGACACTACTGCTGACGCACTGTTAAGTTTTTTCTTTCATCTACCCCTCTCAGCCCATCGCTATAAAAATTGCTATAAAAGAAAAACACAAGCAGCAATACTGCTGCTGCTGTTACAATCTCGGATTCTGTTCATACAATTCTGTGCCTCTTGCTTTCAATCTCCCAACAGTTATGCTTTACAAGCCAAAAACTCCTGACAGGTTATTCCGTTGGCATCAGCCCGAGGTTGTTTTTGGAAAACCTACGAAAGCATGTGGAAAACAGCTATTTTAGTGCTGACATTTCTGGATTAATATGGTAGACAATAATGACAACACTAACATTAACATTTAAAAACAAAACAAAACAGAAAAAACTACCAGAAGGTATGAAGGAAAATACGGCACTCGAAAAGGGACATCTCTTGACTCAGCAAATCTTTTACTACCAAAATACTGAAATGGCCACAACCACTTTATGAAGTCACACTATAATTATTAAGTTGGAAGGATAGATAGTTAACGGTTAAAGAGTCTGTGTCTGTGGCCTGTTTTAGGGCACAAGTCATTCCAACATGGGGTTGGGACAGTCTTTTCTAAGCAGCCAGATTTTGCTTTATTTGGGGAGAAATAATTGAAGCCTTCAAAAGCTAAGGAGTACATGACCCTTATAATGTCAACACTGGCCACTTTCATAGTGTGACAGAGGACCCAACTGGACAGCCTCAGAACCTTACAACCAAAGCTCCTTGTTTGGGTTTTGCAGTCCAGAAGTTATTTTTGATACTTGTTTCCTTTTGACACATTTTCGCATTGGAGTCCAAACCCAGCACTGGCTGCATTGAAAGCAACACCCATGCAGGACATGTGGAATGAACATTTCACCTCCCAAGCATATGCATGTAACTGAAATTCAGAAACAACATAAATATTTGACCTGTTTGAAGCATTCATTGTTGACATGCATCATTTGTCAATCAGAAGTGCACCACAGGGTTTCTGAATGGGTAGGGGTGGTGGGTTCCGGAAGATATTTTTGTGCCTCTGTACTTGATTGCTATTTTGCACAAAATAAAACTAAAAGAACATAAATACTTGTGACACACAGTCTAGGTTGTGGTACAGTGTGAATTTAACAAGAGCTGTTTTTTCAGTTCACACCAAAGTTTATTTTTGAGCAGCAGACAGGTAGGAACACAGCAGCCTGTGTAAACAGCATCTTAAACTGCTAAAGTGACCTCTCACCACTCAGAGACTAAGAGACATGCCTGAAGTTTACTTGCCGAGTGCCAAACGTGAAATGACAGTGACCTGGCAAGGCCACACCCCTATTTGAAAGGGGAGACGTAGTATATGGTCATCATCTTACGACTTTCAGTGCTGGCAGCTGAGGACGTGGAGAAGATAAATAAAAGGCTTGATTCCATGCATAGTTTGCTAATTACCTATAAACACAATGGCAGCGTCAACAGCCAACAGCTCAAAGCCGTAAATAATGTCCAGAGGTGGATTTTGGACTGGAGAGGCCTCCATTTCGGGAACCGAGGAGATCTCCACACTATCTTTAAACACTCAGAACTCTGGAACCCGACCGTCAGAAATGAACCTCTGGGCCAAGAAGGCCATGTCTTTTCTCCTACACATTCTCTCATTGTCTCTGGCTCTCCCACTCATTTAGTGCACACACACACACACACGCACACACATACGCATGCACACACACACACAATCACATGTTTGCCACACACATGCACGCACACTCTCTTTCACGCACATACACACACGCTCACAATTACATGCTTGTGCCACATATACACACACACACACACACACACACACACACACACACACACACACACACACACACACTCACACACGCACACACAGACACATGCCAGACAACAGGCATACGGAAAAAGGAAAAGAATTAGAGAGTATTTGTCAAAGGTATTACTTGCTGTCATTAGTCCAAGGTCAAAACAAAAAATATAGTGTAGTTTTGGCAATTTTCTGAAAATTACATGCTGAAAATAAAAGCACTTGTCATAACTTATTTGACACAACTGAAATGGAAAACAACTTAAGTTCACCTCTACGAAAAAGTCAAAAACAACATTGTTTACCTACATTCAGAGGAAAAAAACTTGAGTTCCTTCCTGAAAGTCATCTAGTGCTACACTATTTGATGTTGTTTTATTTCACCACTGGTATATTAACTGCCACAAAGTAAATTGTACAAAATCTTACAGAGCTAAAGGTCAGACTGACCAACTGAATGAAAGAATAAGCAAGAATTCACTGCAAGAAGCACAAAAGGCAGAACTATGGCTCTATATCAGCAGCAATGAAAACAGACAGACAAACAGCTACCGACTAAGAAGAAAAACACATTTTAAAAAAAATCTCACGTACAAAAACAAAAACAATCTTAACCTCTTAGTTTTTTAAAAAGAGAAACAAACTGAGCTCTGTTCATGCCTCTGTTGTTTCTGACGTGTGAATGTCTGACACCTACATCCACTTGATTCCCTTTTCCACATTAATCACTTTGAGAGAGTGACAATTTGGTCTAAAAAAAGACATGCCTACAGGGAAACAACAACAACAAGGGATAAGAAAAGCATCACAGTAATGTTCAAGACAGTGGCTTTGGCATGCAACACCTAGCTCGCTAGTCACCACGAACCCCGACACCACCTACACAGCCATATACTTTGGGACACCAATAAGGAAAGGACAGAACACACTCTGGTTTGCCCGGGTCCTATTAGGTTGACAGGGAGCCCAGCTGTAAGTGACGGTTGTTTCGGAAGGGTGCCCACTCCACAGCAAGGGCAATGTCTCAGCCCTGTGGCCAAAACTTCCTCCCAAAAACTTTGAGCTTTGGTAAAGTGCTACTTAACCATGGACTTGTATAAACAAGATAAATCTCCTAGCCTCTGGCTAGACCCTGAAATGATTCTAAATATGAAATCTTTACACAGAGAGTGGAGAGAAAAAAGTTGGAGGTCATACAGCCACGATCACAGATTTACCATGACAATGAGCACAGCCAAAATGGATAATGTTTTAGCGTCCTTGTTGAGCAGTGGTGTGCCATATTTAACACGGGAAAATACCACGGTTTGACCAACACTAGTGTTATCCTGTCGCTGTTTTAATTATATAGGTCAATATATAATTATGTCTAAGTCTGACAAAGAGGGGGGGGTGAATAAATGTAATAGACTTTTTTAAAACAAATGACAAAAATGATGATACACTGAGCAATGTTGCCAGGCTATGTTACTAACAGAGGTCGTTTGGGCACCATATCACTCCTATTAGGCAAGATAGGAGAAGTCAGATGCAAATTACGAGCCAATCATGTTGACTGTTCAAAAAGTTGCCGTGTGTTATCACCACCTCAACTGTGCTTTAGTAATGCAAAATATATATGGCAACCTTTTTACAGAGCTGATCAAAGTGTACTTCTAAATGTTTTAAGTATGTGCTTGCAACTTCTAATCTGGCAGGAGTGCTGAGCAAGACTTTTAAAACTGCCTGGTACACTCCAATGTCTCAATTGAAACTTGCTTGTATTTTTAGGCCGTAATAAACCAAATCTGGGGTCAGTTCTGGTTGCTCCCTACCAGTTTGGTGCGCCTGTAAGCCTCATGATGGTTAGACTTCCGGCAGTGATTTCCAGACGTTTGTCTTTTGGTGTGCCTGTAATTGGGCCTTAACTCATCCTGGTGGGTCACCATCAATCTTTCCATTCGTAAAATGAAAGTGCCTCTTAGTGGCTGATTTGGTTTATTAAAAACATTAAATTTGTGTCCTATTTAACATCCAAACAGAAAAAAGCCCATACTATGTATAGCTGCAACATTCCATCTCTGCGGTTGAATCAGTCACCTCAACCTTCAATTAGGTTTTTCTCCCCTACCAGTAGTGCCTTAACATCAGGACACCATGGCGTTTAGAAGAAGCACAAAGTCTAAACAAAGACAAACAAGTCTAAAGGGTGCATTGGCATGCTAGATGAATATGGCCAGGTGTGACAAGTCGTCTGAAAGAAAAAAAAAGATGTGCACATCAACAAAAAATAACACAGCAGCCAGACAAACATATCAGACAGTAGGGCAAAGGAGGTCTTTAAGCTCCACAAAGTTTATTTTGATAATCTTAACAGGCAATGTTTTGATCCCATAGGCTCATTATCAGGTACAGCAACACAACACTTGTGTATGTATGCAACACAGTGCTAAATGTATGAGACACTGTATTAGCGAAGCTGAAGTAATGAGTGTCTGGAAAATCTATTAACTAATTTGTCATGTATGCCCACTACCTCCACCTACTTTGTATGTCTAACAAGCCCTGTTACAGACTACAGCATAAGTAAGAGGCCCCACTTGTTCCAACCACTAATCTGCCACATTTGTCTCAAGTGCGCACTAAGACACCATAAGTAACTATAGCAACAAAACACAGTCAAGTGTTTATCTGCTGTATACATTACATATGGGTTAAGTAAGACTGTTTACAAATTAAGACCATCTAATGTGCGCAATAAATGCAGAGGGAGTGGAAAAGATGACAAGGAAACTGTAGAGGTTTAAACTGGTTGCTATTTCCAGAACTGAAAACAAACAGGACTCTAGAAATGAACAGAGTTGCAAGAGCAAACTTGACTGCATTCCCGCAGAAAATGCTAAACGTGTGCTTGAATGTGGCAAGTTTCCTGATCATTGGAGCAAATATGTACGCCAAATTTCAAAAGATTTTACCAATTCACCTTTGGCTAAACCCGCCCCCTGTTGCTACGTCCAACAAATAAACTTGACAGCCGTCAGAAAGGCTCTGCATCTATCGACATGGCTTATGTGATAGCGGTCTTGCTGCTGAACTTCTGTCAAAGTTTTACAAAGCAGCGAATAACGGTTCTGACAGAAGTAGGCAAAGAGGACTGCAACATTTGTTCGAGTGCTGTATTAAAGATATACGTGTGAAACGCAGTGAACAAGGCATCCAAATAGAGGCAAATAGTATCAGTCAAAAAATTAACTACCCCATAGCTAACTAATCGAGACGGAGGCTGGGACTGATATCAAGGAGCAACACTGTTCATGTACATCTAGGAATGTCTATTTACCTTTATAATCGATATTACAAGCAAAGGGACTACGCATGTACAACGCTGTGCTTATTAGCAGCGTATGTAAGTGTATTGGTAGCTTGCTTGCTAGCAACTTGATTCTTCATTAATTAGGTCAGAGAATCAAAATCATAACCTAACACAGCATAACTGTCTGACTAGTATAACATTACAGTAAGGTTATAAGCAAAATGTGCCTTAGAGCGCACAAAAGGTATGCTTGTACATCCTTGAGGCGTTCAGCTGACTATGAGGACGTCCACAGAGTACTTTTAAGACTAAACTTGTTAGGATTTGACTTGGGTTTTGGGAAGGGGAAAAACGAACACACCCCCCCCCCCCCCCCCCCCCCCCCCCCCCCCCCAACCTGTCTCGGAAATGAGTATCTGTATTACAAATACCCCAGGCACAACTTTTAACCATATTTTTAATAAAACGATGACGGCAACAGCCTGCCAAGACTGAAAATATGAGACGCCTCTGCCAAAGTCAATGGAGCGCTGAAAAGTGTCGGACCTCTATCGGAGCTCGTTCTTGGCTGCGCTGTGAGAGGTCAATTAACATTCTAGGGCGTGGCTTAGCCAAACGTGAATTGGCACTATATGCTACAATAGACTCCCAAGACAGAACATTATGCAGGCCATGGCATGGGTATTATGACATCACTTGCGAGTTCTATTCCTTAACATTCCAAATTTTAAAAATGGCAGTTGGTCCAGGTATAACTTCCACAATATTTGCTGCCTCATTTCTAAACTGTCAAATCTCATTGCTGCCAATAGAATCCAGACCTCCATGACAAAATTTAAATCAAGTTTATAGGTTAAGCGGTTCAGTTTTAAAACTTTAGACATGCACCCTGACCTGTTTACAGTAAGATGATGAAATATATGGCAAAATCGCATAGACTGTCTGACACCATTTTAATCTGTCTTGTCTCAAACAGTTTAAATAGTTGCCACATGAAAATAACACAGGTCACAGTCAGATCCCTGACCCCTCTGACAAAGTTTCAACCAAGTTTATAGGTTTAACAGTTCAGTTTTAATCATTCAAAAACCAAGTGGAGGTTAGAGTGAGGGCAGAGCTTACTCTGGCTGTTACACCGTGTCCTAACTGAACGCGATGCAACTGACCGGCGCTGCGTTGCGTCGCACTGCACATTTTTCATGTCCTCACTGCCTTCGTTTGTTACGTCATGTTCCGTAATCGCGTGTGTATTTATCCTTTCAAATGCCAACGGTATTCGTTGCTCCGATGCGATGCGACAAAAATAGAAACAGACCAAGCGACAAAACCACTTTCAAAATGTCGCGTCGCAACGGTTACTGTCGCGCGATGTCGCATCCCATTCAGTTAGGACAGTCCAACAGAAAATAATGGAATGGAATGTATTTTGACGGTCGCTGTCGCTCGCATCGCTTTCAGTTAGGAGACAGTGTTAGAGTGAAGCAGTGTATTGTGACATCATCAGCCTGAACATTCCACCATTAATTTTTAATGGGGACAAAATGTTGCAGAAAAATGACAATAACGGATGAATGACAGGAGATGGATCTAAAGGTGGATCACCATAACCAAACTGGGCCGGTCATTTTAGAGTTGGAACGGTGTCTCTATCTCGAAAGCCTGAGGACTAGTAGTGGAGGCAAAATCTGGGTGAATGTTAAAAAATCATAAGAATCAGAATAATAAACGGTGGGAGAACTATAAGTGTGCTGTTTTCAAGCACACTTAATTAAAAGATGCCAACTGCTCTCAAAAGCAGCCAACAGCAGAATCTTCAACTGCAATGACTGCAAAGAATGAATCAGACAAATGATATCAACAGGCAGCCTACCATCAATACCATGAAAAATCTGGTGAGATCCATGAATACAGACTGCTTTTAGTGTCAGTTAAGACTTACTGTTTACACAAAGTGCTTACTTAGGCATGTGCCGAGGGTTAAGAATATGGACTCTGAATGCACAACATCAGTAGCCTGGCTGTTGCACTCAGCTTGTAGACAGAGCTTGGTCTGGCAAATATCCCATAGACAGGGAGTTCTCAGAGGCGTGATCAACGGGCGTCTTTCAATTGCCTCTGTGTACTACTGGACAGAGCTTCAACCAGTCAGACCACTGATTTCAATAAGGAATGCATAAAGTTTGTTTTTCATTGGTGCCCGATTTTTTGGGCAAAGGAACAGTCACGAATAGGTAGGTTGGCCAGACTGTGTAGCGTCACAGGCAATGTGGGCGGTGCCCAGACTACAACATTATTGATGGGCAAGATGAATGCAGAAGCAACAATCTAATACCACATATTCCAAGCCACCTAGTTCGATCTGTGCACATAAGACAGGTGATTATTACCTCGTCCACATAAATCAGCTTATTTTATGAATGGCCGGCGTTCTGTCTGACTGGGCTACTTGCCGAGTTTGGCTACCACGCAAGCGCAGTTGGGGAAACTTAAGGTTAGGGTTAGTGTTAGTTCTAAAAAGGGATGCTGGAGGTGACCAACACTAAACCAGAAAGGACTGTATGAAAGGGGCTAAGTTGTGGATATGACAAACACCACAGGTTGTCAGGCCAGAACAATGATACAATGTCCCTTAGTAAGACACACACGCCACTCAGGTGAAAACCGTGTAAGGACAAGACATAATTAATCATACATGCAGGTAATGAAAGGAAATGATATATACAATGAACACAGGTACATGATATATACAATATATACAAGTATGTACAGATAGATGAATGCATAACTGCCTACAGCAGTTATGCTGACTGAATGAATAAAGTTACTGTATCTTTAAGCCCTGCGCCACGGTGTGTCTGCATACATCGGGATGGAATATGGCGGGGTTCTTAAATGTACACCGTAATGATAACGTAACTGCTACATCAGATTTAGCTGCTGGCTGATCACCGGCGGGGGGTCTGCTGATACATATGCTAACACGGTCAGGACAATAGCATAACGACCTGGCCCATCAACTGGCTCCAGCGCAAAGGTTGATGGGTCCAAATGTTTGGTCCTGGACACGCCTAGCAAGTCCTGGACACGCCTAGCAATGGACACGTCCTGGAAGTCCTGGACACGCCTAGCAATGAGTCTCAGGTGAGTGATTGGTGACTCTGCTGGTCCTGATCAGCAGGGAAGCGATAGCAGGGGAGAGGAGCGATAGCCCGCTACTGGCTGAGTGATCACTGTTCTCCGGTGGGTGCGTGATGGGCCATCAGCGACAGGGCCAACATTCTGATCATTAGTTGCAGGATTAGTAGCAAGGTTAGTTAATAGTTGCCTTGTATGTAACTCGGCTACAGGTAGCTCATCTCCACGAAGCAACTTAACTCGACAAAACACCAGTACAAATATGTGGTACTGGGTTGAAGCTTTTGAAACCAGGTTGCCCATCCCTGCCCTACATCCTTGATCTGTTCTACACAAAAAGGAGCACATATGAAAAAATCCAGACAACAATACAGAACCAACTGAAATCTACTGAGGCAGCCAAGCCAGAATCACACTCTCAGACCTAAATGAAGCTTATTCTAAAGAGGGAAGTGCCCTATTTTCTGACAGGATGCAAAAATACAGAGAAATCAGTAAACAAGTTGTCACTGTGTGGTCACATTGGCCCAGAGAGGAATATCTATAAGATGCATTGATTGGAGTCTAGAATGTTGTTAAGTGTCAGATTCAGGCCGTGTAACTCTGTCATTTGGCTCCAAAAGAGTTCCCCTCAGGATGGCGGTGGTTCTCTTGGCTTTGGGCTATAAAGCTGAGAGGTTTTTAAATAATATGTTCAGGATACCGATTAAGACTCACAGGAACCCTAGCAGCATGTGCCAAATCACTAATGCCGCAAGATTTTAAAAAAGAACCGTTGGAGACAAAAAAAATGATTCTCTTTTTGGCTAAAAGATAACATAAGCAGTAAATATATTTTTTTTTACTCTGAAGTACAGTTTTGAATAACTTAACTCCACAAAATGAGAACGCTTGACAAGAGAGCTTGTGCACTTAATTATATGGTCTGAAAGAAGCATCCATGTGTCAAGTGTAATATATGAACAGGAGGCTAAAATGGACATGTTGTCAGCCCACTCAGAAACTGCACTACTCACATAAGCCTGCCTAAACATAAACCATAATCATAAATTACCTGAATCATAAATCATAATAAAAAATTGCTTGAATTAACCATCATCCAAACCTACCTTTATGGAAACAATTTCAACATTTTCAACAAGTGCCTAGATATCTTGAACAGATCTATATTACTGTTGCAATATTTAATTGGCAGGATTAACATAAGAGAAACCACACACTTATTTCTGGACACCACTCTGTTACTGTTACTAATAAAACTCTCACACGCACACAGAAACACCAAATATACCCGAAAAAAAATCCCACATGCAGTTGCCCCACAAATAATTCTCCATGCAGTTACATTAACCATCAAGGTTAATGTTGCAAAATAATTGGATTACTATTTCGGTGAGCAATTACATCCTCATTATTTTACGGGTACTCATATAATCATTTTGGGGTGTGTAGTGGCATGACAGACCGGTGATCGCATTACGACATTGAATTGCAGTATAGAAAAACCAGACAGAGACACAGAAGAGAAGAAAACTGATTCAGGTGGCTAAGTATAATAGCTGGATGCTCACTCAAAGTGTTTTGGCACTAAGTACTGGTTTCAGGATGCTGAAAATAGCTTACAGTAAGACCACATTAGCAAGTGTGGAAACTGGTTCCCACGTACATCAAAAACACCTCTACTCTACCCCCTGCTGTTTGTTTCCAGTACTGCATTCAACTGTCTCTGACTTTCTATAAACAAATAATTTTAAATTATAATTTGTTGCATAGGATTTATTTTAATGCACACCATATTATCCACCAGACCGACTGAAAATTATTCTAAATAATGACTTTGAAGTGTGCAAGCTTCTAACTGGATCTAGATACAACAAACAAGCGATTCTTGATGTAGACCACAGGTATCAAAAACTGTAACTGGTAATTTAACAGAATTGTACTCTATTTTGGTTGAATTTTAAGAAACATCTTAATCTTTCCTGCAAGTGTTTACACAACAGTTCCCTCCTGTCTTATATGTTGGGTAAAAACCCAAAGCTGAACTACTGAAACATTTTATTTATAAAATGCAACTATTAACTATATATCTTAAATATAGATTTTTTTTCTTTTCTCTCGAGAATTTGCCCCAAAGTCAACATCAAAGCGGCAAACAAAGCCATCCATAATGCTACACAGATTCACGAGGGCCAACACACCCCTCATTAAAATTGACATCACAGGAGGGAGGTGCCTCACCACTAGGTAGATGTTGGGTGATGCTGGAGGCTGACTTCATATAAATACCCGCATGGCTTCACTCAAAAAACAGTAGCAGCTCCACATACAAGACTCAACACCTGAGGATTTATTGCACAGCCCGGGACAGCAGCCCCGAGTCCTACCCCTCTGAGTATTGGAGCCAAAACCTTCTGGTAGGTGTCTCTCTTCTCTAGGACGTTCTCCATGATCATGTCTCCCATGAAAACGTTATGGCAACTTGTGTGGGAGATCTCTGTTTTACTTTAAGTGTGTTTTAACTTGTGAATCAGATGAAGCCTGGAGATGCATGTACTATATAACCAGACTTGGGTCTCCTTGTCTAAATGATACCAGAATGATTGTGTAGGTTTCACATGGAGTATGAATGACAGTGTTGTATGTCTGATCCTAGCCTGTATGATGTGATTTGATAGGTGCACCAGAAGGAAGACAAAATTTAGTAATCTATAAAAAAAGACAATGTGAGATGCTGACTAGTCCCCACTGGCTCTGTTATATCTTCCAGGGTTTAGCTTCAGAGGATGGACCTCCGAGTCATATGCGTTTTAATTCTGGTGGTGGCCTTGGCCGGGGCCACCCCACAAAGGTACCACTACCCGAAGAAACACCAGCCTCCACCTCCAAAGACTCACAGTATGTTTGCATCTTTTTATCATCTAATTGTGTATGACCACATGATGTTAGCTTTGAGCTGTGCTGTTTACAATTCTACTTTGAAAATGACTGATGGGCAAGCAGTGATGTGGTAGGAGACATGGTTTTATGATACCAACTTCCTTCCAAGCTAAACAGGCAGAGGAGTGGCCAAATACAAGCCTACTAAGACATAGTGAGAATTTAGAATACCATTATTGTCTGTCCTGTTTGACAGTTTATTGTGTATGTACACATATTTTTTATAATCTATTTATACAAGTAATGTATGTATATAAATTACTATATATATTATAGTAGTTATATTACTCAATATACTATAGTAATTATATTACTCAACGCTGAGTAAAGTCTAAGACAAAAAGGCCAGCAACAAAGAGATCAGTTAACAGTTTTATCTCAGATGAGTTTTAATAGGGATGTAATACTGTCTGTGACTGAAGAATCCGACCCTTAGCTTACTGCATTCTTCCTAACTTAACCTTACATATGGTCTAGCATTAACAAATTTATGTGGCAGAAAAAAAATGTGTACATTATTTGTATGATAAATACAGGGCTTGAGGTGTAAATCAACCATATACATTTTATGACATTGAGAACTCAAGTACCCCTGCATAAAACACATTTGACTTTGCTATAGACATTATATGATGGGGAACAACGCCACTCCCACAGGCGAGGGGATACAATAACAATAACAACGTATATATAGATTATATTATATTCTAATAAAATAATTAATAATACTGCCATATAATGTAGAAAATAACCACAACACCTAATCATAACTTGACATATTTAGGTTGTTTACATAATCAGAACTTTGGCATATAATCTTTCAAACAAATGTACAATTTCATCTATTAATTCATCCTGAGGGAACCATTTTTATTTTACAAACTGAGGTACCAAGTAAATATTGGCCTCTGGGTACACTTTTCCACCATGGTTCTTTTTCCTCTACCTCCCAGCTACAGGTCAAAGACAGTACAAAGGAAAGAACTTATACCACTTCCACAAACCTTCACAGATTTTAGGCATGATCAACACACTGCAATTACGGGACATTTTGTCTCTGTTCACTAGTTCCAATTCCAAACAGGCCCAGTACCAACAAATACTGTAAACTGAAAATGGTGTCAGCTAAGGTGAAATTAATATAAAAATACTGGAGGTTAGAACTTTATTCTCTATGGAAATCCTCTGATGTGGTTTTCATGGGGTGACATTCGTCAGCACATAAACAGGTCTCTTGACAGGGTCAGCAAAGACTCGGTCTTGAAGGATCTCCAAAACCAGACGTGACCACGTCATACAAGGCACACCCAAAACAAACCACTTTTGTGGTGTTCAGTTTACCACAACAGTTTAGACAAAAACAACTGAAAAGTAAATTACAAAAAAGCAAGAAGTGCTCTAAGAGAATATTTTAGGATGAGTTTTCACAGTTTTGCAAGAAATGTCAGTATATTATCAACCAAATTATTCCAAATAATTGTCAAAAATTGGTACACCGAAGACTGACATCTTTATTGCTGGTCACTTCCATGAGCTAAAGCTGGGAAAGCACCGCTGGCAACTCAACCTGCTTGGATGGGTTTTGGAAACCTGCTGATTTCAAAAAGTGGTTGGTCAGATTCTGCATTGGCTATTCTAAAACAAAAGGAGCATGGCTGTGTGAACTGAACTCCAAAATAGTTATGAGCATTCCAAACTGTTTGGAGTGCCTTTGGATTAAAATGGAAAAATCATAATATACATTGCATACCATCTAGTCACACTAACATATAAAAATATTATGGTAATAACATTTTCATTACTCATTTCGGAAAGCTTAGCAGCTGGCCCTCACACATTTACCAAACAGAACTGAGGTTATACAAGGATATGCAATGACCTTACCCCAGGAATGAAAATGAGTTGAGACAATGTCACAGAAGCAGCAGACAAACACATTTCATGCCAAAAGATTTCTTTAGTCAGTGATTCCTATTTCTCTTTAGAATGACTTTCCCACAAGAATATTTAGCAACCTGTTTTGAAGCTTGTTGTTGCTCCTTACAAGCAGGAAACAGATGTACTGCTACTGCAATGTATGTTTGTATCTATGTTGGAAGGGTTAATGGCTAATTTCGCTGGTACTTGTGACTAGTGACAATAAAGGACTTACAAAAATACAATACAATACAATAGTTAATTGAGATGATTATTGGTACCTTGCAGAGCAGAGGATGGAATGATCAATTTATCCAACCAACCGATGCATGAAAACACTGGCCATCAATAACACTACCCAAATATAGAAGAGGACACTTGTTTAGCCTCAAAGCTGGCACTGATGAAACTGAAGACCACTTACATATTTAACTACAAAACATAACAGGTCTTTGAACACTAAATGTGGTAACAACTGATTTGTGAAATTACACAACAAGCAGTCATTGCTTAAAGGAAAGGCAATTTTTAAAGTCTACTTGAAACCATCCAATTCTACAGTGTACCAAAAACAACCAGCTTATTACCTTAATTACCATTATTAACCATACTGCCAAGCACTATTCATTCTTTTAATCTTTACATTTATTTTGTATGTTCAGCTATTCCAGGTGAGCCAGGAATTCCAGGTAGCCCTGGATCACCTGGAGCACCAGGTCCACCCGGCGCTCCTGGACCCCCTGGCAAGAGCGGCATGGGACACCCTGGACCAAAGGGCCCCCCTGGAGCACCTGGAGCACCCGGCTACTCTGCAACTGGCAAACCCGGAACCCCAGGAGCTCCTGGGAAACCTGGCGCCAACGGTATTCCTGGGCCAAAAGGACATATGGGTCCTTCTGGTCCTGTAGGCCCAAGAGGGGCACCAGGTACCCCCGGAAGCCCCGGACCTGTTGGACTCTCTGCTATTGGAAAACCAGGACCCGTAGGAGCTCCTGGCCCAGTAGGCCAAAGTGGTGGAATGGGACCTACTGGTGCACCAGGTGCTCCAGGAATGCCAGGTGCCAAAGGTGAGAGAGGTCATGGCATTCCAGGTTCACCAGGTCTCCAAGGTCCAATGGGACCAATGGGTCCCGTTGGACCACCTGGAAAATCTGGAGTTGGGGCACCCGGTGCAACTGGACATCCTGGCGACCCTGGAAAGCCAGGTTCTCCAGGTAGAGATGGTATTCCAGGAACCCCTGGTGCACCAGGCCTGAAAGGCCATGGTGGCCCACCCGGTATTGGTGCTCCAGGAAAAGCTGGAATAAATGGCAGCCCAGGTATGCCTGGCCCAATGGGAGGTATAGGTCCACAGGGACCTGCCGGACAGCCTGGAGCTCCAGGTCTGCCTGGTGTCGGCAAGCAAGGACCTCAAGGAATTCCAGGAGACAGAGGTATCCCAGGTTCACCAGGTACAACAGGACAGAAAGGTGAGCCAGGCCCAACAGGATTCACAGGTGCTCCAGGGGCTATTGGCCCCATGGGCCCAGCCGGTCTTCAGGGAGCTAGGGGATTTCAGGGCGAGGCAGGTGCTCAGGGTGCTAAAGGTGACACGGGAGCCATGGGACCCGTTGGACCCAAGGGTCTAAAAGGTGATGCAGGCCCTCAAGGTTTAACAGGAAAGCCAGGTATTCCAGGTACTGTTGGACCACCTGGCCCAACAGGTTATATGGGACATCAAGGTCAGAAGGGTGAACAAGGTTTTACTGGTGCACCTGGTATCCCAGGTACAAAGGGGCCAGCTGGAGTTAAGGGACACCCAGGACCACCTGGACCTAGAGGAGAGAGAGGAGAAGGTGGGTTCCCAGGAGGAAGAGGACCAGTTGGGCCACAGGGCCCATCTGGTATCCCAGGTCTTAAAGGTAATCCAGGTCCCCCAGGTCCTCCTGGCCCAGCAGGCCATGTCGCTAAGGGAATGCATGGCCCTCAGGGTCCACCAGGACCTCCCGGTGCCAGGGGTCATGATGGTCTCCCAGGTCCAGCTGGACCTCCAGGTGAGCCTGGTCCACCAGGTGAGATGTACTACCATCATGAGAAGAGCATGCCAATCAAATACCATGACGTGCACCCCGTTGCTCATGAGTTGATTAAGGCCCCAATGTCCGCCTTTTCCGCTGTTCTGACCAAGGCTTACCCACCAGCAGGTGTCCCTATTGCCTTTGAGACCGTTTTGTACAATGGTGAGAACCATTATGATCCTAGCTCTGGAATCTTCACATGCCAAGTCCCTGGACTCTATTACTTTGCTTACCACATGCATGTCAATGGGGCAAATGTCTTGGCTGCACTTTACAGAAATGGTCAGCCAGTGCTTTTCACTTACGATGAGTATAACAAGGGTTTCCTGGATCAAATGTCTGGTAGCACTGTGCTTGAGTTGCAAGCTCACGACACAGTCTTCATTCAGGTTCCTGATGAGGAATCTAATGGTGTCTTTGCTGCCGATAACGTTCACTGCTCTTTCTCTGGTTTCTTGATTGCCTCAACGTGATACAGACACTGAACAAAATTTCAAACTCTAACATCAAGGAGCAGTTTCTCCAAAAAAAAAATGCATTCACCATCATTAAGTGCAGGTTATTTTGTTTAATAATAAGTACTTTTAAAGGGTGTGCTGTATTGCCCATTGAAACCCCCTTACATTATATTATATGGTTCACCAAAGACAGTAGGAAACGTGTAATTCCATAAGGACCTTTCAAAAGAGTAACTATGTTTGGTATACTATTAAGATAACATGGAGATTTTCCATCTATGCATTGTGCTTCAATCCTGTTTGTTTTTGTTTTCTGGCTTTAGTGTGACACAACAATCTTGACATGTACAATAGAGAAGATCACTTCTGAGTAGCAAAAAGTTTGTAAAATTGTAACTAAATGTCTCACATGACAACATAAGGAAAAATAAGTAGAAATGAAGAACAAGTCTATTCATGCAACATTTGTTTTGTATCTCAAAACATTACATTATGTACAACTTAACGGAAATGAAATTGTGTACATCTGACTGAAATAAAATAATGTTTTAGTTCCCAAACTGATAAGCGCTTTCTCTTTCTTACGATGAATCAAGTGACTTCATGAATACTTATGTAATGTAATGTCTGGACTTTTTGTCCTGTGCTCCATTACCACTAATTTCCAATAAAGGGTCTCATGGTTTCATTCTCCAAAAAGAACATAGAGTAGGTACTAAACCTCCTAACAAAAGAGCCTAATGGCGGAGTTAACATACCCAGGTAAGTGACTAAACGTCCATTGTGGAATAAACTATACAGTACAAAGGAGGTCAAGTGGCAAACCTGTCTTATTGGTATTTGTTTAGCTAAGAGAATGAAGCCCCGAGCCGTTCTACCAATAGGTTTACAACTACCTGTGGGTTAACTAAACCACTTAATTACCTTTGTAGCATACCCCACAGCTGTTTTGCTGCATACTGAATGTATGTCAAGTCCATTTTTGACAGATGCTACTTCTGAAATAAGAGTTCACAATAGGATGCTACCTTGCTAAAAAACTGCTACAGTAAATTAAAGTTATATAGATACAAAGACACAAACCGAACTGCTAACGCAACAGGACGAATATGCCCTCTCCAAACTCAAGTGTTCATGGAAAACTCACCTCTGAATGCTGATGTGTTGTAGTTGTGATCAATGGCAGCCACCATGTCTTTCCAAAAGTCGGATGTCACCTCGCTGCCACGCTGTAAACAAGTGTAAATTTAGCATATTTAATAGTGTGCCAGTAAATGCTAACAAATAATATTTTTTGGTATGTTTTAAACAATTTTAGGCTTTACCTTATGCAACATGTCCACAACTCTTGCACAGAGTAATGCCCCAGGGAGGTCAAAGTAGTTGTCATAGAAATAGTATTTTGCTAGAAAAGAAGTAAAAAACAAAATGGGTGGGGCACATGTATAACTATGTACCACAATAACAGATACAAAGCAAAAAAAGCACACTATCCTCAAAAAAGGAATTCCTTACCAGAGCGTGTGTATGAAGTATTAAGGCTATTGAAATGCTTCCATTCTCTCTTTGGGCCATAGTGCTTCAGTAAGTCTTCTGTGCCAAGGTCATGTGTTCCATGGGTCGCCCTACATTTGTACACAAGAATCAATACACAAGCCTCATTCCAATGCAAAAAAAAGTGTAACAATATTTATGTACAGACAAGGTGCTAAATAATGCTGTTTTTTTATATTGCCTGTTAAAATGTTCATTTGCCACATATTGAGAATTCCTTATGTAACTTTACTTAAGAAGTGGCAAGAAGTTAAAAATCAAAAATGAAATTTTATTTCATTAAAAAAAGAAAAAGTGCCAAACATAAACAGGCTCTCATGTTGAATATGATCAGCTTTATTGAGCTGTTTGAGGTCACATTTGCTTCCTCTGTGATTAGAAATATATTTAAATCTCATAGGCAGAGGCAGAGGCAGAGACAAAATGCAATACTGCTTGTTTATGCCATGCTTTCTTTGAAATGGCAAAGCACCAAGGTAAGTCACAAGATGACAACAACACTATTTCAAACGGATAGGAAAGTAATCCATACACACCTACTAAGAAATAGCAGGTGTCATCTTTCCAAAAATCCCAATGTTCTGCCAGTCTTTCATAACACACAATAATAGCAATAGTAATAATAATAGGCATTATTGTTATTATTATTATTATTATAACAACATTATACCTCAACACTGTTCCATCGTGAGCCAGTTTTACAAGGTTTCCATCTTCAAGGTCCAACACTAAACCTTTAAAACTGTGGAAATAATAACAAAGGAAATGGGTATCGTTGCAGGCCGAGAACAGATAACCAGACTGCAAGTATTTATACTAACGCCATTGGCATTTTTTGACATCATCCACCTAATCTTACCGCGACTTCAGTCTGAGCGAAGTCACGACAAACTCATTGTAAATTCATGACTGGTGACGCTGTTGTGCATCGTCGTCTTGGCCAACACATTATCCATAGACTAATGGCTATTTGGTAAGCTATTTATAAAACTTGAGATCATAGAGGAGCCTTTCTACTTACCAAAAATCCCAGGTTGCCGGACTGAGGGTCAAAAGATCTTTGTCATATCCTTTATGCTCCACCAAATATCTAGCAAAGCTTTCATAGATCAGCTGCAAGACAGGGGAAATGTGAAGGTTGAGATGACTGATGAGAACATCTGTAGGCTAAATACGTTCACCTATGGTATATGCTCAACGGTATCGGGATGAACGGTCAGTGAGCGTCATTCAGTTACATAAAACAGGATGCTGTATCAAGTCAATTAAGCCTATGTTTGAATGGGGTCTACTGTCCCGCGTTACATCCGATTCATATTGCGACAAAATGAAACCAGGATACAATGAAACAGCCGTGCAGTCATATAACAAAAAACTAAACTGCCTCGCTTTTGAATACTGCCACAGCATCACCTAGGAAAGTAGTCTAGAGTACTACAACCTACGCTGTTGCAGCGGGCAGTGACCCATGCTATGCGTGCAGGTAGCCGAATCTGCAATGCCTCTGAAAATACAACCTCAAATGTTTATTTGACGAAATAAGCATGAGCACGGAATAATTGCAGTGAACCAACGTTCCAGCCAAGTTCATTGCGCAAGTCTATAAATCTAAAGCCAGACAGAAATCTATTTTTTAACTGCAGCCTACGTTCAGACCTAATAGCCTGCACGGGGGCAACTAGTTCCCGTTCCAAGACGAATTGTGCGTCTCTCAGGAGTATTCAGTGCTATTCGTATTCAGACTCACCCTGGAGGTCTCCTTCAAATGGTACCGACAGAGAGTATGGTCCAAATCGAAACCAATCACATCACAGTCTGAAAGAGAGAAATATTCGCTCATAATGACGGGTGACGGGAAGCTCAGACTAGCCTACCCCTAAGTTTTTTACGCTTTGTGCGCTTTACTGTCGATCAGTGTCACTGATGACCAAAAACTGCACCGCTAGTTATGGTAGCTAACGTTAGCTGATGGACGGAGAAGCTTGCACTGCATGTGTCTGTTAGGCAACACGTGGGGCAGCCTTACGTTTCAAACCACTGAATGTTGGTATGGGACAACAAAATTGAAAAATAGGGTCATTTAATCTACAAATGAACTCAAAACAGCGCTAACAGTGAAATCACAAACAAACGTGAAGAGCAAAACACCCATCTGCGACTGTCTTTGATAGTTTTTGTTTCAAACTTCCGGGTGAAAATACCGTAATAAATGGTATATGGGATTCTGAGATTTAATAGTTGTTTTCACCTGAGTCCCAATAGCAGTCAGGGTTGATACAGCCTACCGTCTGTCTGACCTGAGCATTATGATAAACTGGAAATCATTAGCATAACCTACAAGTGGGGTGTGATAATGACGAGGGAAAACACCTGATTTCTGTAAAACAGAAAATGTATTCTATTGTTTATATTTCTTCAGATAAATTAGAATACATCTGAATAAAACAAATTATAATTTCTAGGGTTAGGGTTAGGGTTAGGGTTAGGTTTAGCCTACCAAACCATGGCATCTTGCTGCCACTAAATAAACACACTAAAAACAAACACAAAAAAACAAATAGAGCCTAAAAAATAAATAATACAAAGCCTGGGAAGCTTCATGGTGGTAGATATTTTTAGATCTCACTTTTGTGTTAGCAATAGTTTTGCGTTCCCTCACAATACTCTTCGCGTTCCATGCAATAGTTTTGCGTTCTCTCGCACTAGCTTTGCATTCCTTTACAATAGTTGTGCATTCCCTCGCAATATTTTTTATGTTCACTCGCAATACTTTTTGCATTCCCTCGCTATAACTTTTGAGTTACAAAGTATTGCGAGGAAACACAAAACTATTGCGTGGGAACGCGAAAAAGTATTACAAGGGAACACAAAAAGTGGGGTCTAAAAATATTTAGCAACAGGACCCTTCCGTGTCTACGTAAAATAAATATTCTCTTAAGATTTGTTTGTTTGTTTGTTTTTGTTTTTTGTTGTTTTTTCGCCGTGACCAGTCTTCTTGGAAAAAGTCATGCTCAATATCTTTAATCGCCCCCACCCCCATGTCCAATTAATATTAACTGTTTCCCACAAGGATTTTTTTTAAGTTAATGGTTGTCGTGTTGGTTGTCCAGACAGGTGCAGGATTGTGGTTGAGAAATATGTTACTCCAAAAGTTTTTATATGAGTCCTCTGCATCTTGTTTGTTTTAAGCTTTCAACTGGAATAATGAAAGGTTGTATTCTGTGTGTATTCTATTAATTTCAATATCTAAATCTAAGCCCAGGTCTAATGTAGGCCTAAGTGTTCTTAGTTACAATTGGCAGGAATGTGTTGTTAAAGTGGCCGCTTTAACTATAAAGCATTTTGGGAAACACTGACAGTTAATTTTTAAACCTGATGAAGATTACTGCTACAATGAGGTCTAAAGAGGATAATGATGTCTCTCACTACTAACAACCCATTACTTCTATGTTAAGAGTCAGTGAAATTATGCATCCAGCCATGATGCTATTCTCCCAGTGACTGGCTGTCTGTGGTTACTTATTTTGAGGTGTAACTCAATATTCTCAAAATGTACTTCAACTGCTGTTGAAATCCTTACAGGGAGATGAATTTAAGTAAAGTGCTTTCTACAGCTGACTGTGTGGCATCATTTCAAATGCATTAGCAAAGATACCAGCTGTCTGTACAGAACTATCTATCTATCGATTTGCCTTCAACATGAGACCACAGACTAAAGATTCTCTTTCTCTCCACACTTAGAGATAACGGAAAAGTTTTCTGCCCATGCTCACTGCATTCTTCTCCACTGGAATGGAAATACCAACTGTCAAGTGTTATAGCTGTGGAATTGTCTTTATTCTTCATAAAGTTGTCATATGTCTCCGTATGGATTTGTAAATCAGAGTAATTACTTTAAAAAGAGTGTGACATGTTTCTTCATTATTAGTTTCTATCATTGTAAGTTATTACTATTATTATTATATGCATTTTTGTGTATCATGATTGAAAGTGTTCCAACTAGAAACATTCTGGGCCCTCTGTATTCTAGCTGATAGGAATGGAATTTGTTTTCACATTGAGATTCTCATTCAAGGTCATGAAGAGTAAGACTCAAGGAATGTTATAAACAATTGTAGCTTCACCTCTGTCTCAGCAAAATAAATATTGGCACAGAATTGCACTGTCTATTGACACCCCTTGTTTATGATACTTGAAGTTATTCATTCTTTATTGGAAAAGCTGGTGAATCCTTTCATGAAGCCAGAATATCTCTTCTTCTGTGTATTGTGTTCCTGATATGAGCCTCCAAAGATATCTGTGGTTTGACCATTTCCATTATTTAAAATATTATGTTATCTCAAAGGCACTCTGATGTATCCAATTACGGACATGAGCTGTTATGGCCCTTGCACAAACCACAAAATCTTGCTCATCCTCCCATCCTGTACCCTTTGCTCCACTGTTGAACCTCTCTCACTGGAGGATTGCCCACTAACATGAGTTTCACTCTGATTGCAATGTAACCGTTTCAGATAGGCCTACTCCTCTGGACCAAACCTCACATTATCTTCTATGTGAATAAAGACTTCACAGATTTAACTGAACCTTGCAGAATCGATCTTTCTAACTATAATTCATCTGAGAAGCACCACTCTCTTTAGCAACCCACCACACTCCTAGCAACCCACTCCTCTAATCATAATAATAATAATGTGTTATTTATTATTGTTTCCTTTGCTTCAGCTGCGACCTATGTCAAATCAGCCATTTTATGTCACCAAAACTTGGCTTGACCTTCCTCTTTGCATTTTCAACAAACTGCATTTCTTTGCATGCCATATACATAGGCCTACATGATGTCAATAAAGCAATTCACTTTACCCTCTGCTGTGCCCTACTTTCCAAAACCTTTCCAAAAATTATTTTAAATTCAAGGTGTTTACAAACAGAAAGCAGATATATTTAATATCTCAATTAAATTCTGCACAGAGGTCTCATACTTCACACAACTCCATGTTTTATAAATGCCATACCCACTGGCCTTCTAACATTTAGTTCCTGCCTACTGCATGATTTCCCCTGGTCATATTTGGCTCAGCTGTTCACTGCAGGTCTTCCTTTAACTCTGGCACTTGTGGTAGCAGGGGCTCTGTCCTGTGGCTAGGCTTCAACCAGTTAACATGAGACAAGCACTCCTCAGTGTTGGGGCCCTGTAGGCTACTCTCATTCAGGCAGTTAAGGTATAACACACACACACACACACAGAGAGAGAGAGAGAGAGTACAAACTATCACCATCAAAATGACATCATGATTTTTTTATTTATTTAAAAATGCTATAATATTAAGTTTACCTGTAATTTACCCAAAATCACCACACTTGATCTTGATCTGATCTTAATAATATACGGTATTTTCCATGTTGTGCAACAAGTCTCAAGAGTAAAACAACTGGGATTTTTAGATTTTCAGAACATCAGGTGACACACACAAATGGCAAATTCAAACAAGGTTCATGTTGTTGACAATATGAGGAACCAGTCCCAGCAGAAGGCGTCACATAGAAAAAAATAGGTAGGCCTACAGAACAAAAGTTTGTAGTATGCATTTAGTAAGTGTTTAAGTAAGATGGCAAAGCTGTGCTGTCTTTAATTGCAATTCTGTTAAAATTAAATAAGCATATTTATAGAAAACTTCATCTTACATGTAAAGAAGTACTCCATATCTTGCTCATTTCAAGGCCATGACGAGTCTTTTACATAAATCGCATACTTATTAAGACTCATAAATATGTTTTGACAATTAATGGAGGGAGATTGCTGGTGATATATTTGACCAGATCTGGTTTTGGTCTCATGCGGCTCAAAATAAGCATGCAGATATCTGTCAAACATATGTGGGAAAAAATATTGTTTATTATTTATCATGAAAATGATTAAGGGCATTTACAATTGTACAAAGACTGACGATGGTTACAGCAAGTTATTACAGGATGGAAATTGGCATTTCACAGATGTTTATGGTGAAAGTTAAAAACAATCCTAGATCTGATCATCTATAGCATGTTTTACCCAGAAAAAAATAGCAAACACTTAAAAGCTTTAGGACAGAAGTGAAAGCCAGGTCATTGGGTGTTAGGCAACTCACGGGTTAAATCCGCCACGCATAGCTCAAACAATCTGGTCTGGCAAGGGCGATAGAGTACTGCAACAGGTGAAGCGGGTATAGGCTAGGCCAACGCTATTTCCGTGGGTTGCACGTCTGCTGTAAGTTTCCCGACATTAAGGATCGAAGAAGAAAACACAGATATAACCAGGAAACTGTGTCAGTGCCATGGTGAACCACGGGTAACTTCAAGCGGCGTTTTCAACGGATGTAGCCTATTTATTTACTTGGCATGCCGGTCAGGATATCCCACCAGGTGCGCCAAGTGTTGTCTGAACGGACTAGCAATTTTGGATCTGTGGATAGTTTACCTGGAATTTCCTTTACTAATATGCGTGAAGACCAAACTGAAGAGATTGTGGTATAGCCGCCTGTACCAGATTTACTCTTTTCGACAAACTTGGGATTGACTGAGTATTTTGTCATGACCGCAAAAGAAAGATGTATGCGGTGCCTTCAAACAGCGTTCGGACCATGTCTAAATCGATTTGCCAAGAGCAATGGATCTGAAAAGCATGATCCTGATGAGAAATCGGTGGTGATTACAAATCCGCGGGTTGAGCCGACTCCCCCCCGTGTTCTGCCACCCATACCTCCCCCAGAAAACCCGGGATATGTCTACATAGCTCTCTATGATTACACAGCCCGAACCGAAAACGACCTGAGTTTTAAAACTGGGGATAAGCTCGAAGCACTGGATAAAAGCTATGGCGAATGGTGGTATGCGCGAGCTCTCACCGGTGTCTCAGCGAGCAAGAAGGGTTACATTCCAGCAAACTATGTGGCCGCGGTTGAGAGTCTTGACGCAGAACTGTAAGCTGCTTCATTTCTATTGTTGTATTATTTAAATGTTCTGTATTAACTGTTTTTTTAGTTTTCTTAGATTAAATCGTTTGTTCCGTTTTGACAACTGAGGTGGAATTGGGTCACGACAATGTCACAACTGAGAAGTAATTGTCCATTTGGCAGTGTTTCTTTTGCATGTTTGATTGGTTTAGAAGTGCTTTTATGTGGCCTACTTTATTTGTTGGCCGTTATTTAGGTAAGTGTTCGGACACTGACTAGACTGACTAGACACTCAAAAAAGCTAAAATGGAAAACTGTTATGTGAGTGTAGGCTACTGGGGAGCACTGTTGGAATCTTATCTTCAGAAATGATCATGACTTATTTACAAATTTCTCCTCCTTTTTAAGGTTTAGTCAGCAAAAAACTGTTGCACAGTTGCACTTGAAGTGTACCAGATTACTAAACCTAACCTAGGGGTATTGTGGGGTGTGCTATTGCAGCAAATAGGCTGTTAAGACATCATGTGTGTTGTGCCTAAGGAACTGTAATCTGGTTTGTTTTCCCTGTCCTGGCCAAACCATCTTGGAAGCCTGCTACATAGTTTACTGCAACATAAACAAACTAGAAGGTATCCTCAAATGCATTGTTTATAGGCCACTGCAACAGATGCAGAGATGTATTTTTGCCTGGGCCAAAGTTTGTGGTTTGTGTGTAGATCTTGTTAATAGGGTTCCTCTCTATCGAAGTATTCTGTGTGTATTTAGCTGTGGGATTTTACAATACTGCAAAAGTACAAGTGCTTTATAGCTGTTTTTACACAGGGTCAAACCACAGTTAATCATTCCCACCAAGAAGGAAATGCTGTAGTTTAGTTAATCATTGGCTTGAATTACTTGGTGTGATATTCCAGAAAGGGTGCGTGGTGAAAGCCCCACAGAACACATTCTCAGGTGGAATGCAATCTGATCATGTTTAAAACGCTCACAGAACTTTCTGAACACACACAATGCTTTAAACACAGCTACAACTACAGTGACGAGGCAATCTCTTCCTCACAATTTAGGATTGTTAGTCAGGGTAATGACCAGTTGGTCCCAGGGCCTTAAAGTGAACCTTGAATACGTTTTTTTAAAGTCCATAATATTTATTATTGGGTTGTTCTAGAGTAAATTAGCATGCCTGAGTGATAGAAAAGGGAGTTGTGTGTGGAACAGACAGAGCGACACACAAACATTCTTTGCATTTATAGATAGATGTCTTTGCAGTAAAAGTCAGTTTGTCCAGTCTGTCCACAGGTCATAGAAGCAAGAGTGCTGTGTTTATGGCTTGAGTATTGAACTTCAGTACTTTTATGATATTTTATAAAATGCTTTAACTCATGTAGTAAGCCTAGCCTACCAAATTTTAGTACCTTAAGTCATTGTCACCAGAGCATGTGATCTATTAAACGGGCATTGTGCTTGTATAGTGGCATCATGATATTTATGTCTCAAACTTTACAATGATCATTTTAAATAAGCCAGCGATGGGCGACATGGAATTTTAGAATCTTTAGAATCTTACAATCCAGTGCCACGTATTCCAAATCATCTGATTCTACCTGTGCACTTAATACAGATTATATAACCAATTAAGCTGGCTTTTTAGCTGGCTGAATAGTTTCAATAATTAGAATCAGCTTATTTAGTGAATAACTGGAACAAACACGTGGTACTGGATTGAGGCTCCTGAAACTGGGTTGGCCATCACCCAGAAAAAACTGAGCTTTTCCAAAAAAAGAAAACATTGTTAAAAAAACATGTATTGGACTCTGCAACAACATAGAAATGCCAGCTATAATCACAGAATTCTCCATATTTTGTGACTAAGTGAAATATTGTGGTAAATAAACAGAAGCAGCTTCAAAAAGTACTAACTCTAGAAAGGGTTTTTTTTAATGCATGACACATCCCACTTTTACCAAGTGTTCTAAAGTAATACTCACATAATTCCTGCATACATTTTAGTGAACAATCCAGGGTTTTACTCCAGTAGACACTTAGTTGTCTGATCTAGACAAACTTATTATACATTCAGGAGGAGACATTTGTCATAACTTTTTCCACCATTTCCAGTCTTACACTTTAAGACTTTTATTGTCCCTGAACAGTTGCCTGTACAACAAAATTAGATGACAGTGGTTATGGGTGCATTTTGCACAGTCCTACCCAACGGAAAAAATTACATCTTACAACAGTCTTACTTTTGCCCCTAGAAATAAATTAAGTTGAATTTAGATTCGATTTTTTTAAGGATTTACTGGACACTGCTTCTGGGGGGGGTTCATTCAAGAAGCTTAAAACAAATGCCACATCTTACTGAATTCTGGAATGTTTCTTCTAAAAAACCCTAGGAGAAAAATACACATCAGTTCACTATAATATTTTTCTCAATGACCAAGTCAAGACCGTTCCAAAAAGCAATATTTTTATCTAGGAATACTTGTATGACTTCTCACAAATGTTTCACAGTACTGATTTTTACTGTAATGTTATTTATCTTAACCATGTGAAGGCATGATGTAAGCCAGTATCTCAGATTAAATTGACTGAAATTAATCATGGCCATACTGAAGAGACAGAACAAAAATATCAAGGCATGTTTTGAGGTATTCTTGTATACTCTCATATTTGATGGGTTCTGAATTATTATGGTTGACCAGCAAAGTATTGACCATGAACTATGAACTATGGTATAATGTAATGAAAAATTAAACCTCTCAGACAAAATGGTTTGTATATGCATGAAGTATGTGTACACAGACTATGCAGGATTTTAATAACTTTGTTTCTTGTAAATATTCAGATGGTTCTTTGCGGACACAAAAAGGTTAGATGCCGAGAAACTGCTTCTAGCAGAAGGCAATGGACATGGAGCCTTTCTTATCAGACATTGTGAGAGCCAGAAAGGAGAGTATTCTCTGTCAGGTAAGGAAAAACACAAACACATTTTTTTTATGGTTTGCTGCATGTAACATAGAATTGTGTTTGCATTTAGGTTTGATGCAATATATATATATAACTATTATTTTCAAATTAATGTGTACTGATTTTTACTCACTGACCAGAAATACAGTAACTCTAAATTACAGTAACTTCCTTATTGCTGATGGGAACTGTTTACTTGCGGCAAAATCCCTGTTTCCTCATTCCAGAACAGTCCTGCTGTGTATATCTCATACTGCAGCGGAAAAGTGCTGTCTATTGACTAAAGGTGCAGGGTCATAAATCTGTGCCAGAGCCTTCTGATAATGTAGCAGCTACTGACTAAGAAAATTATATTAGGTGGAAATGTCATTTAGCACGTTTTCATTTATTAGTAACATGACTGGACTTGGTCAAACAAATTGCATCATCGCTTGTAAGATTTTCTTTAGCCGCTGTTTTGCGATGTGGGACAACCGGAATGAGAGGCGAAAAGTTCAGTCTCCTCTACGTGTCGTCTGTATGCACTGTAGGCATATGTGTGCAGTGCTGTAGTTTGCTGTTGCGTATCTTACCTGTGTAGCAGCTTTGTTGCGGGCAAAGGTTTACTCGTGTTATGCCGTTAGTCGTGTTATGTTCAACATTGTAGCAGCTAGCGTTTCTATCAGCCTGGGTTGTCATGCTATGGCCAGAGTGACACAAGACAAAAGGCTGTTAAGCTTGTTTGACCGATATCTTTGGCATTTTTTGCCCGAACAACACGAAACATGGCAGTGCACACACCACTAACATTATGATGACGCCCTTTAAATTTGAGATCAAGTGGTGAGTGGTTCGATAGTTATGTGTGGAACAGACGTTCCTTGCATGAAAAGATAATTATAGATTGATAGAAGTAGTTATAGCGCCACCCACCTAGGGTAGCAGAAAGGGCCAGGTCTCTGACCAGTATCCGATTACACAAACTCCCTGTGCACTTGAATTTTGGGACAGACCACCCGTTGGGTAGCAACACCCAAACCAATCCCAATCCAATCAGATCCTACCATGTGCACGTACTGACTGTCTCAAGTCTTGAGTCGTCTCCTTTATCTGTTACCCTAGTGACAACAACCCTTAAACTTCTTAAAGGAATACACCACCCCCAGGTGATATTGAGTCTCTCCCCGCAGTCCCTAGAGTTGGATAAGTGAGCAGAAGCATTTTCTAGCAGACCCAGCCATTGTCCGAATCTGTCAGCACTGACCTTAGCTTAGCTTAGCTTAGCATAGTCGCTGTATTCTAATGTTGCCAACTAGCAAATTGTGGCAAAAGTGAATCAATTCATTCATTTTTTTGTAATTACTTCTCGAGACATGTACATTCAGATCGAGTACAAATGACAACGCAAATTAACACGAAGGGATTGCCCAAGCGGCATTTAGATGGGGGACTAATTCACGAGAAGGTCACGTGAAGTAATTACAAAAAAAATCATGTGAATTTATTCAGTTTTGCCACAAATTGCTAGTTGACTCAATTACACTCAATTACAGTGACTATGCTGAGCTAAGTTTTCAGCAGTTTAATTAGCAAGTTCTTCACAATTACAAGGGCACATTTATTTCTTTTAGAGGTGCCATCAATAGCTTATGTGAAACGAGTAATGTGTATTGTGTTTCTCTACACTATTTTTACTGTACCAAGTTTTGTGAATATGCAATAAGATATCAACAGTGATAACTGCAAAACCTCATATGTAAAATGTGTTTTTAGTGTGATAAATGTAGGCTTTATAGTCTATCATTAATGCCTTAATGGATGTTTTGCCTTCTCTCACAGTTCTGGATAGAGGTAAGGTGAAGCACTACAAAATCCGAAAAACAGACACGGGAGACTACTTTGTGTCCAGGAACCGCACCTTTAACACTCTAAAGCTGCTAGTGGAGCACTACTCAAACCAAGATGATGGGCTGTGTGTTCGTCTCATGACAGCATGTAAAAAGGTGAGCGATGGCTTCGAAAATTCAAAAACGATAGAATACCTACCAAGAATTTTAAAACAAAAAATTGAATTATTAACTGGATTTTCATCCAACTTGGTACTGCATATTTTAGTTATTTAAATTCTCACTTGGAGACACTTGAAACGTGAATTAATTTTTGTGGTCTAAGACAGCTGCGGATGTAAAGTCAAATAACTTTTTTTTACTTTTCCATAACTGATGCAAAAATCAAACATTATCAATAAAAACAGAAACAAAACCTTAATGTATAGCAATTAGGCCAAGTGATGCTTAGACCTTCATGCCCTTCATGTTTGTCCACAAGAAAATTATTCTCATTGAAGGTGAGGTCTACATTCTAATCTCCTGTTGCAATTCTGTAGATGGAAGCTCCTCAGACCCATGGTCTGTCCTACAACACAGTGGACCACTGGGAGATTGACCGCAAATCAGTGCGCTTTATACGCAAGCTGGGCGCCGGACAGTTTGGGGAAGTGCATGAGGGAATCTGGAACGATACCACTCCAGTTGCCATCAAGACACTTAAACCAGGTAAGCTTTATTGTAAACAGGTTAAAAATATTTTAGAACTGATTTTTTTGTTCATAGTGTGTTGTTTTTAGTATTTTAGTATTAGTATTGGAGGAGGGGCATTTACTAATTAACATAAACATACATAAATGATGACATAAACTGTGTTTCTATACAAACCTGTTAATGCACATTTTAGTTGAAAACACTTCAGATATGCATTAATCTTTGTGGGCTGTAATGGCCACTGATGGACATCTCATTAAGCCGAATTTCTCTGAATGTAACCTGTGCAAATAAGTTGGATGGAAACCCAAATACTAATGAGTTCATCAGAGTGCACTTTAGACTGACCAGTATCTAATTCTCCATTTGTCTCAATCCCATTAGGAACTATGGACGCCAATGACTTCCTGGGTGAAGCTCAGATCATGAAGAAGCTTCGGCACCCCAAGCTAATCCAGCTGTATGCGGTGTGCACAGTGGAGGAGCCCATCTACATCATCACTGAGCTGATGAAGCATGGCAGTCTGCTGGACTACCTGCAGAGTAAGGCAGTAATACACATACATTCATGCATGGCGAGGCCTCTGTCTACCTTAGTTACACTAGAGCACTAGGGGCCATTCTAGAAAGTAGGTTTAATCATGTACCTGGGTATGCTAACTCAGAGCAAGAGGTCACGGTATTGTATCAGATTCACGTACTGTGCATGTATCAACGAAACCAAAAATGCTGTTTATTCGTTCATACGAACTTCCAAACACGGCAGAATGCACAACAAGTACACGAATGTTGCTCTGTCAAACTTCTCCAACGCTATCTTTGTATGCCACCAGATAGTTTGCTTATTTTCTTTATTTAGTAGGAAGTAGTTCTAATACCACTTGTTGAAAGTACTACAGTACCACCTAGCGTAGTAGAGTCAGCAAGGTCTCTGACCATTATCTGATTGCACGAACTCCATGTGTACTTGGATTTTGAGACAGACCACCCGCTGGGTAGCAACATGGGATTTGGAGAAATACAATACGATCCTACCATGTGCACATAGTGACTGTTTGGAAAAATTTCCAAAGTCTTAACAGAATAAAGAAAGTCATACAGGTATTTATTCTAACGATTCACAAATCCACCTGATTTTATTTAGCACAGTTCTTCAGCCAGGTAGGTGAGTTAAACTAGTAAAATCACCTATGTAGGACCTGTGCATTGCAGGATTTATCCTGTTTGAAGCTAGGGTAGCCCATCTGTAACTGGACTTTTATCCAACTGGGTAATATGCATTTCAGTTTTCAAATAAGAATTCCTGACTTGGAAAGACTTGAAATGCACATTCATCTTCTACTTCACAGCAGCTGATGAACATCTCTCTAAGCCAAATTACTATAAATGTGCATAACTAATGTGAACAATATAAGTGCAACCCTGACCAACAATTGATTAATTGATTCTCCATGTCAGGACGAATATACGAATATACGAATGAATGAATGAATGAATGAATGAATGAATGAATGAATGAATTCATAGTAACTTAATTGTCGTCCAAAAATTAGTTACCAACAAAGTAGAGACAAAGCCAAGCCGAGTAGTGGTAAATGACAAAACCTCCGAGGTTTATTGTGACGGATCCGGGAGCTTAATACAGCGTGCACCTAAGGCTGTGACCATACAAACTCAAAGATATGGGGCATATCGCCCTCCTTATATACAGGTGTGATGCCTTTGTTTAGTGTGGCGGGAGATTCGGGAGATCTGGTTGGGGGTGGGGATACACTGGATACAATGGAAGGGGGTGGGGATACACTGGATACAATGGAAGCACGCCCCAACATACATGCATCTTTGATTTTTCTACTACATTACCCCCCTTTGAAAGTTTTCAAACTTTCACAAAACAAAAAAAAATGTTACATGTTACGTTACAATGGAGGGAAATAAAACCCAGGTTAAAATAAATTAAAAGCAGCCTTAACATGTGCAAAAACATTCTGAACTTCAGCTTAAAAGGTAATGTACAGTAGAGAGTCTGTACAGATAAAAAGATGGTTCCGTGAGCAAAATGAAATACCGTAAATAACATGATATTATGACTATAGATCTAACTGACTGGACTATTACAATTACCATTAATGCATCCAAGAAGAACTAAACAAATACATTTACAGTTTCCATGAATGAGACCTGCCAGTCTCTTTTTTCTTTATCAGTCGCACTCGCAGGGAAAGGCGAAAACCATGTTACCCAAAGTAAAACCACTATCATTGCCAATTATGTGGAAACCGATGAGAGGTTTGGGAAAATTCCTTTCCGGTGTCATGTGAGAATGACCACCCAGGTTTGGACAGCCGAGAGCGGACAAAAATGTGCATTAAAGAAGGTCTATACAATTGTGTCATCTTGTGTCATCTTTCTACATGTTGAAACTCTAATACTCTGATATTGTGGCTGTGACAGAATACTGTAGAATGTTGGAAAGAAGTAACAACAACAATAGACCATGCTAACAGACTTATGGAAAGCAAAACAAAAACAAACAGACCATGCTAAACAGACATATGAAAAACAACAACAGACCATGCTAAACAAACATATGAAAAGTATGGTGAACACCATCATCTTGGTAGCTGTAGAGTTCCTGTAATAGAAAGAAGTATGGGGATGACGCATATGATGTTTGACTCCTCTTCATTTGGTGTGTGGTGTGCAGTGTGTCTGTGTGTGGACACACGCAAACAAGAGTAATCCTCTTCATCTTCTTAAACCTTGAAACGCCTATGCTGAAAGCCAGGGTAGACTGCCTGTGCCTTCTGGATCCGTACTGCTCATGGGGTTTATTCTGCCCACAGTAGGTCCACTATGCTAAAAGTGTGTGTGTGTGTGTAGTGTCTGTGTTGGTTCGTTGCTCCAATTTCACCAACGACTTTCTCCGGTCTTCCTCCAGTAAAATGTGACTTGGCACAGAGGTCTTTGTAATGTCCTCCTTTTGACACCTTGTGAATGTAGCAGAATCAGTAGAATCCTTGTTCTTCAATGGTGAAAGGCAAGGCGTCGGTTTCCTGCAAATCTCAAACAAATCTTAAGTGTAGTTATGAAAATGGTTAAACTATCTCCTATAGAGATTTCAGTTTGCTTTCCAGTGTCCATCTGAGGACTTGATAACTTGTAGTTAACCTATAACTTGTAGTATTGATAGTGCAGGCATGAGTACAGTCAGAATCACGACCCCTCCTCACCCCCATCCTCCATTGAAACTGATTTGATTCATAAGGCTGATTAGACTATACATGTCTGGCTGGGCTATTGGAGTCAGTTGTTTTCTTAGAATCTGACCTAAAACAGAGACACAAAGTCACAAGGACACAAAGACACTCTAATCCAACAGTACTTGTGTATTCAATATTGACACCCAAAGAGATTGTAGCTCAGAGTAGCTCAAACTGACCAGCTTTTGTTAGGCGACGATGGGTGTTGACTTAACGTGTCTGCAAAAAGGTGGTGATCCTAAAAACCATCAGGAAGTGATTCAAGACTAATCAGAAGGTGATCCTAGACTCATCAGCCATCAAGCTACCCCCCATTTTCCATTGAAAGTTAATAGCCTATAGTCTACAAACCGTACTCCTCCCCCTTTCTGATCTGCTAAGCTGTTAACAGCTTAGTAGATCAGGGTCCTTTGCAGCAAACACTACACAAGTTTTACCTTGTTTCAATCTTACAACTATCCTTAGTGTCTAACCTTGACGGGGAAAAACCATTTAGTGTCCACAATTAAATTACGCCATAAGTTTAAATAACTCAGACGGGGAAGCACCTTTTGATCTCCACTATTAAGTTACGTCATTAATTAAACTTTTCACTCTAAATCAGCAAAGGAGAGATGACATAATACCAGAAGTGTACCAAAGCTTAACACGTGATGTGATTCTACAACCTTGCCCCTTCTCCTCTACTCAAAATCTTAGCTTACTAAGTCCCAACATTTATCACTTTTAACCAACCCAAACAGTCCCGCCACATTTCTTTAAAGTGGCTTCACACACATATCAGTTTAGAGAACCGGACCTGTTGGGCCTACAGTGATCTGTGAGTTTTTTCCACTCACCAATACTTAACAATGGACCAAGAACAGCTTAGGTCTGATGGGCGTCGTGGTGTGTGTAGCAGTCAACACCTCTCAATGGTGTCTTCCTTCAGTGTTTTGCTTGTTTGGCCGTGGCACACAATTATTTTCTGAAAAACTTAAAACTGTTTAGATAACACAGGCAGAATTAAAATAATGCACAACTAGAGGATGGTGTGGAGGTTGAGACCCAACTGCACTTTAGCCATTTAAGTTTAAGTGTCCTGGGCTTGCATTGTAAACATAATATGTACTACAGATTGACATGACCTCTTCTAGTTTCTTATATCAATGTGACCTTATAGACATAGAGATGACAATGCTACAGACAGGACAACCAATAAGTTTCATCAGTGGATTAAAACAAACAAATAAACAATGGAATAACTGCAAACAAAATAAATAAATGAATCTCTGCATTGAGTATATGAGGCAAAATGAACAGTATAACTTAAAAGCATTAAAATGTATGTTTCCATGTTCTATGCTGAAACGTTTCAGACATCAAATTCATCACACCTTCTCTAGGTGACCAAATGGCCATCGATTAGCATAAAAACAGGTTTTGTACGACTCTTGAGTGGTTTCTGAAGTCTCTGCTTCAGAGGGGTTAAAACACGCTCGTCTGTTGTGAACGAACACAAAGAGGTTATGTAAAGGCAAAACATTTTGCACAAGTATACTCAATGATGATTCATCAGAAAACATATTTAGCAGTGACAAAAACAATTCGAAATCTGTTATCAAAATCAACTTTTTGTCAGGTTCTGCATCAAATCATATTTTCACCTGATAGGTTTAGCTTCATAAACCTAAACAAAGAAATGGATAAAAGCGTGAAAGTTAAATGTCATGTTACAAATCCATACAGTCTTTCAAATCTAAACTGGAAATCCTGTGAACAAATGAAAGTGGTAAATGTGGTCTTTGTAGCAACACTATGATAAGTATGCTACAAGTATGTTGTAAGTACAAACTTATAAAGGGTGCCCCGCGTTGTTCCTTTATATCCCGTCTGTTGTCTAATGCTTCTAACTGAACTGTGATACCCAGCACACATATATAACTTTATCCCAGTAAGGGTAAATCCCTACTTTCCCCAACATATAAAGTAAACCTTCAACAGCATAAATATTTACAACAATACACGTCCAAATTCAATACCCATAACATATTTACAGTCCACAGTTCGCCTTTCAAACAGTTCACCGTTCAGCGCAAACTTGATTCAATGAATGTCTATGAGTTGCAGGCCTGTTCGGAGCTTGGGATCGGTGAGGCCACAAAATTAACAGCCGCTTCACTCTCATGAGCCAAACAAAGAAACAAACCACCTTTACCTCGTTGTTGCGCAATGTTCAGAAGACCTCAACAGCGATGTAGCCTAGCTCCCCACAGCGTCGCGGGACTCCTTGATTTCTGCAGAATCTCCTAGGTTCAACTTGCTCAGTCGAACGACACTCTGCGTCGTGTCTCCGTAGTCCCAACACTGTAAAAAGCTGCACTTCTACCGCCTAGCACTGTCTCAGAGGTTAATTTTCCGAAAACAGCGTTCTTTCTTCTAAAAAAAAATTGCGCACAGACTCACTCTTTCAATTACCGACCAATCAGGATAAATCAGAGTTACACATCCAATCAAATTCACCATCAACTCTGTTTCCAGGCAGAATAGCCATCTGTGGGTTTTCACAGGCACATAAAAAAAAAAAACATCTTGCAACAGTACATACACACAGCCGTCACATACAACAAAATGCAAATAAAACATGAAATAAACAAGGTAACAAGGTAAATAAGGTTTTAACCCTGTTACAAACACAAAAAACATTACCTTGGCTGGCCTGGCCAACTCTCACACACTCATTCACTCGCTCCGGAGACAAAGGGGAATACATGCTCGTGGTTAGTGTTAGATTTCGGTTAATTGTTATGCTCTCAACAGAGCGGAAGACATGCAGTTTGAGGGAATAACACACAGACATAGATACGCACAAATACACATACGCAACCACACACACGCACACACACACACACAACCTAGGCTCGCACACACGAACTTTTAATGGTTCGCTCGCTTAACGCACCAGTTCGTTCGCTCACTAACATTCAATGCCCGTCGGCAAACTAGTGGGAGTTATCAAGGACACCCATATGATGATAATAATCAGTACTAACGATTATAAATACTGCATGTACCAGATCTGTTCCTTCTATGACAAATACACACACAAAGTTACCAACACATTCTCGTTTCCGGCACGAGCTTCTTGCCCCGCAAGGTACAGACTCCCAGAGCCTTCCCGTTCCCTGAACGAGCTTCTTGTCTTCTGGACAAGGTGCTAGCAGCTATTTCCCTGAATAGACTTAGAGCTCGCTGCTTCCTCGAGCAGACTTTGGTACCGCTACTCCCAGAGTAGGCTTTTTATCCCCACGCTAGTATAACCAAATAAATAATTTATCAGCGCCCAATATTTTTGTAGTGGGGCGGTGTCCCCGACACCTTAATAATCCTCTGCCCGTCTAAGGGCAGGCAAACAATAGGCCTTTTTCCTGAATTATAGACACAGCTTTAAATGTGTAAATTCAGTGTACTTACCATACTCGGCTGGTTTCTCCCTTACACAGCTCGGTCTTTGCTATCTGATCCGCAGAGACACTCGAACGACGTCGGGAAGCAGGGTGCCACGGAGCTGTTTTGTATAGCTCCTTCGGCCTTGTCCCAAGCTTTTAAGGCAAAACTCTCCCCAAGTCGCGGCGTGGGAAGCCTTCCCTTCATCGTCCGGCCTCAACTGCGTCTCAGAGATGAAAGACCCTGCTCACAGCGCCATAATGTCGTCCAAAAATTAGTTACCAACAAAGTAGAGACAAAGCCAAGCCGAGTAGTGGTAAATGACAAAACCTCCGAGGTTTATTGTGACGGATCCGGGAGCTTAATACAGCGTGCACCTAAGGCTGTGACCATACAAACTCAAAGATATGGGGCATATCGCCCTCCTTATATACAGGTGTGATGCCTTTGTTTAGTGTGGCGGGAGATTCGGGAGATCTGGTTGGGGGTGGGGATACACTGGATACAATGGAAGGGGGTGGGGATACACTGGATACAATGGAAGCACGCCCCAACATACATGCATCTTTGATTTTTCTACTACATTAATACTCCCCACAAACCTTAATCCCTCCTCTGTCATGAGAACTTCTGTTCATTTGTTATGGCACTTTGTGTGAAGTGCATGAGGAAGTTTACCTTTGACCATTCACTGTGGAGGGAAAAGAGGAAAGAGTTCAAAGTCTAACAGAAGTAAATGGAAAGCGAACAGAAGGTTGTGTGCGCACCAGCTGTCACTATCTCAGTTTTATGACAGAGGAGTGTAGTTATGGGAGAGACTTGATTACCATCATAGAGATGAACCTGTGGTGTGACTGGCATATCACCCTCAAAGGAGGATTTGATGTAAAATGAACTTTGGGTATTTTAAAACATGATAATGATGTGTTTGCTGAGGAGCAAAAATATGCTAGCCTGTTGCATGATGAACTTTATTATTTTAAGCATTTTTATTAAAAAGGCTCACTTTGGTACCCAAAGTTCATTTTACACCAAATTTCTCCTTTTAAGGTTCTGCAGGAAACGTCAGATATTTGTGGTGATATGATGCCATGAGTGCAAGCTTATGTTCAAAGCTTAATGATATCACGTATATCAGTACATCTATCTCCCTTTTGTGTGATTGCATTTATTAAACATGGACAATATTTGTGTTACAAGAATGAGATCTGGTTATCATGCTGCCTATATAGACTAACAGTACATGCCTGTTGTATTTTCTGGCTACATTAATGTTCAAACTCCTCTCTCACTCTCTCGCTCTCTCTCTCTCTCTCCAGTGTGTAAATAAATAATATATATTTTATTTATTTAATCAAGGTTTAGTTGCACGATAGATTCTGTATCAATAGAATTAATGTGTATGTCCCATAAGTCATTACTATTAAATATCTACCATCTTTGGCAAAGAATCACTACATGTATTGGTTAGTGTATTTTGTTGAGAGAAGTCCATTTCTTTCTTATTCTAATTTACTGACCTCTTCATTGTGTTACATTCGCAGAGGATGGTGGTACAAAGCTGAGGATCTCTGACCAGATTGAGATGGCAGCTCAAGTAGCTTCAGGCATGGCCTACCTCGAGCTCCAGAACTACATCCACAGAGATCTGGCTGCTCGAAATGTTCTTGTTGGAGAGAATAACATCTGCAAAGTGGCTGACTTTGGCCTGGCAAGAGTCTTTATGGTGAGATTTTATTTTACAGTTATTTTTATTTTGTGTTGTAATCTAATTTCTCTGCTTTTCCCTCAAATAAATGTTGTGTTTTTTCCAAATTGAAAGCCTATGCTTCTGAGTATGTATGGGAACACTGCAGAAATAGTTTTTATGTACTCTTTGGGCAGTTATGGATGACCTGTTTTAAACACTCAAAAAACAATAACCTATCAGCTACAGATACGAGTATCTAATTCTATCTAATAACAACCAATTACCTGTTATCCAGGCCTGGTACATCTTTTAGACCATGCATCTAAGGCTAACCATTCCTGTTGGGAATTGCTTGCTAGTAGGTTACAGTATGCGGCAGAAGCTAGCGGTTATAGTCTAAGGTCAATCTGGGGTGCTTTCATGCTGAGCTTGTTTCAGACTGTAAACATTTCCTCCTGGGAGAAGTTTGTTTTGACAAGTGTGAACACAGCCAATGTGCCTTGTACCAGAACAAATCAGCTTGGCTGAGATTAGGGCTGTGCGATTAATTGGTTCTAAATTGAGATCGTGATACATTTCAGGTCAAACATGATGATCAGCATTGACCATTTTCAATTGAGAATTACCAACCAGTCTACCTTTCCCTGTGCCACTGCCATTAGCGAGTTGCTGGAAAAGGTAAAGCTGGAAAAGAGCAGCATAAGCAAAAGTGGCACCAGGTGGCAGTGAAAGTAATCCTGGACATGACTAAGAGTCATCCCCCAAAGCTGTAAAAAAAAGTACAGTTATGTGGCAATGATTCAGTAATGGCTTAATTGACATGGAGCAAATCAAGCCAGTATGTTGGTGTCTTAAAAGACTAATTTGAATCCAGATGCTCTCAAACTGTTGTCGGGCGGGAAAAAACGATATTGCACGATATGGAAAACTATATCGTGATTTTTAAAAAAAAAAAATTTATTTACTTTGCCATATCACCTAGCCCTAGCTGAGATCGCTTGTTGAGGGTGGTGTTAGAATGTTTGCAATTATTAACAGAATTGTGACCAATCACAAATTTGTCAAATGCATAGTCTTGAGAGCGAATCAGAATTTGATCTGTCTTGTTTGATATGTGAGTGCAAATCAAAACAGACAAGACATTGTAATTCCTCGTACCGTTTTACTACCTGCATCAGAACCAAATATAGGGTTGAAAGCACCCTTAGTTTTGCTTGACAGCTGTGACACCAAGCCTTGTACACACAAGTCACTGTCTGACAAAGCTACACCTACTGGTTTTCCTTCTAAAACTTCCAAGAGTTGCCATTTAAGCTCTTTGCACTTACTGGCTTAGAATTTGTATGTTCTGTTAATCCTTTACTCGCTCCAATTGTCCATCAGATCTCATTTTATGCCGACTTCATCACTTCATTTTACTGACCCTGCATTGGTACAGTTTTTGACCATTAAAGGCCTCTCTCAATTACAGGTCTAATTGGATTTCTATAGATTTTTGTGCACCCTTTAAACTGGCTTCTCAAATATGTTAAAGAAAACAGATGAAAAGCATTTAAGATGGGTTCAGCCCATTCGCCACAGGCCTTTAGTTGATGTACAGTAAACTTTGAACATTTTGGATTTGCCTGAATCACTGTTAGTCATGCACTATCCATGGAACCAAACAATGTAACTCACATCCTATACAATGCACTGTATAGTGAACAATAGGAGCACAGCCAAAGAGTTTTGTGCAGAAGAATTTCAGTCAGCATGTTATGTTTAGTCATCCAAGCCAATAAAAACTTGAGCCATTATTTCAGATTTTCAGGTTGATATTCTGTACACTTGGTTATATGACAAGGCTGATTGTCTGCACATTCTTGTTTTTCAGGATGAAAATGTGTATCAAGCAAAAGAGGGTACAAAGTTCCCTGTGAAATGGACTGCACCTGAAGCCATCCATGACAACAAATTCTCTATCAAGTCTGATGTGTGGTCCTTCGGCATCCTGCTGTATGAAATTATGACCTTTGGACAAATGCCATATCCAAGTAAGACTACTGATTTCACACCACCACTGTCCACCTTTTTACAGTTATCAGTTTAGCAGTTACAATTATCAGTTTAGCAGTTATCTATTTTTGGGGACAAAAATTTACAAGGCCTGAGCAAACAAACACCTAACTGTTCAGCAGCCATTCTTGTCTCACTGTCTTATTTTGTTGTCCTCTGAATCACTTATATTTTTATATTTTTATCACACTAAAATACACACAATACTGTTGTTTGAATTCTAATCGATCATAAGTTGGATTTCCATCTAGCTTATTCAAATAACTGAAATGTGCATTAATAAGTTGCATGGAAATCTGTTTACTGCTTTTAAGTCGTGAAGGTTAACAACAAAATGGAAAAATAAAGACCTGTAATGACATTTACAACCACTGTAATGACATTTCTCTGGCTCGATGTCTGGATTGTCACGCGAGTTCTCTGAAGGAATGTTAATAATGTACCTTTCCTGTGTAACAGCCATGACCAACCATCAAGTGGTTCAGAAACTGCCTACAGGCTACCGCATGTCCTGCCCTCCTCACTGCCCCAAAGTCATGTACGAGATCATGAAAGACTGTTGGAAGGACCAAGCCTCAGACAGACCCACCTTTGAGACTCTGCAGTGGAAGCTCGAAGATTTCTTTGACATGGACTTAACATCATATGACAATAGCAACAATTACTAGCAACAGTCCCTAATAGCCATATTGCCTTTTGTAAAGCCAAATGTGATTGCCTCCAGTTAGATACTTTAGCTGGTGTCCCTATAAAAATACACTCCAATGAGATGAGCAGCTTGTTGAATGATTACTTCTGTTAAAGCAAAAGGTTGACTCATGATTTGACTTTTACAGATCTCATTTTGGTCCGAACAACTTAGATTTATTCTGTTATAATTGACAGGCAAAAAGATAATTGTTTGTCAACTGAAGGCACGTTTTTCCATAGGTGTACCCATGCCAGGTGTAGTGTGAAACACTGTGAATAAGTTGGTGACCTTTCCTAGGCTCTGCATGAATGGCGAGACACAGGAATGACGTCATCATTAAGTGTTTAAGTGGAAGGATTGTGGTCTAACCTGACAAACCTGCTCGAGATTGTGTGCATACCTGGTGATGTGTGGGGACAGACACAGCCCAGCTGTTCATGTGTCATGACTAATGAAGAAGACTTGCTGTCACCTTCTGGGCACTGGTTTGGAAGAGATGGGGGGGGGGGGGTTAGCCTTAGTTTTTTTATTCCTTTTCTCTTGCACAAAATACATGGGAGCCATGAAGTGTCTGTTCAAGAACCAGTCAGGGGAGTATTCCAGAAAGCAGGTTTTCTAACCTGGGTTTGTTCACTCAGAGCAAGGTGGTAAATCTGCTAATAGAAACCCTCCTGATTTGAGAGGTTTACCACTTACTGTGTTAACTTATCTCTGCTAGTCATTAAACCACTTTCTTGGAATAGCCCCCCAGCACTGACATTAACAAAGGCTATAGTCTAAACAAAGACGAACTATAGAGTGTACTAAATCCTAACATTTAATATGGTTTGACAGAATGTATTTAGTATGATCGTGTAAATTACAAACCTATAAGTGCTGTAATGAAGGATTAAGCTCGGATTAAGATGATCTGTTATGTTCAGGAAGTAAAAAATAGTATATTTGTTTATTTAGACTCTATAATTCTATCAGTTACAGGGTACACAGTTTTGCGATTTTGAACTGATCATCTTTTCGATGACTGAAGGAGGATTTGAAATGAAATTCCCTTGCTGTGTACACTGAACAAGCTGCATTTACAGTTCTACAAAACTAATAGAGATTTAATTTTGTAGGTCACTTGTAATTTATTTGTTTAGTCACAGAATTGACTTGCATTATAGTGTCTTTCATGACCTGTATTTTAATCGCCATGTGAATGTCCTTTGTAAATGCTAACTTTTTTATTTCGCGAATTCTGATTGTCTCTAGTAAAAATGAAATTTATGAATAAAGAGATTATTTGTGTAGAATGTCTAAACATGTCCTGTTCCCATCTTCTCTATTGACCTTCACATTTCTGAGGCCGTTACTCTTTCACTGGGAAGGCTATACCCCCTAGCTACCACATGAGGGAGCTGGTAAACCAAGAGTGAAGACAAGTATGGTTTACTGACTAAGCCAAGTTACCGGTGATTTGCAGTGAAGAATAAAGCTACAAGACCTCTTTTATTATGAGGTTTTCAATTTACTCCGTGTTAACCTATACAGATAAGTCAATAAACCATGTACTTGAAAATACCCCATGCCTCCCTCCCTGTAGGTTTGAAAAAAAAAGGTGTCTTACCCTGTTCTCCTCTTATGTAGTATGTAGGAGAGACTGCTAAAATGCATAAAATATTTCAGTATTGCTGATGTTTTTGTTTAATTTCATCATTCATCTTTCTTGTGCCATGGAGGCTCAACTTGTCTTTCAAGACAGTCCAAGCAGTGCAGAATAATTCATGGCCTTATATTTGCCCCTGCAACTCCTCTCTGTGGAGGGACAGGGCTGCTCCTCACCGGATGTTTCATGGTGGCTGTGACTGTGAAAGCTGCTTTTTCCTCACGCATTTGCCTCTAAGCACCAGACACGGCCCTCAGCCCTGTACGATGTGTGTAAATGCCCCCTCTGCCAGGACATGGTTGTTGAGTGATGAAGAGCGGGCTTAAAACATTCCATGTGAAGCTAGCTCTGTGGGCTGCGGTGATGTTTTCCTTAGGAGACAGCTGGGCTCGTGTGAGTTTCTCCAGTCCCTGCCTCCGCTATCCTTCTCTAACCTGTCACCCCATCTACTCACACACACACTCCTATTCTTATCCCAAGGTGGTAACCTGAGAGTTTAGCTGACGTGTGTGTGTGTTATTTAGCACATTAAATGAACATCTGAGGTTATGCTAAGCTGAAGTGTTTGGCGTCATAATTTTTAAAAAGGCACTGTTTGGTTTGGGGTACTGTCAGGTATATCAAAAATGAGCATTAGTATAGTGGTGTAACATAGGACGTGTATGGTGATCACTTTGAAATCTTTCTAGAAGCCATTGTTTGGTCTGGTCTACTGTTAGTAAGATCAGAAGTGAGCATCTGTGGGTTTTATGAGTTTTACATAAGTAAAACATGGTTTAATTTGTTTTAATTTGTTAATATAACCAGGGTCGTCACTACAAAATTCCAGGCCCTTTGAAAAAATTACAATGTTGCGCCACCTTATTATCTATGTCTAAAAGCAAGAAACGTGTATGTGTGTGTGTGTGTGTGTGTGTGTGTCACTTTGTCTGCTTCACCACAACTCAAGAACCATTCATTCCACTGAGCTCAAATTTGGTAGGTGTCTTGCTAATGCAAGAGTGAGTGCAGTGCCAAGTTTCATATTGTTAGGACATAAAAAAACAAACATATCGGTAAAACAAGCTTCAATTGCCTTCTGTCTGTGTGTCACTCTGGGCACCGTAGCCACTCCCCTCCTCACACAACACAGCAGTATCAACGGGCTCTGCACTAGTTATTAGTGATACAAACAGTGTCTTCAAAGGGCCCCTGTCTATGTGGAGCTCTTACTGTCCTAACTAGCTAACGCCCTGTTGACCCTAATACCACCTATGTCCATATCACACCTGCGTCAAAATGCTAGAAGAGCCATAGCGATTTCAGGTCTTTTGGCACTGCATCACAAGGGTGTCTACTAGCATCTGCATAGGAAAAACGATTAACATAACTTGACTAGAGTTCACATTAGCTGTGCTTAAGGTAGCCACTATTTCTGCATGTTTATGATGGAGGGTGTGTTTAAACATTACTGCTGGCACTGTATGGTGACTCATCGTTCTACTTTTATTTCTCGTCTTGGAACATTTTTGCTCAGATACACACCACAAAGAATACCCGTCTGTTCCCATTAAACTGTATATTTTTCCATGTTTGCTTAAATGCAGTGTAATGGCAATGTGTGTTTTTCCTTGTTGGCTTTCACTGGTCTGGCACATTCAACAGCAGTCATAAATTACATGCAGACAAGGCATGATTACACTTCAAAGAGGAAAGAAATGAGAGAGAGAGAGCGAGTGAGACAGGTTTGGGGAGAAATATTCAAATGATTCGTGTCTGCAGAGAGAGGGGGGAATCAGTTGGGATGAGTCGTTAGTGATTTGTTGCAATTTATCTCTCTCTCTCTCTCTCTCTCTCTCTCTCTCTGCCCGCACATCTCCTCATCCCAAACATATTTACGGTATGTCTGCAGAGTTAATGCTGTTATTCGCAGGGATGAGCTTGGAGCTGCCTTGCATGTGTGTGTGTGTGTCTCTCTCTATGCGCTGGTATTGCTGATTGACTGTGGCAGAATCGCACAATGTTGGGTTAAAGACAGAGAGAGAGAGAGAGAAAAAGAGAGAAAAAGAGAGAGGAAGAGAGAAAAAGAGAGAGAGAGAGAGAGACCACATTTGACATGGCTGTTCAATGCCAGAGTTTAATGCGACTGCAGGAGGACTTACATTTCCAGTGTCAGCATGATGACGCCTCCACATCGCAGAAATCTATTTTAAAAGACAATAAAATGGTATTGAAGAGAAAATCCCCTTTCATGGTGTAAAAATGGAAATTGTAATTGTTATCGTAAATCTTTTTGCTGCTGTTTGTGATTTGCATTTGAAAAGGCACACTGGCAGCGAGAGAGGTGATATGAGCTCAACTAAAAGGCTGTGTGAACCTCAGTATGAGGGCACAGGCATTTCTCTGCAGCCTATGCACATTCAAAAGCTTTACTAAAAAGTAACTCTTTTTTGTAATTCTGTGCCATGTGAAAGTACACAAGCTGCCATGAAGGTCAATGGCAAACTTCGCCGGTGCCAAGCAAGAGTCTGGAGATGATTTGTCGGCTGTTCCAGGTGGTTAATTTACTGATTGATTCCTTCAGAAATCCCATTCTGGCTATTTTCTTGCTGTCAGTCAATCACTAAGAGGCTTATCTGCAAATGTCACCATGTGTCTGGTGCAAGTACCGTGGAGAGAAAAGGGAAACAATCGGACTTTCTTCCTGAAAACTCACAGTGGCCTTTAACCAGAGTCAAGAAAATAGTCATGTCTTTTATGCTGAAAAGAACGGACAACAAAGAGATTTTTTCCTTACACTCAAACAATTCAACAGTCTCCTTCATTTGAACCTAAACAACCTCCGTCTACCCAATTACCACGGACTGAATGGATGCAAGTTAAATTGACTTCTAACACACTTCAAGGATTTCCTTTTCCCAATCACATTTATTTTCTGTTTCATGACCCCGATTGCAATCAGAAATGCCACAGACATGCCTGCTAATTCACTTCGGTAGTAGAACTGTCGATCAATATCTAATCTGATACAGAGACAATTCTCCAGGTGTCTCATGAGCCCCTTTCTCTTCCCCACGTGCAGTAACACTGACAAGACAAAAGTGCTGTCAGCTGGTAGGCGCCCATGTTCTAGTAGTTAGTAACAGATGCTTACACACCTGGTCTGAATTGGTTAACATGTATGAGATCTGCGCTTGGAAGCCGTAATTGTCTGAGCAGGGATGGGGTCAGTGTGGGGTTAGAGAGGCCGGCCTTCGGTAGAGAGAGGGAGAGAGAGAGAGACATAGGGGCTGTGAGTTGGACATGACGGATGGACTCTTCTCCAGCCGGCTGCATCGATCCCCAGCAGCCCCTAATGGCACTCGGAGGGGACTGTGCGACTCCTCCAGGAGACGGATGGCTCTTTCCCAGCATCCCCTGCTCCTCCAGCCAAACTCAGCACCGTACCACGTCTTCATCAAGCAGGTAATGATGGTGCTTGGCTAAGGAGGTGTGTGTGTGTGTGTGTGTGTGTGTGTGTGTGTGTGTGTGTGTGGAAGGGAGGGGTGGTGGTTGCAGGAGGATGTGAATGCTGGGGTGTCATCAGACGTTGCATAGCAACACACTGAGATAAGAAACGAGGTTCTTGAGCCAAACTTTTATAGTGCCACACTTGACCCTTCATCCCTTCTGTCAGTGGGTGAGGAGCTGCAGAGTCTAAAGCAGTGACGAGCAACCTGGATTTAGAAGCTACTATCTAGAATCACATATTCTCAAACTACTGGTTCTACCTGTACACTTAATACAGGTGATTTCACTAATTAAATCTTTCACCTGGTGTAAGAGCTGTGCTAATTAGAAACAGCTGAATTAGTGAATGAGGCCAACCAATGATAGTGCTAGATTGTGGCTTACTGAGCTTAGCAGCCAGCCTGTGTGTGCATGTGTGTGATGGACAGGGCTGAGAGAGAGGGCCACCTCCTCCACTGCATCACCCAGTGTGGCGATAATTTGGAGCATCTGGAGCTGCATCGTACACAGCCCTGCGGGAGCCAGGCACTCCAGCATGATCAAAGAGCGAGCAGAAAAACAGCGCCGCTGTTCAGGATCCTGCCTCATATACAACAGATGGGCGTGGGAGACGAGTTGCTCTGCCTAAAAGCCATGGATGGGTTGGATGACCTATTTTAAGGTGATCCTATGTGACTTAGGCTGCATCCAATGTTCTCAGATGTGGGCATTACACTCTTACACTAATACTGAGACTAGGCTGGTGAAATTTAACAGCAGTTTTTAATTGCCTGAATTGTACAAATGATGTGCAGGCCGTACACATTGTAATGCAAACACACACACACACACACACAGACTGGTTGATTTTATAAAACATGAATTATTGAACAAAACAGGCTTTCTGCTAATAAAGTGGGTTTATTTCAGAGCTGCTTTTATGTCTTTAACCTCTGATTTTGTTTTTCTCTCTCTGGTTTCTTTTCTAGCCTCTCCTAGCCTTTTTATCGCTCCCTTTCTATTTTAGCATTCAAACATCCACCACTTTATCAATTTAAGATCAACTCTGTCTGAATACCTGAGACTTATGTCTTACCATCTTAGAATATCATGTCTATGGAATGTCACTGGTGAAGCCCTGAACACTAAACATGTGTTTGTGTGTGCACCATTTACTCATTTTAATTAAAGGCCACGACATCCCCTGAAAATATGGACTGGCCACACATTTTTCTTTGTTTCTCAATTCTTTTTTTTTAATAAGAGTAAGAGGTTACATTTGTTTACTCTATACTCCATTGAAAGCAGATCTGCAGAGAGTATCTGATCCAAATTGAAAGCAGATTAGCACTTTCTGTTTTTCATCATCAGCCTGGCTGTCAATAAGCATTACTGTGATATTACAACTGGTAATCAAGTTCAATATTGATAGTAAGTTTCTGCACTGACTATGAATAAACTAAGGCTTGCAGAAAATGTGCGATATAGTTTTTAGAGGTAAAATTTATCATGTTTTCTGTTTTAGTGTCTTAGTGTGTGTCTACACTGTAAACAGTGAAGCGTCTTTTTACGGTGGTTATACTCAAAATATGTTTGTATCACAGCATTGTTCGTGATAAATGACGTGATAGTGCCAGTTAAACCACCGTAAGAAGATCCATACAGCACAATGCCCTAATTTTTTGAAGTTGGTTCTATGTGTATGATGTATGGCTAAACTGTAAACAATGGCAAGGTGAGCAGTAAGGCATGGACACCTGTGTAGAGCTCTTCTTCCAAATCTACTGAAAAAAAGAAATAAGGCTGCCAGGGGCCCTATGGAGGGCATTGGAGGGTGGGAAGGAGGTTGTATGATTCTAAGGGGCCCTGCATTGACAGGGGGACATTTGAAGACTATATTAATATTAGCATTATTATTAAGGAGGACGTATTACGTTGTGGCCAGGTAACTGAGCCTATTTACACAATCTACCATCCAATAGCATTGCAGAACTGAACAATAGGGCCTACTGTTATTCCTAAAAAGGAAAATAAATGTGAAGGTTTATTTTTATAGAATTAAATGTGATGTTGTAATGTTACAACAGTGGGCCTCTGGGAACTAAGTGTGGATTCTTCCATCAGTGCTGTTCAACCACTCAGACCAAATGGCGACTTGATAAATTAGAAGGCTGAGAAGGAAACCTGTTGGAAAAGGCTTGTTAGCACTGGCTAATAAAGTCAGCCCCGCTCTGAGTCGAACAGAGAGTAGGCGAGGTCAATGTTTTTAAAGGTGCACTTCACATCTGGTTCTTAGCATTTGACTTTATTATGAAAGTAACTAATTTAAAAAACCATGCATGCATGCTTAGTCTACTTCAGGGTTAGATAGATACATTTGGGGTTGCATTGCTGCGTAGTGAACACCATACTTTCAGGGGCCCAGGTTCAAATCTGATCCAAGGTCATTTCTCAATCCTACTCTGTCTCTCTCTCTCCCAGTCATGTGCTGTCTCTGTCTATTGTCCCATCCAATTAAATGCAAAAAAAAGCCTGAAAAAGGGAAATAAATTGAAGTAAGAGCAGATTTGATCTTGAACACCAAAGTAGAACATCTGGTGGTGAAAAGAATCCTTTCACCACAACCCTCACGCTTTGACGAGATGTCAGTGAAATGCCTAAGTCCATAAACTTGTGATCTGCATCGAGCCATTTACAAAATGAACTTAACAACAGATGTTGATCAACAGTGAGTGTTTTCCTTTTGCAAATGAGAAATCTGTACAAAAGCCAAAAAACTTCGCCCTCCACCCCTCGGACAATAAAGAATGCTCCTTTGCCAGGCACTCTTTGACATTGTCACAGATGTCCAAGTCTATCAAATGATGTTCAAGGACTGCCGTGATCGTTGACAAAGCTGGCCAAGAAAGCACTTGCATATTCTGATCAGCGAGATGCTGTTCTGCCCCTGAAAAAAAGGGATAATGCCCTTCAAGTTGGATGCCCTTTCATTTTTCATTTGTGAGAATGGGCTCAGTAAAAGACTGTGGAACAGATGTAGCTTGAAGGTTCTGTCACTTTTGTAGATTACCTACAGTACCATCCGTTTCTGAAATTAATAACTTGGCACAGAAAATTGGTTAAAAGAACATTTTCACTCACTTTGCATGACACACTATTTGCTGCAGTGTTCATCAAAATGAAAGCATGTTTTTCTAAGCAAGAGTTTTAAGTGTATGCAAAAGAAAGTTTTATTTCTTGCAAGCTGAAGGTATTTTTTCAATCTCAAGTTGCAGTCTCCTATTACGAATGCAACAGCAGTGAATTTAAAGTGCTAACATTCAGATTGAGGCACAAAACAAAGAAGTACCTGAAATGTGAAAAAAATATACAAATATGCAGCCAGAAGTGCATTGGCAATGTGAGCTGACATTTCTCTGTGTGATATACTGGTGAGAGAAAATGAAACACTAATGGTCCAAAAAACACCATGAAATACTGCTGAATGTGTTGTTTATATCCCCCTTCATTTAAATTCAAAACCAACAAATAATTCTGCTCAGCTTATTAGCCATATCCTTCACGGCCCATGTGTAAAGACAGGGATGGTAATTAGGTCGTATATTAAGATCATTTTTGAAGAAGGCCGTCTTTAAACGTCTGCTTGTACTCGGCCCATGCATGTTCGGTATTCAGCAGCAGAGCCTCGGCACACGTGTGCGTCTGCACACTGGCTGCACATGAAATTCCTCACAGCCTGTCCCAAACGCCTCTAATGCCATCAATCCTGCTTTCCCTCATTCCACTTCATTGTCTCTTTATTTCTGCACTTTCCTGCATGGGGAAGCTTGATTGATTTGGCTTTATAAGCCGGGCGACAGGGAAGTTGGGAGGCTAGGCAAAGTGTTTGGGCGCATCGCATAAACCGTGACACAGACAAATGGCTCGGCGGGCTGAGATGAATCATTTGACTTTCTCAAAAATTGCGGCTGTTTCCTCCCCAGACAAGAGCCTACCGTCATGTGCTCACAGCCAGGGAGATAACGCCTTGACACGCACATCTGTTTTGCTTTGGCCCGCGTATTACTTAGTGCGAGTGGCCAATGATACTCTAATCTCAAGGGGTGAGCAGCGGCAGTAAGGCCAAGAGCAGGAGGGCACGAGGACCTGTGTCTGGAGACAGCAGAGTTTTTGTCTACGATGGTTTCACCTAAATGCTTTATTGTCATTCTGAATGGAACAAAAACTTGCCAACAACTTGGAAATCACTGAATGGGTTACATTGAAATATTTCACAATAATCCAATCCATGTCTTTAATTGGAAACTTAATGGCTTGAAAATGGGTAAACTTTGTCAAACTCTGTTGCACAACAGTTTGCCTTCATAGTACAACTGAGAGTATTGATTTTGGACCACAAATTAGCCCCTAAAATGTAGACTAAAGAGCACACAGAGAGCCAAGTTTTTGCACTCGAATTCAAAGGTAATTGATGCCATTGACACTATCCCAATCTCTTGCCCGGCTCTCTCTCCCCACTGCAAACCCCTGCAGGCACCACAGAGCACTTACCCAGTAATCCAGCCAAAGAACAACCAGGGTTTTAATGAACTCCATTCCTCTTATTCCTCCAACAATTCAAATATTCCAACACTCTTTCCCCATTCCCCTTGTTGCTGAAAGCTTGATTGTAGGGCAAGAAATGCTGATCTGAAACTCATACAACACACACACACACACACACACACACACACACACACACACACACACACACACACACACACACACACACACACACACACACAATACACATAGGGGGTGGGGAGGAGGTATAAGGTGAAATAGCTGCTAGTAGAATGCTAATGCACAAAATCCTTCTTCACAGGATATTTGTTTCATTTATCTTTATAAACCAGCCAGTGGCCATGTAAAGGATGGTTTCAGCTTTAAAATACATATTGCCCATAAAATATTTAGTGTAATCTCTACCCCTACCAGCGAAAGAGAGAATGGAGACGCCGAAAAAGGGTAAGTATGAAATATTTCTCCACGACCTGAGATGTCCAAACACATGGAAACAAAACTACAACATAACTACAAATGCAGAATCAGTAATGTTTTAGGAAGGTCATGTTGTATATCTTTGTCCTCTTCAGTATCTCACGGTGGTGTATTTGTTTTTTTGTTTTGTTGATACACTGATGTTTAATAGACTTGGGGTATGGCTGGCCAAGAAAGCGTTATATGTGAATTATATCAATCAGAAAATAGTGGAGCTTATCTGACAACAGTAAAACGGAATAATATGCAGTCACTGTTTTCGCATGTTTTCATGATTTTAAAAGGGATAGGCTTTCCTGCAGTTTATTCATCAGTTTTCTGTCTCTGTCAATATCCACTGACCCGTGACGGAAGGGTGCTGGCCTTTCCTGGAATTTATGCTTTCGTCGTCTGTGTGAGGACTGACGAGCGGCACTCGCCATCTTCACAGGCCCAGTTTCCCTCCTTCCTCATGGGAGGGTGTGTCTGCCCTACTGCTGCATGCTGTCGTGGGCCTGAGACAAGCTGTGGCCTGAATAGGCAAATTGATGTGGAGCAGCAGGTGCAACAGGGACCCGTTGTCTGGCTTGCCACATAGCAATTTCTTTATTTTACCTACCAAAGAAAAATGTTCAGCTCAATCGTGATGGAGTACCATCAGTACGGTTGAGAATGTGCTCTTACTGCCATTCCAAATAGCCTGGCTCTTTTTGGTGTCCTGTGCATGTTTGGTACCCTGGAGACCTGGGTTTGAAGCTGGGTGGGCTGACCTCTCACTTTGCTACACAAATTCAGCTCATCTACCAGTTCAATTTGAAAAAAAGAAGGATTTATTCAATAATTCAATATTCAATAATATTGCCCATTACGTGCCAAAAGAAACCAATCCAGGTGTCCATTTCAAGAAATCTGCTCTTTTTGCCCTGCTGTATGTGTAATTGTGGAGCAGAGAGGCAGCAGTGGGGTAAAGCAATGACATCATTAGCAGTTGTATTGCCCTCCCATCACAATGAGCCACAGTGTTAGACAACTACAGATGGTGGCATTCCACCACACTGGGCAAGGCTCACTACGAGCCGCATGGCAAAGGTGGTCTGGTACAGTGGTCTCTCACACATTTCCTTTACATTTGGCTCACATACCTGAAATTCGACCCATTAGGGGTCACTTCTGCTAGACATTACGTGGTCCACATGGGACCAAAGTTTAAATTGGGCCAGAGCCCTCCTCACCTCGGCAATACAGCCAGCTGGAGCTGAACTCCCTTTGCTACAGTATTTATAGTAATGCAATACAGTGAAATATTGACCACGGTGAGTAAGGAAGGGCTCCCCCTCCTTACAAAAAATAATTTAACCACTGCATGTAACCCATAACAATGATATACCATTTGACCAGAGCTGGCCTTGTGCTGGACCAGACATGCTTTAGAACTGGTTCCAGAACTGGCTCCAGACTAGACTTTAGGCTAGCTGGCCCACTGTAATTCATTGCACTGTGTGGGCTAAGTGTAATTGGAGTGTGTAGTAGGCCATCACTGGGCTCAATGGCGCCACCTGGGGAGCAGTAAGGAATGGCACTTAAACTATGAGCCACTGGTCAGAATGTGGCCAGCAGCCCTTCGGTTTTAAGCCCGAAGCCTTCACCAGTAGGCCACAGGTGACTGCTAGTTAGCTAAATTACCCATGTTACGTGCACAGGCATAGGAAATACATGGCAGGACTTTCACTTTCTGAGGCTGGGATTGACAGATGAAATGCCAGGCAATATCAATCAGGTGTCTCTCCCTTTCATATTCTTCATGCTGTCATCATGTTGTGCTTGTGTATTTTTAAGTGTGCCCTGAGTGTCATCGAACACCTTAACAGACACAGTGTCAATTAAAGATTAGATCCACACACACACACACACCTTGTTCCACAACTAACCACACAGAACACCTCAAAGTTCCCTGACATGTGACATGACCTTGTCCAATCAGAGATGTAGCTGCGACGCTGTCACTCACTAATGAGAATGAAAATAATTGGGCTTGATTGGGTTGGCTCATTGCCACGCTATTAGCAATGATAGATGGGATTGGCAGATCAGATGAGAAGAGCAGGAAGCACTTAAGCCGTAAAGCAAGGTCGTTTTCGCCATGAGAACGACTCATTTGCAATGTTTATTTCCAGTTGCCTTGGCACAGTACATGCAATGTCAATTATTAACAAAGGATAGATGCCTGTGCTTCCAGAGGTGACCATCTCCCCCCTCTCTATCTCTCTCTTTCTCTCTGTCTCTCTGTCTCTCTCTCTCTCTCTCTCTCTCTCTGTCTCTCTGTCTCTCTCTCTCTCTCTCTCTCTCTCTCTCTCTCACTCTCTCTCTCTCACTCTCTCTCTCTAGCTGCTGCTGCTGTGTTGTACATGTAAATTGAAAACAGGTGAGGGCTACCACATCAATATGCAGCATGTGTAGCTCAGCACTTCATGGCATTACAGCACAACAGCAACCAACACCGTGGGCACTAGCTGTATCTAAGTGCTATTAAAGAAATATTTGTACAGGATATTTGTCAATAAAGATGCAGCATTTCTTCCATTTACTGAGGAAAAAAAGAGTCTTAAAAAGACTGATTGTATTTATAAAAAGACATGATTATATCTTTTGAATGAGTATTCAAACAACTTACCTGACAGTGGTAAACTCTTGATGGATTCCTATTCCAACTTACCCTGCACCCTTCAAACAGATGAAGTTTGAGGAGATCAGAGGCAAGGCTAAAGCTGTTAGAAGGTGAAATGCAACTTGAGTTAAAGATTTGGTCATGGTTGCCTGAAGAAATTTGACCAGAGCTGCCCCCGTGCTGAACCAGGCATGTTTTAGAACTTATTAATAAGGACCACCCAACATGACTTTACGGTGTTTTTTTTCCCAATTCTCCCAGAGACAGCGGTGAGATATGCTAATATGTCTCAGAATGTGAGGAGTGGTGGATTGGATAGACTGCATACTTATCGTCCTTCATTTATACACTGATCTAATTGTCAGAGCAACCCCATAAGTGCTGATGGGAAGAGGTAGGAAGGGGGCATTGATATGATACCACGGCCCCTGTGCTTGTGCTCTACATGCATGACAAGTTCAGGGAGTGGTGGGCGCTATATGGGGGCAGCTCTGAACATTACAGCAGTCTAATTAATTACTGCAATAAAAACATGGAACATCGTTAAATACCAATTCCATTAGAGTTCTCCATTCCAAGAATGTTAACTAACAGTGGAATAAAAAGGGCACAATGAAAATGTGCCCAAATGCACAGCTTTTTTATAAATAAGTAAATAAATAAATAAATAAAACACAGCAATATTTTACACATTTTAAGCTGTGTACTCAGAAATGCCAACACACATACTTGAACACTCTTAAGTGCATTTCTGAAATATAGAAAGTTAGCATGTTAAAAAATACAGTTTAAAAGACATTATCAAAATGTAAAGGATCATAAGTAGTGCTGTGATGTTGTGTCAATGCTTAGCATGGTCTTTTTGTGAGCTCCTACTTCAGGGGCTCTCTCAGGGGATATTTGCATATTCACATTTTATAGAGTGGCACAGCACTCGCCTCAGTAAAAGGATCTTTTGTGTCACGCAAACAAAGTTCCAATAGGTCCCTTTGAAAACTAATCATGCTGTCATTAGTTGGCAGTTTTAATGTGTTTTTTAGCAATGTAATCATCCAAATCAAATGAAGTTTGTCAAACCTCTGTTGCCCCACAATGTCCTCAGAAAGCTTCTGAAATAAATGTTACATGTGGGTTTTTTTTTACCCTCTACACACGTAGGTCTGGTCGAACAAATTATAAATTTCTTATCGACCAGGAGTCCATTCACTTTCCTGGCACAGTCTCATTCATACTCTTCGCTGTTACTAATCATGAGCAGAGGGCATTATCATCGGTTCAGAAGGTAAAAATCCCACTACATATTTCTTCAAATCAATAAATTGAACCAGCTGATTCTAATTAGCACCTAATTAGTGAAATCTCCTGTTAAGAGCACAGGCAGAAGAAATACCCGTAATTTATATTTTCAAGCTGGTTTGTCCACCTTCGATTACTCAATGCACTTGAATTGTTGAATTTCAAGACATTAAAATTCAACCATTTCAAAGGGACAGAGCCCAGAAAGGCAGTAATTTTTTTGATTACATTTGAGTGTGGAAAGAGATCAAATGAAGTAGATGGAGTGTACCAACCATTACAGTCAATCATAGGTGTAGACACGGGTAGGCTGGGGTGGGCCTGTCCCCACTTGCTTTTCAATCAGTCGCACCCAATCAAAGGGGTCCTTTTGTCTGATTGACTGCGTATTAATGGTAGCCTATGTGTTTTGGGCACCTGATTTTTTCTTAGCCCACCCATTTAATGATTTCTGACTACACCCCTGCAGTCAGTGGTACCAACTGACATACAGTGTGCAGACAAGTCTGTGAAAATTACTATTCTTATTCAAATTCATTACTTGAATAACACTTGAAACTGTTGTTGGATGTATGAATGAATGAACAACATTGAGCGCGTTTATATGTACATCAATAAACAGTTTAGAATCGGGTTTTTGCAGTAATCAGTTTATTCAAGTGCTTATATAAACTGAATTAACAGTTTACAATAACCCGTTTATTGCTGTAATCAGTTTATGAGAAACCCGATTCGCACAGGTAGGTTTTTGGCTGATAAACTGATTTCTCAAGACATATAACCAGCATGTTTGGGTTATTGTCATTGTTCTATAACTGCGCATGATGCGTCAATGTCTCTAAAAGTCATGTAAACTTGCTTGGCGTTGGTTATCAAAATACTGGAATATTGGAATAAACCGTTTATTGTTGAACACGAGTTTACTCATATAAACAACAATAAATGGTTTATTCCAATAACCCGGTTATGTGATGCATGTAAATAGGCTCATTGAAAATACAATCTGGTGTCTTTATACCTAATTAGTTAATAGAAGAACTGTATAAAAGCAATACGACGCTGATGTCCATGTGTTTGGTGAAGGATGTCTCCACAATTGTAATTACCTGTGACACTTGACCTGAGTGCTCATGCCTGCGGCTAAATCACAACCATACGTATATCATTTACCAACCACACACACACACACACACACACACACACACACACACACACACACACACACACACACACACATACCCACACACTCACACACACACAGTGAGTACTGATGGCACACAGTTGTGCAAGTTCTGATTACAGCTTGTAAGCATGTTAGTACACTACCTTTTCACAACAAAAGATGCAATCTATGAACAATCTCGAAAAGAATGCCTGAAAAATCATCGTTAAAGATTAATAATACAGAGACATTTAGGAGAGATTCCATTAGGAAAAGGTGATGAAGGGTGCTGTTGATTAGGCCTTTTAAGATGTTTGACTTTGTATAATTTCATCTGATTACTTAATTGGAGCACACAGCATTTCTCCGTCATGGAGAGGCCCATTGTGAGTGTGAGAGAACTTTGATTGCCGGCATCAAAACCTCTCTAGGAGCTCTCATGTGGAGTGGAGGACCCTTTGATGGGTCCTTTGGAGAGCTTTTTCTCAGCCCAGTAATAGCCTTCAATTTAGAAGCCCTTGGCTTGCACTAATGTATCGCACCTCTTTCCTACTTTCCCCTATTTCTCTTTTTTTTCTCTCTTTGAGTTGCAGGACAAACCACCAGGACTGGAATCTGCCAGCCAAAATTGTTTTTGCAGCTAACGGCGAATTGGTTCCTCACTCAGCTGCTTTTTTTAGCTGCTCTATGTATCACAGAGGCAGAGAAAGCCAACCGGACTCTTGTTTCTTAGAAAGCACATTTCTTCTATTACACCACATTTTTTTTTGACACAACCTTTGCTATACTTGCTATGCGGCGACCATTTCTGAATGATTAATGTGGGGTTTTGTTCTGCTTGAAGGAGCCTTTTTTTCTGTGCAAGCACCATTTAGTTACAGATGGGGAAAGCAACCCTGACAATTCAAGAGGAATAAATAAGGCTTCCAGACCCTGATGGAAAGATCTCAAAAGGATGCTAACAATAAGCACACTCTTTCAGACCATGATTCATTACAGACTGAGGCATGTGGATGGGGACTTAAGCCATTTGAGGCCTCAGCATCATGTTGTTGTGGTAGCTCTGAAATTGCTGCACAGAGAATATGTCTGGTCAGAAATGTTTTGATGGAAAAGTCAGTACAAAGACTGAAACATAGATAGATAGATAGATAGATAGATAGATAGATAGATAGATAGATAGATAGATAGATAGATAGATAGATAGATAGATAGATAGATAGATAGATAGATTGATAGATACCTATATACAGACATTTTTGCTCTTCATTTGTATTCATCAGCTGTGCAAACATGTTAGCATGTGAACTTATTTTATGTTCATCATTTTAAGAGTCAGTGCCAGAGTGACAGGGACAGTGTTTACATATTGGTGATCACTGAAATGATGAACTGCATAAATGGCACTTTCAGTCTCCTGAAATTGCAAGCAATTCATGCCAAAACTAATTATGCTTCCAAATACTCTGGGAGCCTTGTTGTGACCAGCATAAAAGACTTTAGAGCAACGTTAGCTTCTGGTGTTGGTGTGTGTGTGTGTCTGTGTGTATGTGAGTGTGTGCATGTGCATGCATATGTGTGTGCACGTGTGTGAGTGAGTGTGTGTGTGTGTGTGTGTGTGTGTGTGTGTGTGTATGTATGTTTGTGTGTGTGTGTGTGTGTGTGTGCGTGCGTGCGTGTGTGAGTGTGTGTGTTTGTGTATGTGTATTTGTGCACGCATAAACAACCTGGCCATGAAGCATTCTGTGTCTGATTAAAGTGATGAAAGAGCCAACATTTACTGCAGTCCATCTGCTGAAAAGTTGATTGCCTTAGGGATGGGATTGCCCAGGTCGTCAGCCCCATACCATCAACTCTAAGTGCCGCTGGCTAGAGTTGACCAGCATCTTGATGCTGACCCTTAGACTGGCTGCAGAGGACAATGACGCCGTAAAAAAGGTGTTACCTTTAGACAAGAGTCATCAGAGATTCCTAACCGTAGACACACTACAGCATCTCAGACAGAGGAGCAGTAACATGATGGACGGGCCTTTTGCTTGATAGACTTCTATAAACTCATAATAAACCAAGTTTGTTGGGTGGGGGAGTCCATGGGCAGCAGTGCTGATGTCGTGCCCTCAGAGGTGAGAGTAAAAGTGCTCTTTCAACAGCCTGGCAGCTGAGGTGTGTAATATTTATGGCGTGAGGCGCGTATAGGCTCGGGGAGGTGAGATGTTCAGGGAGCGCCAGGCTGAGCCGCTGATGGTCTATTTGGCACAGACTAACGAGCTCCATGAAGTGTGCTGACTTCAATTATTCATAATGTAATGTAAAAGCAGTGAAAACTTTTTTATGTGCTCCAAAAAATGCCAGCATGGCAACTGCTCTTGCTCCAACCCCAATTCCATCAGTCGTCATAAAGAACACTTTTAATATATCATTTGACAGGGGAGATATCAACTTCAGTGTACAATATTTCTGAAATGTAAGGGTCAGCTCTAAAATGGTAAAAATGTGCCCATGTAAAAGTGGTGTAAAAACTACACATTTTCCCCCGAAATCATTGCCTAAGAATGGAATATTTTTAATGTTAGTATAAATACTCCCATCTGAAACATGCCGTGATTCGTTAACATTCACCTTTTTTCATAAAATCCTTCTATGAAACCCAAAGGCCTCAAGAGCTAAAACCACATTAACCTTCATTTCAGAATTACAGCAACACCTATTACTGTGGGAACACAGCAGAAAACACTATGGGCCCTATCATGCCGCGGCGCATTGTGCATTCGCGACATGCGCATTCTGTGCTAGCGCATCGTTCATTTTTTCAGGCAAAAAATCACGTTGTCTAGATAGCAAATGACACTGCGCCCTGCGTGAAAAGAAGAGGTGTGGTCTGGGCAAAGCGCACCAGATGCTATTACCCATATTCCTATAGACCGATTTTACGATTTACGATTATTTACTATTATTTACGATTTCTTTTGTCATTTTAAATAAACAGCGATTGCAATGTTCTGCAGTTTATTTACGATTTCTTTTGTCGTTTTAAATAAACAGCGTGGCAAGTTGTAAGAAATGAAATGGACAAATCATCAAAAAGAAAACTAGTGGACTAATGGTTTGATGGACCTATACCTTCCGTTTATTTTTGATGTTTCCTTTGAGTTTAAAGCTTTTGTTTCCCATCTTCTAACGTTGTTGTACTGCTTTCGGCACTGTTCGATAGTTCTCTTCTTGCCAAAGGAGGACACAATTACTAAAGATATTTCCTCCCATACTTCTTTGACCCGCGGAGGTTTGGGGGGATTCTTTCCATCCCGGAATATTAACTGCTTACACGCTTTTACTTCACGCATGAGCAGATCGGTCTCCTCCACCGAAAAGCTCCTCCAGTCCAAGTAAATCCGCCATCGTAATAGCAACAGGCCATGGACAATGCGCCCGCTGGCTCTTAAAGGCAGAGTATAAATTCTCATTGGTTAATTGTATGTTACGCCCAAAACACACCCATGACTAATGAAGTAATTTAAGACCAACCCTTTTGAACAATGCGCCTGGCCCAATGTTCACTTTTCCTGCCGTCAAAATACCAAATTGTGTCGGAAACGCCCCCAAAGCAACTTGTGCGACTGACTTTAGACAATGCGCATATGATCGTGAAAATAGAGCCCTATGTGTGCTCATTGTAGACCCCCATCAAATGATCAAAGGTGACGCAGAAGCTGAGTTTTAAAAATACATCAACAACCGTCATTTCATTTTTTAAGCCTGAGGAAAGGGAAAGAACATGTCATACTTATTTATTTGTGTCCTCATATGATCCGAAGCACATGAGGTATTTTCAGACGGAGGAAGATGGACATTCTTCTATCTGATGTGTACAGTTAAATTGAGTGACCTTTGGCCTTAAAACTCTAGGGTCAGATACCTCAGACACATCACATTACAAACCTAACCAACTACTGAAGCAATGGTTTGTCTGTACTGTTGTTGATCTGTTTTTGCCATTCTCTCAGAGTGCTGGCATTTCATTTACTCGGTAGAAGGACTTAACTATTCTTTGAAGCTTAAATGAAACAGAATAATTTAAAAGAAATGGCAAAGTCCTAGACAGACACTGACTGAGACAGTTGTCGGAAAAACTTTGCAAAACAGTCTGCTTCACTTGTCTACCTCAGCCCCAAGGGCAAGAAAAACAGGAGATGGTAATTGTCAAACTTCTTCGGCTAAGTTCTCTTAAAAGCAACTCCAACAAGATGTTGTTCATCCTCTGTGACAGTGAGGATCTTCGGGAGCTCAACAAAATCTGCATAAAGATGAAGCAAGAAGGTTGCTGTGGTAACCATGGCTAATTAATGAATAAGGGCGAATTTCAGAAAATGCCATATGTCGACCAAAACTGCTGTAATTAGACATCTGGGGAAAGATGTAAGGTGAGAGGCAAGGTCTGAAGCTACTTTGAAAATCCTGCTCTGCGGTTGAAATTACTGGCAATGTGGAAGCAACTTGCAAGTGTATGATGACAACCCCCGGAAAACATGTGTGAGGACGATACACGTTTGTGTTGTGTGTGGTAGAGAATGGGTTTTTCTCCAGGAATTTTCCACTTCCACTGTTTTTGGCCTATTATCATAAAATAAAGCATCTTAGTTCTCTGTCTTATATGCAGCTGTCTGTTTCTCTCACATTCAGAATTGCAATCAACCATGTTTTTCTAATTAGGAATATGAGTGTGAAAACTTTATTATCCACAGATGTGAAAATGTTCCATAATAATAACCTTTACTTGTTTAGCATATTTCATACAAAGGATGTCGCGCAGTGTGTTTCAACAGTTTGGCAAACTGTTCTGCATATTTTCCTTCAGTTTTACGATAAAAACACATAAAGACATGACATTTTAAACAATGCAATATCAGGCACTCCATTTAATGTAACCAGATATTACTGTAGTGTATCTATAATCTCTGCACACAGTTTAATTTGTGTGCCCAGTACTCCCTCCATGTACAAATACCCCACAGCAAGTAGGTGTGAGGGAGACTATCAGTGCGGCCATGCAGGCCGGCCAAGCCAGCCTTCCATAGGTGTCATCAGTCAGTCACCTCAGCAGCCTCAGTGGGTGAGGGGCTGTGTGTGTGTGTGTGTGTGTGTGTTTATGGGGAGTTCAGGCTCAGGAGATGCCTTGTCACCTGAGCGAATCCCCAAGCGTGGTGGTGAATAAAATAATGGGGTGATTTGAATCCCTGCCGCCCACACTACAGGACTCTGTGACAGAGGATGAAGACACCCTCTGACCTTCGTTGGCATTATTTTCTCTCTACCTCTGACAGTTTATGCAAAGGGTCATCAGACTCTCTGTCTGTAATACAGTGAATCAATCTACAACACATAGACATACAAGGAGAGAGGGACAGAGACAGAGAAGGGAAAGAGAGAGAGTGAGAGAGAGAGAGACAGACAGACAGAGAGAGAGACAGAAAGAGAGAGAGAGACAGAGAAAGAAAGGCAGTGAGAGAGTGGAAGAGTGTAAGACAGACAGAGGGACAGAGAGAGAAGGGTAAAAGAGAAAGAAAAAGAGGCGGAGGGGAGAAATACACAAGTGAAGCAGAAATAAGTGAATTCAGCTGATTTTCATAACACAGAGCCTTGAGTAGATGCAGAGCCAATGAGGCAGATGCCATATGCCCATCTTCGTCACGGGTCATGGCAGGACCAGCGTGTCTCTGTGACATTTGCAAGACCAGGCCAATGCCTCCAGGCCCCCAGGCAGCTGTCTCTTTTCTGGCGCTCTAGGCAATCTCACATCCAAAACAGTACACTCTGCTCATCCCTCTACCTTGTCTGTCTGTCACACGAGCTGCAATGTAGTGATTTGGCAACCTGGTTTCAGGAGCACCAATCCAGTACAATATATTTGTTCCAGCCATCTACTAAATCAGCTGACTGTAGTTGTCACAACTCTTCAGCCAGGTAGAGGAGTTAAGTATGGAAATCACTTGAATTAACCATAGAGATAAAAACCAGGCAATTTGGAATATGTGGTATTGGACTGTAGCTTATGGATCCAGGTTGCCCATCACTCGTAGCTGCAGTGTGCACCATGAGCCTGGAGCTCACAGTCCCGCAGTACTGCCTTGAGATTTCAGCACTGTGCATGAGTCACTTCAAATACCTTATGCATGCCGTAATGGAAATGTTAAAGGCCACATTGATCTGTCCACAGCACCACATGGTTAGTCTAAATGGCCAAGCTGAACTTGAACTTTTGTGAAGGTAGATCAGGAGTCACATCAACACTTGGGCAAAGGAGGTAGAACTTTCCAGGTAATATCCATTGGGAGCCCCTACAACAAATTGACGTTGTGAGTCCATAATTTATGTTCACACTAAGCATCAATTAAAGCCATTTAAGAGGATCGTTTCCATTCAAAGCTGGTGATGGAGCATTATAAAAAGATTCCCTGACAGACAGTTTGGGATTCAGTGGATGAATCAACATAATAAAAGAGCAGGGCATCCATCATCTCCCCAATTACCTCTCAGACAAAATTAGAACATGTCACAGGAAAGGTCAAGGTTGCCCCAGCACGTGTGTCCATCACCAGCAAAATAGCCCTGAGAGTCCGGCCGTCGCTCTGAATACTTCCCTTCATCTCTCTGCCCCTCTTCCTCCACTGATCAGGCGTTTCAGACACTCTGCTCAAAAGCCAGTGCCAGACTGCTTCTCTGCCACAGACAAGTGGCCCTGAACACATCACACACAATCAAATCACAGGAGACAGGCTCAAGCATGACCGAAGAAATAAATGCAACGTTGGTCCATATGCCAATCTAATAATACACACCAAACTGCCTGTTGGTCAGTTATAATGATGTTTTTTCAAACAAAAACAAATGCCACATTCCACTGAGAGTCACATCCAGTCATTTAATCATCACTGTCAGTCAGGCAAACGAAAACATTAAAACAACATGCTATCTGACACAAACGTTTAAAGGTTTTATGAATTCTAGGTATGATAAAGTCAGAAAAGATGTTGGTTGGTGTAGGGTTAGGGTTAGGGTTAAAGAGGGTTAGCCCAAAAGAGCTAAGTTGTACGCAACTAGACTTCTTTTGCCGGTTGAAGATGTTTTACCTTTCATTCAAAAGGCTATAAAGGGAATACCGGAAATATATATGTATATGTGTATTGTATATATGTGCTTTATATGTGTGTGATTTTACTCATCTATTGCTGTCTCTATGGTACAGTATATTTTCATATATCACTATCTATATGTCTTACATGTAATACTACTTGTGAAATGTGAATGTAAGTATACTTTGGCAATAAACCTTATTCTGATTATGATGGTTGTTGGAGTGTTGTTTATTCCAAACTATGCACAATCTGTGAACTGTGAACAATCATATTCAGGGCTCCACCGGGCAAAGATGACATGTTTCAGTCCTCACACACAAGCCAAAGTGGCGCGCTCTAAATAATCCACCTCTCACAGGAGAGAGGAGCAGCACCTCTGCGGTCCTGCCTGCCTGCCTGCCTGACTCCAGCCCTTGCAGTGGACAGCCAGCCTCTCCAGACACCAGATAAATTTCTCCCCCCTCTAATTACAGTCCTTGCCACCCCTGCACCCCCACAGGAGTAAATCAAGGCCCCCACCCCCTCCACTCCCCCCATGAGCCCTCCCCCTCAGCTGTCCTCCCATCCCCTCGTCGCTGGTAAACAACCGTCCCAACATGGACCACAAGACTGTTGGCAGCGAAAACGTACGCTGTAAATCTGGGCAATGGTTGGTATTGGGTGGCTAGTGTTTCATACAGGGGAACAGGATGATATGGGGGGGAACAGGTTCAATGTCAATCTCATTCCTTCGTTGTCATACAGAGGGAACAATTTGGGGTGTCATGCTTATAACAGACATATGACACTGTTATAAGCATTTGCTGATTGTTCCAATAAATGGGAACCATTTCACAGTTATAGTCTTTTTTCAGTTTTTGCCAAGTAATTACCACTAAAGCCTTGCTGCTGTGAAACATTTGCATCAGCTGTATTTGTTTACATCAAAGCCCTGTCTGACTATGATGATACAAAGGATTTTTCATGCTCGCGTTCACAGTTGGGAATGCTTAAGAGCCTAAAATGAGGTTTTGACTTAATTTCATTCGAGCAGAATTACAATTCTGCTTGTAATGCAGGACAGACCATTTCCCGCAGGATAAACATGATTTCGCAGTCACAATTATTGGTGTGGATTAGCTGGGCACAGTCAAGCATTTCCCCTTTCACACTGTGAATTTTTCATACTCACGTGCCAGTCAAATCAAGGCTGCTGACTTGTGTGAGCACCACTGGAACCAATTTATCTGAATTAAAATTCAAAAGATCCCCCCTCTCCCAATCCCTACCATCTACAGCAAGGAGTACCACAATGAGACACAGACCTAATTGCTTTTCCATTGATGTGCACCATACAAAACTGCACTCTCCTTCCTAAGGATATCACCATCCTACAAATCAAAAGAAAGCAGAGGGATATGCCTACACTGAGGTGTGCAGATTCACAGAGTTGGTGTATAAACCCCTTAATCCCCATCTTGTGTTTACATCATGCTGTACACTTTTGGTTCAGAATACTAACAGCAATAGACTGTAAGTCTTTCTACAGGTGCAAATAGCCGTAGTCATGATGGATTTTTATATTTTTAGTTCTTTGATTTTTCAATTCTTGATTTTAAATCTCCATTAATGATGGACCTCTTCATTTTATTCAAGATGAGGAAAGTTCAGCAATGAATCTTTCTATAATTACTTTAACCACTTAAAGTAGGCAGTCTAGGTAGGAGAGCTAGATCTTTAGAGTAATGTGAAAGAAAAAAAAAATACTGGAGTTTATACTTAAGTTTGACCTAGGTTTGTGTATGTATCAGATTAGTATCTGTCAACCACATATGTGTTACAAACATAACCATCAGATTTGGATGGCATCTAATGTTAAAGCAAGCTCCAGAATAGTTCTTCACAAGTGTTCTCATATTTTGAAGAGTCTTGCTAGCTACAAACTGCTTAAACCGATCTGAAGTGAAAAGCAATGACACTGCGTACACCTCAGACTACAATGTTCCTTAAAAACCCAGAGTAGGGACTAAGGATCATCTGGCATATGATTAAATGATGCCTCCATTACCTGGAAGAGTGCATTTCCATGTTCAACACCTTAAATTACACTGGGCAGGTCAATAGCAGAGTTACAGTAGAAATGTTTATATCGGAAATCTATTAATTCGCCTTTTTGATATTGATTTGCTGTGTCTGCCACCCATCCAGCCTCCCTCCCTTTTGTGGTGTGAGATTACGCTCCAGTCAAACACATTCAGCAGGACATTGCTGCACCACACAGTCCATGGGGAGACTGTAAATACAATTTCAATGAATCCAAATCTTCATTCGGTGTGACACAAATGGCACCGTATAATGAGAAGCACTCAGAGAAAAAAATCAGAATATTCCCTCTCGTTCAGGGAAAAGAATCAAATCTGTGTTTTGAAGGGGGCTTGAGCACTTGGTTGATATGAAAACACAATGAGCACAATCAATTCTGCCTTGCCATTGAAAGAACAAGAAACACTACTCAGTAATGAACCTGTAAGTGGAGCAGGCGGCAAAGGCTGCACTTCAACACACACACACACACACACACACACACACACACACACACACACACACACACACACACACATGCACATGCACATGCACATACACACACCACACAAATTTCCTCATATTCTTTCTGCCTCACGTCTAATGTGTCGCCATGATGACGGTGGGAGTGCAGTGCAATCCTCCTCTCCTGGGTCTGAAGCATGGGAGGGGTTGGAGGGGAGTAAGGGGGGGGGGGGGGTAAAGGGCACAGTCTGAAATGCCAGCTGATACATTCGATAAACACATTAAAGCACCACAGACATTTTGAAGAACATTCAGCTTAATGTGTTTCTTCCCACAATGTGAGTTTGCGTTCAACTGAGCGTATCTCACTGATGGCAGTTGTGGTCAGCAGTCAGAAATGACAGAATTGCCCCAGTCCCCCTTTTCAGTGATTTGAAATGGAGCCCACCACAGTTTCTTTATCATAAAAAACATCAAGAGCTGGAATCAGAAGCAATATAATATGCTATACTGATTGATTTTACTGCATTGAATCTTACTGTATAAAAGAGAACATCAAGCTTGATGTTTTAGAAATGTATTGTGCTTTGTGACAACAGTAAAACATCTTTCATTTTCCCTTTCTTTAGTTGTTTAGCAAAACAATCGGCCACAGTCCAATCAGTCAAAGATGGCAATGATGGCTGGTTGGTTGGTTGGTTGGGGGCTGTAAGTGGCAGCAAGACTTTCTCTCTAAGCTCCAGGCAGCATCTATGTTTGTGGACTGCAGCTGGATAGGAGAGGGAGTGCTGGGATGACAGGGGGCCCCATTCCAGTGCCGTGTCTGGCAGATTCACGCAGAAGCCTGCTCGCAATCAGGGTGTGTGGTGCCAATATTCAGGACACAAAGGAAGCCCTCTGCAGAGGAGAAAGTGGTAGCAGCCCTTTAGGTTTTAAAACAAGCAGCTGCATAAAAGTGCCTACCAGTCACTGTGATAAGCAAAATATTAGAATAAGATTTCATTTTGAGACATACACCATCTGGTCACATTACTTTATGCATTAAATTTGAAGGCTACAAGCAAATCTATCAATAATGTACAAAACATCTTACATCTGCTGTTGTAACACTTATTCTAACAAAGGTTTGTAATGAAGCCCATTTTTTGTTTAGTTTCCAATAAACATTTGCAGTCTGCATAGTTGGCATGTTGATCCCATACAGACACATTTTTCAATGCCTCTGTTCACATTTGAAAATCCCTTAAATTGCATTCATTTGGGAAAATGGCCATGTGGCAAATCAAAGTTACAGCCTAAGTCAGTCAGTCAGATTATATCTCAGCTCACTTTTGCTAGGATAATAAGGTTTTGGAGTATCTCAGACACAAACTTAATATGGCAGACCAATCTGAGAACATCTGGCTATTTTCACAGCAAAGGTGATTTTCTCAAACTGTACTTCTGATCTGTAACAAGGTGTGGCAAAACTGAAAATGAAACACGTTAAACAGTCTTTGCTCCTGGAATAGGACATTATTTTAGCAGCTTTGAGCAGCCCATACTAATAAGACAGGGTGTTCTTTGTTTTGTTTTTGTCTTAATGTGTTATTTGTACCATAATCAGTTCTCAACAAAAATATATTTTCACTGACTTACTGATTCAATTTAGAATACTGATACAGCGTTAAGGCCCAGTTTACACGAATCTAGGTATTTTTTATTCATTTGGGATCGTTTACAAAATATCCCAAAGTGGAGATATGTGTAAAGGTGTAAATGTGTAAATGTGTATCCATTTATAATAATATACGTGTTATGCAGAATATCCATTTATCCATTTATAATAATATCTGCATATGTGTAAACAGCACCTTCATGGTTAAATTCCAACAAACTCTCAAGAAAGTTGAAAGACCAAGATGTTCCTTCCAGCCTTTTTATAAAAGCTTTTCTCTGTATCCCTTTACCCCTAACAGGACTAAAATACACCCATAATTGTTACACTCTGTAATACCTCCCACAAATCCGTAAAGCAATTTTCTCACTAAATAATTCTAAATGCAGCCTTTTATAGCTGAATAGAGCTGATTTGTCATAAGAATCACAGGGGATTTAGTGAATGGCATCATTAAATGGCATTACAGTCATTAACATCAATTTTGAAAAAGCTTCTCTGTTTGAAGTTGGGGCAGAAGTGGAAAGTGGTGCTGGCAGTTTTGGGCGAGATAGAGCTCAATTTACCTGAAGACTGACTGCTGGCAGTATAGTCGTGCTACATCCCTGCATCCTGTCTCCCCCACCCCCACCCCCACCCCCACCCCCTGCTGCTGCTCCTGATGATAATGGTCCTTCAGCCTCTTATTGGCCTGTCAGACATTACAGATGTGCTGCTTCCTTCTGGAGGTCACCTCCAGGGCTGCTGCATCTGTCGGTGCCTGCCACGCCTACCGACTGGCCCCTGGATGCATGCTTATACTACCATGGAGCACCACGCACAGCACAGCCCCACCAGCCTGCCCCTCCCCCTCCCCCTCCCCCGCCTCCCAAGCCTCAACAGCAGTCTCAGGCAGCAGCGGCAGTGGATATACATCTCCGACTGTCACCTACTGGCACCAGAAAGGGTTGGGTGGTTCTCAGCTGACCGCAAAGTGTTTGCTAATCAAAATCCCATTACCCATTTCCCTTTGATTTCCCCAAAGTCTGTGTCTCCAGACTGGGGTGTTTTTTTTCTGCTGTGTGTGGTAAGAGTGATGGTTGGAGGGGAACGCAGTGCCGGCAGGTGATGAATCAGACAGAAGTGTGTGAGCCTGTGTGAGTTGTAATCTTATTAACTGCAGCCTTGTGATGGATCATTCCCCCGCCACACTGGAGCCTCAAAATAAAATGTCTCCTGCATAAATGCCGCCATAAAAAGAAAACAGTGGCTTGGGAATCATCTCATTGTTAATGTCACGCTGCCCTGATCCATACCTAATGATCAACCATCTCTGATGTGATCAGCGCCAACAGATGTTGTTGTGATCGGCTCCGGTGTGCGATCTTTAAGGCTTTAGGTTTAGGAGAACTTTGCCAACCATAATTATGTGTTTACCTCAGTGCTTACTCAAACAAAGAGCTGGGCTGAGACACTAAGCAGTCTTAATCTGTCTGGAGTCCATTCTCATTACCGTGAAAGGAGGGTGTTCATAGATCTGAGTCGACACCCCCTGCTGAGGTCTGCTGGACTCCTCCATCTCAAACAGTAATTTTTCTACTCTGCTATTCGCCGCCTCAGACTGTCAGACAGGTCTTGGAATGTAACCTGTTTGTAATGCGTAACCTACGTAACTTCATTACACTTTTGTTTACTCTGTTTTCTCCTACATATCTGTAGCTTGATTTAGTTGCTTTGGATAAAAGCATCTGTGTAATGTAACGTAATGTTTGAACAAAGGTGCAGGTGCACTTAATATATCACTGCCATGATAACTTTAAAGTGCAATATGTAAGAAATGTATGAAAAGTAATCATAAAATGGTACTGATATGTCATCAAAGGTCAAGGAAACATGCTGAATTGCAATACCGTTTTTACTGGCAACAATTGCACAGCCAGAATATTCACACATTAAAACGTCATTTTTGTATTTTTTGTATTTTCCCTTTAGAGGGTGAGTAATGGTTAACAGTATTTAGGATTGGATTGCAATACCAGTTTTGGCCACAATCCTACAAATAGCACCTTCAATGGGAGACTTTACAGGTAATGATGTGTATAGATAACAGAAAAATAGCAAATTTGAACATTTGTAAAACACGCAAACAGAGCATTAATAATAAAAAGTTATCTTTAAGTTTAATAGTCTTTGATATTGATTAAAGGCCTGCTTAAAAGTGCACCTACCACTTTCACAGAGGCAAGAATAGGTGTGGAAAAAAGAACAATAACACAGCCCTCACATACGACCTGTTGACTTCTGTTTTCTTTTTAATTTGTGACGAGCGATATGCATGGTTTATCAGCAAAATTGTGTGCATTATAAAAAGCTGTACCACCCCATTTCAAAGACACTATCTGTCAGTTTTACTCAGCATGTACAAAGTCTCTAATTTGCCCCAGCAGATCTGAATTAATGCAATCCTCTATTAGACATGCATTATGCATCAAGGTCTCTCTACGCTGCTGATTTGGCAAGTAAATTTTACACCTGTGTACACCACAATTTTGCTACAGAAGCACCTTGTGTTTTCCAGTGTTGACTGCAATCTTTCAACAAGTCAATCAACAACTGTGAAAAGGAGACATCCCCATTTTACTGATCAGCACTTTATGGACTTGCATTTTGTTTTGCTTCTTTTTTGCATTTGGTTTGTGTTCTGTCATATGTGTACATTGCATCTTTGTTCACAGTTGGAAACCTGTGTTGAAAGTGGATGTTTTTTAACTGTAGGATTTTGGTTTTGGGTTTCTTCCACCTGTTACAATGGCTCGGCCCACCTGCACTTTGTTAAATAGATAATTGGCCAACCTACTTCAGGGCTGGTGATTTTGCACTCTGAAGACTACAAGAGAACAGAAGGCCAATAAACGAAGAACCAGGAGTGGCTCAGCTAAGGAATCAGGGTTTTGTGAAGACAACTGAAATTAAGAGTGAGTTGTCAATGAACGTGTAGTTAACCATGCTTGCTGTGGGGCAAGGATTTAGGGCCAGAGTAGGGCAGGGATTGGACAGGACCTGGTGCTTAGCTGCTGTGGGCACAGTTTCAGAGTATAAGAACTGATTGACACTGAATGTATGGACTCCTGATAACCTCTTTAGGTCTGTCAATAAATTTCATTCTGTGAACTGCTGTCTCCGGCTGCCTCCCTCCTTCGCACACACACCTAAACATGGGGAGGCCATCCAGCTAATTTCACAACAACCTTAGTTAAAACTGTTGACAGTAAGTAGAGAGCATGAGTCAAGCATTCATAATGTTTGACCTTCAATACCACTAGTCTTAATGCATTCTGTACATCTGTAAGTAGTCTGAAGTTGCGTATTTAGAAGGAAACTACTGTTATGTGCTAAAGTAACATGAAAACATGCCTTTATTCATTTGGGTGATCTATAAGTACAGTATGACTGACTCACAATAGAGGATGATTAAATTGTCTATTCTTGTCCAATAAGCATGTTTTGCAGGTCTTCAGCAGTCTGTGCCTTTCTTTTGTGTCTTAAATGTCTTTGAAATTCGGTGCTGACTCGAACCATCATTTTTGGTGTGACAGGGATGAGTGCAGCAGTGGTGGGGTGATGATCCATGTCACTGACACTGCCCTGTTTCCTCTCCCCAACCTCCTCTCCCACCCCCCTCGCCCGTGGCCTCTCAATCACGCGAAGGGGCAAATCTTGGCCCAACCTCGCTTGCTCCCTCGCTCGCTGCTCTGCAGACTGTGGCTGAGTCAGCAGACAAATGGACGGACAGGACTGGAGCTTCGCATCTGACTTTCATGAGTTGCTCCTGTGTGTGTGTGTGTGTGTGTGTGTGTGTGTGTGTGTGTGTGTGTGTGTGTGTGTCTGTGTGTGTCCCATTTCTCATTCTTGTCCACAGTTCTCTGCCTTCCAGACCAGCCTCGTATCATCATCCACTATTATTTCTGTCAGTTTCTATCAATATATGCGGAAACCATCAATGTGAATAATCATTCCTGAATGCTGGATTGAGATACTTTCTAAAAGCAACCCTCTGCCTTTCTTCCACTAAACAGTACTAAACAATCTGATGAAGGTCTGAGGATTGAAGCATTGCATTAAATAATTGCGAAATGGACAGTGTGCAGGAGTTTATGTTATGTTTTGAGCTATAGACTGCTTGGTCATCACCACTGCACCTACTATTTGTCAAGAGGTATGCAAAAGTTCTACCTCCTTTCATCTTTACATCTTTACAGTAGTACAGTGATATGCAGATTAACCAGAGGAAGCAGAGAGTAGTGCAACCACATTGATGACAAACTTGATCAGAAGCTAGGTTTTATAAAGAAGCAAATTAGAAATATTGTAGATTGTAAACATAAATTGGAAACATTTTCTGTGAAGTCACCCACATTGTCTAACGAGCATATTTGCAGTTCAAACTGGAAGCTGCCAACTTATTTAAAAACTGCCACACAAAGGAAACTAGATTCTGTCCAGTCTGACATTTTAACACCAGGGTCTATCAGAATTAGCCAGCCTTAAGTGGACATTTGAGGAACTGTGGGTTTTGGCACTTATCTTTTATCACTGGAGGTTGTCACTTGGTCCCTTGGCTCAATAGTGCCTTAAGACTTTCAAGTGGTACTGTCTGGCACTATAAAAACTAGAATGGCTCTCAGTAGGGTGCACGGCTACTCTGAAGCATAACCAGTTCCCCTTTAATTCAATCAAGCCTAATGGTAGTGAAAGCGCAAGAAAATGGCACAAGTGCCCCATGAGTCAGATCTGCTTTGGCAGTTTTAGGGAAATTAGGCCAGCAGAGTTTAAAGGATTCTGCTAACAAACAAACAATAAGAAAACCTGAAAATGATTTTTGAATCAAATTAAATAAAATCTGTTGTTTTGACTGCACTTTCCTTGACCCCACATTTGATCTTATTCATTTACCCCTGCCATATCTAGGAAGCAAAGTATTACTGCCAGATTATTTCCACTGTTGCTGTACTGTTTTGTTGGGCTTACAATGTTGGGACCAGAACATAGATCTTAGTCACTCAACAGTGGCTTCTCAGCTGCTTGGCTGGGCATCTGCACATATTGACAAGCACAGAGCTGTTAATGTTATGCACCAAACAAATGTTTTGCATATTGTTAAAACTGAAATCCAAGCACTGTAAGTAACCAAACTGGTGTCCTTGGAAAAGAGCTAAGAAGGTGCGCCCCATTACTTTCCGAAATAATGCAATGAAAAAATAATTAGCTTGTAAAAAAATACATTGGATATAACTGAAGTGATATTTTAAGTTCTCATATTGACCATATGTATCTGATGCATAGCAGTGGAGAATACACATTTTACAGCATATATATTAAGTCCTCCACTGACATATTATATAGATGTGTGTTATTCTATATATAACAAAAGGTAATGCCATTGTTTAATTAGCAGTCATTTAGATACTGATAGCTGATAAATACTCAATTTCACCCACTTAGTGTTATAGTGAATCTGGTGGAGTTGCAAGTGCCAGACGAAATGGTTCCAAAAAGGATATTGCAGAAAAGCTAAAGTGGTTTCATTGGACACACAATTAATTCACACCAACTGCATAAAGTAATACCATGTTTACTCTGTTTTTGAGGGGGTTGTTAAGTGAAATTACAAACTTAAGGTGCTCCAACAACTGCTCCAACAAACACCAACAAGCTCTAACAAACATCAACAGATGGATAAGTGCGGACCAGTCTGTGTTTTTTTGTTCTTGTTGAATGGTAGCTAGCTGAAAAAAGTTACTTCTGTCAGTTATTGTCTGGGTGGTATGAAATTGGCAGTTGGTTTATTTAACCTGTAATTCCGACACTCTGTTAGTTTAGATTGCATGGTTTTTCTGAACTGTACTGAAAAATGGCGTGTCGATAGCAATTCGGATCTGTTTGTTAGCACCGCTCAATAAAATCTATTGTTAATCATAATGGCCATAGATCGAATCCTTTAATGTTTGCTGCACAGACTGTTTTGTAGGGGCAAATGCCATTGTTGAATGTTAAAGTACGCTCTGTCAAAGCCACAGTGTGGAGGGCATAAGATATCATGACTACAGTAGATGTGTGTGATAATTATGAATGGACATTCAGGTTCTTGTAGGTTCTTTGTAAATCACTTTGTTAAATTTGCATTTCTTATAAAAAAAACACATGGATCTTGCTAGACGGTATGAGCCCTTTAGGCCATCTGCTTTACCAGCTCTCTACCCACCAACCACTTCATATCACCAGGGACAGATGTCCCCTTACCATAATGTCTTCACTAATGAGTGACAGACTGATGCTTACCCCCACAGCACACTGCATGAAGGGAAAGCTTTCTGTGTCATGGGCTTTGAAGTGATTTCTTGCATGATGAAACTCCTCAATGGCCACTGTTTAATTAATATGTGAGAGAATGCAGGGGCTGGAGGGGCTGTCTGTGCAGACATCTCACCATCATAGCATGCCATGCTCCATGTGTCCTCTTTGATTGCAATCAGGTGTTGCACCCCATGCCTCATTTGTTAACTACATAAACAGTGCAGAGAGCCTTGAAATAAAATAACTGTGTGTCACGTCAGAGCAAAGCCCAAGGAGTTGTTTTCCTCACCCACAATTCTATAATTTATTTGGAGATGCAGGTATGGGGGGGTATGCTGAAAGAGGCCATTTAAGGCCATTTAAATATTCAGAACAGGGCCAGTCCTGGCGGGGGCAGTGGGTTGACGCCACTCTTTCCCTTAACCAGGTTTGCCCTGCTGTGGTCGCCTGCTGATGAGGCTAATTTCCATCATCTGACCCATCTCAACCCAGCTGGACTCAGCTCATGAGCATCAGCAATTTTGCATTAGATTTGAAAAATGTACAAAACAACACAAGTATTTCTTAGTACACTATTTGTACTACAGTCAGGGCATTTTGGGCCCTGTGAAAAAATATTGTAACCCTAAACCTAATTCAGTAGGAACCCACTTTGTTCTCCACTACTGGCCCATATTGTACTGCACTGAGTTGCGCTGAAATTGTTGAACAGTAGAAATATCTGGTCACAATGATTGACAACAAGCTGAAATTTGATATAAACACAGAGGCCATCTGTAGTAAGGAAAAGCAACGATTGTACTTCCTTAGGAAGTTAAACTTGATTAATGTGGACAGGGTTATGTTGTCTTTGTTTTACAAGTCTTTTATTCAAGCTGCCATTACCTTTAATTGTATTGCCTGGTCTGGAGGTATCAGTGTCAAGGACAAAAAAACCTTTCCAGCCAAATTACAATAGTTGCTGGGAAGTTGATTGGCTGTCCAGTAGAGACAAGGCGTTTAATCGTTTTGGCAATCAACCGCAATTAAAACCATCACAATTAATTAATCCTAAAAGCTCCCCAACATCAATGTGATGACATTCTTAAAAAAAAAATATATATATATATATATATTATGGCAGTAGCCGGAACTTTAGACCAAGTGGTACAACTGGCATGGAACAAAAATAAAGTGATACCTGCATCACACGTGTGGCTACCGGAGGCAGCTTGCGGAATCAGGAGAACTTCTGTGATTATGGCAGACGTAACAACGACAGCAGATTTATTTCCTCCAAAAAAGTGACTCAAATTGGCAGTGTGGCAGTTTTTTGATTATTCCACTGACAGTGATGTGTCAGTGTCAGTGGTTTCTTTTAAACTGAAAAATATTGTTCAGATTCAATAAATAACAAACATAAGAAACTGTGCATTCTTCCTGTGATTTCTGGTACTTTTTTGGTAAAGTTTATTATTGCATAATAACCATAATAAGTGTATAATCGTGATAATCGACAATAATTGTACCATTAAAACCTGTAATTGTCTCATCCCTAGTCCACAGTCATCCTTGTAGTCCATTTATGAACAATGAATCATACAGAAGGCAATGTCTATACTGGACTGTAAAGATTACCCCTTCCACTGCACATTTGAAGCTCTCCCATCAGGTCGGAGAGTAAGAGTCCCCTTTTATAACAGAACTAAAAATAGTTTTATCCCTAGTACAATACATTTGCTAAATTGCACAATAGTGCCTTTTTGCACATAACCTGTGTGAAACCTAGACTGATGAAACAGAGTACTAATTTTTCATATATTGTATAATGTTCTGTTGTGCCCTTTTTGTGTTTTGTGTGCAAGGATGTCACTTCTAGAACCAGCAACAGAGCAGAAAGTAGGAAGCAAGAGTTCACTGCTTTGTGTCTCTGAATGCTGTAATAACACATTTTAACAAAGAAACCAATTTACCGATGTCTAAAGTCTCTGATTACACTCATAGGAGCTCAGCCGAAATGTCCTACTCTAATCTAACCGAATAACTTTATCAATTTGACTCTTGATTGGATTAAGCCAACCGAGATCATTGTGCCTCTTTTACTAGACATTACTTGGGTTCCACTGGGGATAGCGTTGCTCAGGTTGTGCCAACGGCCCATTTCTTAAATTCTGGCTTAACCACGGACATACTTTGGCTGAGCAACTTTCTAAATTGCTTAAGCTATTTCTCACTGCTCACTCACTGCTCACTCTTTTGTTAATACCTTAAACAATTTTCACATAGTAGAACACAATTTGCAAAACTCACTGACTCCTCTTTGCAAATGCTAAACACATTTTCCTTCTTAAAACACATTTTGCATTATTCAACACGTGATGCAAAATGGTAAACATTGTTCTCCACATTTAATCACAAATAAAGCACAAATGCCATACGTTAAGCACAACTAGTCAGTTTACTTCATTTCAAATGAGCTGACACCCAATATACAGTATGTCACATAAGTGAGTACACCCCTAACATTTTTGTACTTTTAAAATTATATCTTTCCATGGGAGAAGTCTAAAGATATAATACTTTTTTACAACGTAAAGTAGGCAGTGTACAGCTTATATAACAGTGCAAATTTGCTGTTCCCTCAAAATAACTCAACACACAACCATTAATGTCTAAACCACTGGCAACAAAAGTGAGTACACCCCTAAGTGAAAATGTCCAAATTGTGCCCAAAGTGTCAATATTTTGTGTGGCCACCATTATTTTCCAGCACTGCCATAACTCTCTTGGGCATGGAGTTCACTAGAGCATCACAAGTTGTCACTGGAATCCTCTTCCACTCCTACATTACAACATCACAGATGAGACCTTGAGCTCCTCCACCTTCCATTTGAGGATGCCCCACAGATGCTGAATTGGGTTCAGATCTGGGGACATGCTAGGCCAGTCCATCACCTTCACCCTCACCCAAGGCGTGGTCATCTTAGAGGTGTGCTTGGGGTCGTTACCATGTTGAAATACCGCCCTGCGCCCCAGTTTCAGAGGGGGGACTTCATGCTCTGCTTCAGTATGTCACAGTACATGTTGGCATTCATGGTTCCCTTAATGAAGTGTAGGTCCCCAGTGCTGGCAGCACTCATACAGCCCCAAACCATAACACTTCCTCCACCATGCTTGACTGTTAGCAGGAGACAGTTGTCTTTGTAATCCTCACCTGGTTGCCGCCACACACACCTGACACCATCTGAACGATATACATTTATTTTGGTCTCATCAGACCACAGGACATGGTTCCAGTAATCCATGCCCTTAGTCTGGTTGTCTTCAGCAATTTTTTTGCGGGCTGTCTTGTGCATCATCTTCAAAAGAGGCTTCCTTCTGGGCGGAGCCATGCAGACCAGTTTGATGCAGTGTGCAGCGTATGGTCTGTGCACTGACAGGCGGTCCCTCTACCCCTTCAACCTCTGCAGCAATGCTGGCAGCACTCCTACACTTATTTTGAAGACACAGCCTCCGGATATAATGCTGAGCACATGCGCTCAACTTCTTTGGGTCGACCATGGCGAGGCTTGTTCTTAGTAGAGCCTGTCCTCTTGAAGCGCTGTATGGTCTTCACCACTGTGCTGCAGCTCAATTTCAGGGTGTTGGCAATCTTCTTATAACCTAGGCCATCTTCATGTAAAGCGACAATCCTCAGAGAGTTCTTTTCCATGAGGTGCCATGTTGAACTTCCAATGACCAGTATGAGAGAGTGTGAGAGTGATAACACCAAATTTAGCACAACTTCTACCCATTTACACCTGAGACCTTGTAACACTAATGGATCACATGACACCAGGGAGGAAAAATGGCTAATTGGGCAAAATTTGGACATTTTCACATAGGGGTGTACTCACTTTTGTTAACAGTGGTTTAGACATTAATGGTTGTGTGTTGAGTTATTTTGAGGGAACAGCAAATTTACACTGTTATATAAGTTGTACACTGCCTACTTTACGTTGTAGAAAAGTATATATTATATCTTTAGACTTCTCCCATGGAAAGATATAATTAAAACAGTACAAAAATGTTAGGGGTGTACTCACTTATGTGACATACTGTAAGCTAGTTGAGAGAGCCACCAGGTTGTTGAAGGTTGCGGCTTGAAAATGGCTGCCAATCAGAGACAAAGAGGACAGAGAGTGTTGAGTGTGAAGGTCATAGCAAGGAAGAGGGGGTAGAGGAAGAGCAAGAGGAAGACTTCTAAACAAATTAGAGCCACCATTATAGATCACATTCTCGTCCATGAGTTGACAACGATCTACGAAATCTCTTAGAGGCCATGGAGTTGGCCTGTGTCTTGGCAAGGTGCAGTGTCAGGAATAAATATGACATGTCAGGACATTCTTTCCCTGTTTCCTGGCAAGGGACATCATTGCTTGTGATGTGGATGAGGTAAGATGAAGCCCAGTGATCTCTTGCTTGCAGCACTGTATACAGCACTTGTAGTTTTCATTTGTAGTGCATTCCCAAAATGTATTTTTGTTCAAAGTATTTTAGCAATTAATCTAATACTACCACTTTATTTTAGTCTATGTACAGTACATATACATCCTGAATTGTGCTTTTTTCAGTTAAAAATGCTTTTTTTGGTGCGTAACTTATGCTATTATATGCATCTAAATTTTTTGGTTTATTGTTTACTGCCTGCTTTATTGTGATTTTATTTTGACAGTGTTGTTTCTGTTTTGAGAATAGAGTTTGGTTTTGAGCACACGTAAAACTGAGGGAGTTGCAACAAGAGTCAGGAGTTTTGGCAAATGCATGGGAACAACTGTTGTTTGTGTTTACAGTTTTCAGAAAATGGGGTAAGGTTTTAGAAATTTAGAATTGTGAAAAACTATAACCTGTTTTTTGTCATAGCCCTACTGTGCAGAGGTGCTGGCCCAGCTGCTTCAACAGAAACATGGCTGAACAAGTCTAACAGGAGTCACCTGCCGCTAGAAAGTGGCCGTAACACACGATATGACCAAACAAATGTGACTAGACAGGGACCCAGGGCAGCAATCTACCTGAGTTTGAGACATAATAACCAGGCATTATGGAAAGGCTGTTACCAAATATCTAGTTAGTCCCTTTTTATGGCTGCCCCCTGCTCACGTGTGTGATGGGTTACAGTTTTTTCTGAATGCTTAAGCACATTTTTTGTACCTATTGCCTATTTTTGCAACGCTCTACACACAAATAAAAAACCTTGAACCTAATTTGCAATACATTGTAGATACCTTGCAAAAGCTAATACATCTTGCCTAACTCTGAAAACCTTTGTAAAAATGTTTCTTGTACCAAACAGTTACAGTTTGTTACAACTGCTTAAGCTCAATTCAAAAACACTGTGCTCGTTTTTTCAAAACACTACACACAGTTAATGCAACCATACACTCAATTAACCGAACAAGCAAGGTCTATTGCAAAATTATATTCTTCTTACAAAACTATACACTTATTTATCAATTGTGATTTTGTTGTCAAATCACACAGACATGATTCATATGATCTATTTGTGTTTTAGTGAGCTACACACTGTGGTAATCAATCCTAAAGACTTCGTAACATTCTGACCAATAATCTTGGTTTCGTTTCTTCAGACATATTGATAAATGACACGAATGCATTCATGACACACAACATATGACTAATGCTGTTCACCAAATATATTTCAATTGTTTTTTTTTCTACTTTTATATAATGCAAAATCAGTCAATATGCTGAAGTGTTTGCTTGTTGCATGGTTGCATGGTTGCATTTCTACAAAAAAAACATATTTACAGCAAACATTAGAGTATTGTTGGAGACAAAAAGCTACTGTAAGAGTCATCTCTGCCAAATTGGTGGCAAGTGTCAACCTAGGCTTTTCAAGGTATTCAACTAATGTAATTCCAAAGTGATCAATTTAGTCCTTGTCTTCTCTGTCTGCTCTCCTCCCATTGTACCTTACCTTGCAGTGACAGTATTTACCTCTTCCTCTTGTTACCCCTCACTCTCACTCTAATCTTTACTGTCCCTCTTTCTCTTCCTCTTACTACAACACTGCCTTACATTTATATTCAATGTAACCCCTCCCCTGATTCTATTTTACGGTGTTTAAGTCTGATTACTATGTTTTGCATTTTATTTATTAGTGTTTGGCACATGACAATTGTGTTTAAACAGTTGGTTACAAGGGTGTGATCAATTGATCGCTAGTGTTTTGAAATGGAAAAAAGGTGACATTACAATAGAATCATATGTGTAATACATGTAAGTGTGTCTAATGTGTGTCTAACTGTGTGTAGTGTTTTGCAAAAAGTGAAAAGCTAAAAATGTGCCTACCTGAGCCGATGTTTTGTTATTTGAGTATTGGGTTTCATTAATTGTGGAAAACTTTAGATTTTAGTGCGAAGCAAACTGAAAAATTGTAATACAAACCATTATATTAATTAGCACAGAATGCGGCAACTACATACTGATGGTATCATTGAAAAATACATCTGCACAAGTTTGAGGTTATACACAGGCATCCAACTCAACAAGTAGGGATCCAAAGTTCAAGTATGGATGTTTATTTACAGTCTTTTTTCCAAGTGAAAACACAGGAAAACATACTATAATTTTATTGAGAGAAAAGCATGCAATGTCTCCTAGTCCAAGGCACTGAGAAAAATATATCTTGGAGCGTCATATGAAGACCTGACATGATGCTTGGTCAATATCCCCATATGCCTTCTCCATTGCCTGTAAAAGGGCCATGCATTGATGGGGATGATGGTCATACACCTTTTAGTGAAAGGCGTAGAAGGTGAATGGTGAACAACACCATTTTGACTTATAGCTGCATACATAGTTGTGTTACCACCACATTGTCCTCTGACATTGATTATGGCACGGTATCCAATAATGTTTCTTGCCACGTCCCCTCATTATGGTGAGGTTGAAACCTGCCTTATCCACAAAAATCAGCTCATGAACTATGGCATCTGCCTTTAGCTCCATCACTCTCCAGAAAAGACAAAACAAATGCAGCACAGCAGGGCCATGCATAGCACTAGAGTATGCACTTCCAGATTCAGTACCAATGATACTATAGCATTATACCTTATGATGCTTGCTACACTGTAGTGGCTCAGGTTAGACTGAACCCGTTGGCCAGCTTCCCTCAGGGTCATTTCATGATCCACTAATGTAGCTCTGATGTCATCAGTAATTCTATTTCTCACTCTTCTTACCCTTCCTTTTATCCTTCCTCTTCCCATCCTTGTCCTCTTTCCCCTTACTCTTCCTTCTCTTGCTTCTTCACCTCCTTGTCCTCTTCGTCTAACCACCTTTTTGTCCTCGTCGTTCTCTTCCTCTTGCTTCTTTATCTCCATGCCTTAATGCTAATTTTTCTCACTTTTCCTTACCCCAATATTTTACTCCACATCGAAAGCTTACCTGTGACTTATTTATAGTACTGAGGCTGATTGCAAAGTGAGCTGATTATCTAAAACAGTTTTTACATGTGACACAGTGGATTGTTTTTACACTTTTGCAAAGTGTGTGTTACAAAATTACAAATTGAATTCAAGACAGAGTTTGTGCTATTAGTTTTGTGAACTCAGTGAGGGGTTTTGTTATTAGAATTACTAGTTTTAGAAACTGTGCTACAATAGTCTAATACACTGCAAAATAAATAGTCAATTTAAGTAACATTATTTTGTAGAGAGACAGTTAGGTATGTGGACAGACATGGATGAGGGTGCAGGAGAGAGCTGTTTTTTGTTTTTTATTCCCTCACTCGCATGTTTTCACAGAAATCACACCTGTGACCTTTCGATCCCCAGACCAACTACTTCACAATTGGGCCACAGCTACCCTTCTGCTTACTGCTGTCATTTTCCTCAAAATAAAGTCACAGACAGTTTTTATTTGTTACTAAAAAAGAACACTGTGAAATATGCTCTTTAAGTTCATCTTCAGGTCAAAAGTTGACTAGATTATTGTGCTGAGAATCTGCAATTGTCTAGGGGCACCTACTTCATTAGGCGTATTTGGCTAGTGTTTCCAAACTCTCTCCTACAGGCCGAAAGATGTTTATTTAAAAATGTCTCCAATCCATAAACTAACAATAGCAATGCCATTCCCATTGCTTTTTTCTCCCACCAGTCCTCTGTCCTACTTTGAGTGTCATACTTACTCTGGAGATAACACTGAAATCACCTGCTCACTCACTGCATGGTGCAATTGATGAATACTCCACTGAGGGGGCTGTCTCCAGGGAAACGGTGCACAGACTGAATCTGTGGCATGTCTAATGAGAGCTGTGTGCTTTACAAAAGGAGAAAGTGAAAGTGTCAGCTCTGATATGTTCGCCATCAATTTCATCTGGAGGAGACCAGTCGGCATCAGCTGACCTGATGTTCTTAAGGGACAGCCAACAGATTGTTTTGTTTGTTATTTTGTCATTTGAGGGGGCTACTTTTTTAGGGTTTTCCATGTTGGTGCACCAATATTTCACTGATATGGTGACACAAACATATATTGACATCTTACAATACAATCTAGCAGTACAGAGGCAGTTTGGAAGGCTGTATTGGCCACATGGAAAACAGTTTTCAGTTTGAAATTATTTGTTTAAGCTTAGGTTTTGTATTACTTGCAATATATTGTGCAGTCAAATGCATAGGTACACCAGACTCGCCATTTTAACTACACACTGAGAAGGTCACTGAAACATGAATACTACACATTTTGGTGCTTGTTTTCTTCATTATTAATCAGAGGCTGGTGTGTTGATTTCCATTACTACAAAAACAACACATTCGCATGTTAGCTTTATCTACATGTAATACCTGCCAATGTCCATCTAAGAGTAAGTTTCCATCCCTGACACATTAGCCTGCATATACTTTATCTCTGCACACATTTACTCTTAAAATCAAGCCATATAAATGCAAAGTATGTAATAAAAAAGAAAATCAGCTATGCAGGCTTGTCTGTCAAACAAATGGTGTGTGTTGAAGACAGACAGGTTCCATAAAACATTTCATCTGTTATTCTTTAAAATTAAAGCAAAACTAAACTTTCTCAATCTCTAATCATACCCTGTTTCACTATGGAGCTTTTGAGAACATATCGTCCTTGTGTTAAGGCAGTTCAACAAGAAAGAACATAATATATAACAAATGCTAAGGTGTGTTTTGGTAAGAACTAAAATGTGACAGATGAACTATTGTCAGTTTTTCATTGGCCAAGATCTCAGTGTTACCAAGATGTGACTTTAACCCAGTGTACTGAATTTACATTTTCTCATTGTAGACAGGTGAGAAATTAAAACCACAATGTGGAAAAAGTATGGTTGCCTTTTTCATGCAAGCTTTTCAAAAAGCTTCCCTAACTTGTCACTGAATGACCTCAATTTAACTAATATGGAATGGCATCTCAGGAAAAATGTCTGTGTGGCACTTCCAAAGATAAAATAAAAGTATTCTGGCCCAGCTACCTCCATTCTCTTAAACATGATTTCCATTTTCTCTCCACCCATTTTTTTCTTTCTCTCTCTCTTTTCCACTCCCAGCACTTCAAGAGGTGTCCTATTTGCCGTGAAATGTGGAGCCATGCGGTGTGCTATTGTGGATACTCACGTTAGTGCATACTCTAAAGGTCTGTGAGCAAGGAGCGTTTGATCTCATTTCTCTGCTGCTGATTAAACGGACATACCTGACTTGCCCGAGCTCCAGTGGGGGGACAAACCCCTCTTGGATCACTTACACTGGATGGGGAGCTTTGATGAGCACTGCAAATATTTGAAATGTCAGTCCATTTGATAATGTCATCCAAGCTTAAGGACCAGACCAGAATAAGAAGAAGAACAAGAAGAAGAAGAAGATGAAGAAAATCTCACCATGGCCTCACCATCTAGCCTCTTCTGCTGAGACTGTGAAGAGGTAGACCCTGCACATGCACGGTACAGTGTGGTAGCAGATGGACGGAAAGTGGGGTGACGGAAGCTGCCGCTATTGAAAGTGACTCCCCATTTACAGCAATCTCATTTCTGTCAACACCAGCATCTGACACTTGTTTCATCTGCAGCAACACCTGCTGTTGAGAACCTGTCACCTGGATGGTGTGAAAGCAACAACAATGACAGAGAATGAACTCTGTCATTTCAAACCTAGTTTTAAACTGCTTCCTCTGTCTTCGATCCAAAACAATTAATAAAAACAAATTTCGCTATTTGCAAAATATCAGTGAGCATGTCTCTTAACTGCAAACAGACAATGCTTTTACATTACATTACATTTATCTGACACTCTTTTCCAGAGTGACTTACCAGCCACTCAGCCCCCCTGGAGCTGCACTGGTCTAGATGCCTTGCTCAAGGGCACCTCAGCCATAAATTAGATGGCAGGAGAGCGCTGGTTATTCACTCCTCCACCCACAATCTCATAGAGAAAGCAAACCTGCAACTTCCTGACTTCCTATAACTTCCTAACTGTTAGGCCACAGCTGCCCACAGTTAATGCCATTGCAGGTTAAATTTGTGGCATACCAGTCACAGCGGAGGATTGTGTGACAAATATGTGACCGATGTCACTCTCACTCTCAGAAATAATTTGACTGTAGGGGTACAAATCTGTATATTAAGGTACAGTCAGCATTAATGTATCCCAAAAGCTAATATTTGGACCTTAAGGTACTGACGTGTACCTCTTCAGTTCTGGAGAAGGTAGAAACTAGTTGTAAAACAGTGGTTAAAAGAAACAATTATGTGCCCTTGAGTGTACGTCCAGTGTGACAAGTGTTGTACCCTTAAAAGTACAATTCTGTACCTTCTTTTCTGAGAGTGTATGCTCTTCTATTAGTGCTTTTGGGTAAGCTCCTTTGTGGTCTCCTAATGGTAGAAGAAGTTACCAGTTGATACAAGTTCAGGGACATCTTTCTCTTTTTACAAGAAGCTCTAAATCCAATCTAACTCATTAAACATATACCTTGCAGCTACATGTACTCCTTAACTTGTCTCTCTGCACTTACTGTGCTCACCCTGCACATCTCTTATGTTGCCTGAGCCTGATTGTTTTCCTCCATTGCAAGTCACTTTGGGTAACAGTGTCTGGTAAGTGTAACGTAATGCAATGCTTTCTCCTTAACAGATGCTGTAAAGGCAAACATTTTATATTCTAGATTTCCAGAAGGTCACCACGAAACTCTGTGCCAGTGCCCTTGGCTATGGGGACAGACACCGTGCAAAAGGTATGCTGACTACAGCAGTAGCCTGTAAAGAAAGAAACCACATTCTATGGTCTCCCTGTTTGATTGCAGTTCTGGAAATAACAATGCATGTTTTTAAAAGACAGGATAAATATTAATGTATGCCAGCTTGCATCGAAATGGGAAGCTATCCATCACTCGGGGCACATCTTGGGAGAGTGGAAACACAAAAATGCAAGGGCCCCTTTTCCCCTCCCCTCCTTCTCTCTCAAAGGTTCTCTAATAGGAGCCAGCGAGAAGGCCAGCTGTGAATAAATCACCCACCGCCACTTCCATTTGTTCTGTGCACTGGGACGTGGTTGCCGTAATGTACAAATGATCAGGTTTTCCTCTTCATTTTGCCAGTATCGAATAAATCTTGGTGATGAGGCCAGGTGAAAAATGTGTTTTTGCAGGGATGTGTTTATGATCACGTACAGTACCGCGGAAAGCCAGCAGTGGTTATTTTTTGATGAGTAATATTCACCCCCTTCTCCATCTTATGAATGGGGACATATATGCCATTGCTTTTTTATGAAGTCCACTGGCACAGTGTTGCAACGGGTCTCTTTGAAAGTGCCGGCCATTTTTTAAATTTCAGTATAAAATACAGAGACATGAGGTGGCTGTTGTACCACACTAGTTTTTCCATCAGAAAGAGTTATGATGGTACATCAAAAAATAAATGGAGCTCCTATATAAATACTGAAATAAACATTTGACTTTTTTCCCTTCTCATTTTTCATACCTTCAGCTGTACAGGTACTTTTTTGTTCATGTAACATGAAACAAGTTCCCAGAAATGACCCCCCTTTACTGTTGCACTCAACAAAAATGCCATTTTACTAAACAAAACGTTTTATTTGGAATGTCATGACGCCTTCACTAGTTCAGAAACATCATGATATGATTTATTTCGCTTGGGCCTGTTTTTTGTATTCTTCCAAACATCCACTTTTTCCATATGGCTAAACAAAGTTTTATTTGGAATGTCACAACACCTTCACTAGTTCAGAAACATAATAGTGTCATGATATGATTTATTTAACTTGGGCCTGGTTTATTTGTATTCCTCCAAACATCCCCTTTTTCCATGTGCTGATGCTCTGTGTCTCTTAACTTGCGCTCCGTATAAGCACCAGGCGACTACAGTGAACCAGCTAGCACATTTACAAATAATTTATGGTGCCCTGTCTGTAGAACTGTGCTTTTGATTTCGAGCGCTGGTAAGCAGAAACTTGATTTCTGGTGGAAGAATATATTTCTTTAGCAGCTCTCTGTATTTTTCCACATGGATGATAGCTCCAGACAAATATGAGGTGGTAGAAGTGCCGCTTCAACTGTAGGTGTGGGAGACTGGATAGTCTAAGAATGTAGCATAGTTTACCTTGTTCTTCTTTAGACAGAGATGAGTTGAGAATACAGGCCAGAGTTCCACACACACTCACACACACACACACACACACACACACACACACACACACACACACACACACACACACACACACACACACACACACACACATACGTGCCCACACAGATCACTCAGAACATACGCACAGTCACACAAATAGGACATAGGCACCCACAGACATCTAGTATAATTGGATTCAGATCAGGTGTCTGAGGAAGAGGGGAGGGGAGAAAAAAAAGAATCTTGTGCTTTTCCAGAGCCGAGTAGTTCCTTTGTGGCTGTAATTGTGCACCGGCGTATCAAGCGAAGGCCATCAGACAGCACGCAGACAGGCACACAGTGGAGGGGGCCACTCCTGTGGGGAGACTCACTGACCTTCGGGGTTTATTTCTTGTCACTTCCACCAAATCTCTATCTCTCCTCTCAGCAGGCCTGCTGGGGATTGCTGACCGCAGAAGGCAGAGAGTGAGAGAGAGTGTGAGAGAGAGAGAGATAGAGAGAGTGAGAGACAAGAGCGGAGAAACGCCATTACATTCAAAGGTACAAGGTGGGAATTGGCGTCTGTCTGACCTGCTTCAGCATAATTACCACAACACAGAGGGCCAATTACAGGGTGCAAGGGCAGCAGCTTCGACTACACAGACTTCACGTTGTTCATGCTATGCTCATTTGTGAACACATACACATCTACGCACAGGTAATGCTTGAGTGACATGGGCATACAAACAACCACATTAATGACATGTTCTTCTCTCATGCCCATCCTCCTCTTCACGCACTATACTGTAGCCTCTTAGTGGTCACCATACCACCGGTGGAATGGCTTACTACAACATTACAGAGAGTCTTTAGTAACACGTTACAACTTGGTCATTGCCATTCTGGTTACAACAAACTTATAATGGGGGTGTCTCTTACGAGGTCCAGTGGTGATCTATGCTTTAGGAAGTAAAAACAGTGCATTTGATCTAACTATTTTATGAACCAGCTGATCCTATTAAGCACAATGATCATCGGATAGGTAGATCAGCTAACTAGTGAAATCACTTGTATTACATAAGTGCACAGGCAGCAGGAATACATGGAGTGTTTACTTTATGAAAATATGATGTGTGCATTCATTTAGATATTTTATATCATAGTCAAATATGAATATTTGTCAAATATTCACATGAATATTTGGCTATGATATATTCAAGGTGATGCATTTAAAAATCAAACAAACAAAACAACAACACATTGAAATGTCCAGCTTTTAAACAGGTACAGAGCAATAGTCAATGCTATAGAATCTCATATAGATCTGCTATAGAAACTCAGAAACACAGACAGAATAAAAATTATGCTATTGAACAAGGCAAATACATTTAATGTCATACATTCTGAGTTCAAGCTACACGTTTAATAAGAGAATGTATGTAAACAGGCTATGGTGAAAACAAACCTGCAAACCATTGGAATCATCCATTAATCAGCTGTCAAAATGGCATATTTTTATTTTGATTCCCTAAAGAAGAAGCAAAACTAATTAAAACTTGATGCTGTGCAACTGGGATTCGTTTTATACAAAACACCAGCAGGTTGATCAGCAATGGCTTGCAGTTGGGTTGCAGTTTTGTTTTCACCTAGCTTCACTCATTGCCAAAGGGGATAGCTCTACGTTCCCGGATGTCCACAGTTACAAAAATAAGTATCATATTACAGTCCTCCTCTCAGCCTGGCTCAGGTTACCTTAAATCACTTCTGAGCTGTTTGGATGCTCATCGTCCTCTCAGCATGTGTCTGTCCCCCCCCAGCTGTTCATTTCTCCTCCCTGGCACCTCAAAGGGCTCGATACAGAGACAAAGACAAACACTTCTGCATGAGTGCTAAATCATTAAAGGCTTTCTCCTCATAACAAACATCTGAGCAGTCCTCTAGACTTGGTATTCTGTTTTGTTTTTGTTTATGCAATGTCACACAGTATAAACAATGTTTATGATGTTTGTGTCATAGCTTTGGTCATCTGGGCAATGTGTAGATATTTTTTTCTCTAAAGCTTTCTGTCACAATATCGTAACACAGTTGTGTTCAAATATTGTTTAACAGTGTACACTGCTAGAAGAGAACAAAATGTACACATATTTTCCTGTTGAGAGTTTTTTGTAATCAAGCTGATATATTGTGGCAGTTTACTGTGAAGTGGAGATGGCAAGCTGCCATTACTGATGATAGTTGTGAGCCCTGTGTAGGTGTCCTGGGTGTAATCGCTACCATCGACAGCTTTCCATGGCCACATTTATTTAGCCTCTTTATTTTTCATTTCCTGTCTAAATTCTGACACTCCAGTTTCACCTGGGGAGATCGACTATGCTGATATCAGGGCAGCCGCATTGCCAGTGGAGCGATATCTATCCTGCCCTCGCACAAAACTCCTATAACCTTGCTTAGGTCCTGCCAAGTGCTTACCAAAGCTGACTATGCGGATGATGATGATTGCAGAAAATAAAACACACATCTACATCCTACACTCAAGGTGAGAGGAGTATAAAAATGTTCCAACAGGGCAAATGAGTGGACTTGCATAGTCTGCATCATGTTCTGATTCTATTGGCAAATTGACAGAGGCCAACATCCTGCTTGGGAAACTAAAAGTCTTGCCACATATTTGTTTCAGCTAATTCACTGAACCAGCTGGTTCTAATTAGTGCTAATCCTAATAAGGGTTAAATAGTGAAATCACCTGTGTTAAGAGAACAAGAAAAAGGAATACATGGAAGGGTTTGTACTTTCTCATCTCTATCTGTCTAAAAAAAGATGTGTGGGAATGTGTGTAGATTTGCCCTGTTCTTGCATGACACTGAGCACTGGTTGTGTGTGTGTGTGCATGTGTGTGTGTGTGTGTGTGTGTGTGTGTGTGTGTGTGTGTATATGTGTGTGTAGAGTAGAGTAGAGATTATTACTTTATTTATCCCGAAGGAAATTAAGGTGTCTAGCAGCATATACACATCATATACTATGTAACATATACACATACGTATATACATATATACATACATTCAAGCATTTGTAGTGTGCCAGTGTAAGAAGGGGCACAGTGGAGAGGGAACACACAAGGAGATATATGTCCCTTCAGTAAGTTTCCTGGAGCAGGGACACTTCAGACACAAACACGCACACACACACACACACACACACACACACACACACACACACACACACACACACACACACACACACATATAGGCACACAGACCTGTGACATCCACACACATACAATCATACTACAGGAGTACAAAGAAAACATTGATTGTGAGCCATTATTACAAAGTGAGGTTGTGACTCAGTGTGGTGCTGTGTTATCAAAGTACAATAGAGTGTCAAGGGTAGTGTAGGTGTATGTATAAAGGCACCCAGATAAAGGCAGATAGTGTTCAAAAGTAGACTTAGACACTCAAGTCAATCATGTTTCTCTCTTTCTGAGCTGAATGGACCTAGGAACAAAAGAACTTTGCAGCCTGTCTGTTTTGCAATCTTGAACCAGAAGCCTGCTACCAAACAAGCTCTTTTGCTTGGAGAAAGTGATGTGTAGGGGGTGGCAGTCATTGTTCATTATAGAGAGCAGTATACTTAGGGTTCTCTTCTCTTCATTTGTTTTGAGTGACTCCAGCTCCACGCACACCGAGCCAGCCTTTCTTACCAGCCTGTCCATTCGTCCAGCATCCCTTTTCCTAGTGCTGCCTCCCCAACATATCACAGCATAGAAGAGGACGCTGGCCATGACAGACTGGTAGAACATAAGCAGGACTTTGCTGCAGACAATGAAGGACCTCAGCCTCCTAAGAAAGTAGAGCCTGCACTACCCTTTCCTGTAGAGTGCATTTGTATTGGTTAGCGCAACACCATCCCCCATCAGAGAACTTCTGCATGTGGCATGACTCAGAGTTGTACTTAGAGTCTGTGGTGTATAGGGTAAACAGTACAGGAGAGATAACATTTCCCTGTGGTGTCCCTGTGCTGCTGACCACAGCCTCTGATGTTAGGTCCCCCAGTCTAACAAACTGGGGGCATTCAATGAGGTAGTCTGTAATCCAGGTCACCAGGTCTGGATCCACACTCATCTGCAGTCTCTCAGCAGGAGGTGCTGGATGGTGTTGAAAGCACTGGAGGAATAAAAGAACACGATTCTCACAGCACTGCCTCCTTTGGCCAAATGAAAGTGCACCCTGTGCAGTAGATACTGTGTGTGTGTGTGTGTGTGTGTGTGTGTGTGTGTGTGTGTGTGTGTGTGTGTGTGTGTGTGTGTGTGTGTGTGTGTGTGTGTGTGTGTGCGTGTGTGTGCATGCGTGCATATATGTGTCTGGGTGTGTGTATGCGTGCAGGCGTGCAGGCATGCATGTGTGTGTGTGTGTGTGTGTGTGTGTGTGTGTGTGTGTGTGTGTGTGTGTGTGTGTGTGTGTGTGTGTGTGTGTGAGAGAGAGAGAGAGAGAGAGAGAGAGAGAGAGAGAGAGAGAGAGAGAGAGAGAGTACGTTTCAGAATAAGTATAGCTCCACCACATGCTGACTTTGATAGAAGACTGACTAGTCTCTGAAGAGAAGCTAGTCAATCTGACAGTCAGTCTGTCAGGGATCCAAATAGTTTAAACTAGGGTAGTGAACAACCCTATCAAACATTGTGAGGTCCTCTGAAAATACTGCTTGCAGTTGTGCTTTTTTGCTCTTTTTTGAAGAATGTGGATCAAAGATTGCAGGGTTAGTGCTCTGGCTGCAACAATAGGGAATGGCCTCTGTCACCTTAGGACTTTGCCTAATTATCTTTTTTTATGGATGTGTACATGTTACATTGAATTCCAATACCCATAGTCAGCTATCCGCAAGATCAGCCACCTTTTACCTACTCTACAGGAAATAAAAAAGGGAACTGCTTTGGAATTGCATAATTTCGCATAAATGGTGTGCTCACTCTGAACTACTTAATCCACTGAGCACATTGCTGTAGCCTACTTTTAGGCACCCTGCCCTGGCCCCCTTTGCCCTCTGGCTGCTTGGAGTCTGGGCCCAGTTGGCCTGTTGGCCCTGTGTCTAGGTAATATCTGCGGGATCAAATGGGTTTGGGAACTGTATCTCCTCCCTGGGGGCCTGTGCTGAAATATAATGTGTAAAGAGCCATGCATTGGGGTTATCAGTGCTGTATTCTTAATTACTTGTCCATGAAGCTCATATGGCACGAAGCAATCAATATTTTTAATTTGGCACAGTGCTCATTTCAACTTTGACCTCAGATGTCCAGAGAAGCGGACATCTTACTTATGAAGCAAGATCACACCCACGCTGTAATATGCAGCAGTCCTACTTGACCACCTACAGGGGCATAGAAAAAGATACACAAACTGAATATCAGCCATGTACTTCTAACACATTTTGCGTGAACATTGAAGATTAATTTGTTATTAGGATACAATTTTAAATATGTTAAAGATTAAACTGAGCCACAACCCTATGGGTCTGTATATGGGCAGTCTACAGGTCAGTTTTCTGGATTATTACAGCATGTGTAGAAATGTCCTGACTTAAATATGGACTAAAATGATGCTGTAGGAGAAAAATATCACTATCAGGTTATTATGACAACATGGCTGAGGAAACCATTTAGTTGCCAAATATTGCCATAATTTAGACATTAAAACAGGATGATCACTGGCACCTTATTTCTCAGATCTCTTTCCATTTCAGAGATCACTGGTATAAATGACAAAAGGTTTTCAAAAGCACACAAATTGCATAAAAATAATTTTAAATTTGTAATTAATTTATTTGTATTGGCCAAGACCATTGATAAGATTGTATGGATAACCTGTAGGAATTGAGGGTATAAAACAGAGGATCTGAAATGGAACGCACCAACATTAATTGCCAGTTTTTTAGCTTCTGGTGAATATTTCATGTTGTGACAAAAATCCCCTTAAAAATCCATGAGCAATGAAGGGCAGTGCAACACAGTGTACTAACACAGCCATCTGTTTATAATTAACATTTTAGCTTGATTGATCAAGACTCCAAATTGTATTACAGCTCATAATAACTGCATAATGTCAGAGCAAACATGAACATCTCTGGATAGACTTCAAAGCCAATCAGCATGAAAGAATGGATTTCCTATCATAATATTTTATGGTTGATAATATCAGCAACATTTATAAGCACTTTGGTTGATTACCGTCCAGATTCCTGAGTGAGTCATACTATTTGGGCCTTAAGTTTAAGGCTCATCAGCATGTTTCCGTGAAGAGGTGCTTGTCAAGATTTACAGGCCATTTTCCTGCTCCCATTTACTTTAGTAGGTAATACGTGTCACCTCTAATAACATTGAGGAGTTGAAGTGTTGAGGTGAAAAGTTAAGTGATGTTTCGGTGATATGCAAAGGCAGGGAATTAGCTCAGCCTTTAAGTGGACACTTGTACAACCCCTCCTCCTTCTGCAGGACTCCACCAAGGAATCTAACTTTAGGGCGCTGGTCGGGAAGGGTTCTAGAGAAAAGGACATTTGTACAACCACCCTCCCTTCACAGGACTTTACTAAGGAGTCTAACTTCAGCACATTGGGTATCATCCTCCTTAGAATAGGACATATAGCTTGTCTGAGACATCTCCAATAAACACTGCTGATCAAGAATAGTTATGGGGACTGGTCTAATTTAATAGTCAGCCAGTGTTAAAAAACAGAACTTAGAGTAGAGAAATACGCAACTCCATAACTAGTTGATGTCTGCAAAGTTAATAGATATGCAGCTACTTGTGATTAGGCTGCTAAGAAAGAGCACAGTAATGATCAAAAACTGATCGAGCACCATAACTGAAAAAGTTAGCTCCTTTGGATATTAGTCATTTTTCATTCATCTCCAAAATGTCTTAGTTTCAGAGGAATAGTTGGGGTTACCATGCACAGTATACCTATGCATTTCAGTAATGGTAAATGTGCCTGGTGTCAAAAGATTACCTTGGTCCATTCACTCTTTAATGAAGAATTGCCATTTAGAAATCAGCTATATGCCACATCCACTTCCTGTGAGTGACAACATGAATTCCATTAGTGCTCCGAGTCTGGCCTACCAGCTAACCTAAGTGTTCAACAGAATATTAATTGGTTGCTTTCCTCCTTCACCGATTTGCCATTTGTGTTTTATGTAAAGATCGCATTTCTTAACTGTACATTAATCTGCTGTCAAACACAAGGTGTTGGCATCATATCTTACATGAGCAGATCTATCATTCTGGCATCACACCAGTGTAAGACCCATGCCTCAGCTCAAGTATTTTCTGCTTGTTACAATCTCACATTCATGAGTAGCATACAAATTTAACAGTGTAGGAAAATCTGATATTCAACTGACGTGCAGTGGCAGTTTTTTTTTGATAGTCCAGACAGTGCACGTAATAGGCTGCTGAAAGGTTCATTCAGGTTAGGACACACATAGGCTACACATGTAAACTTGTAAACAGCAACAGCTTGCACTGTGCATTTTATATTTAAGGTTGTTTGCTGAGAGGTGGTCTTGCCCGGGGAGTAAAACACTGTAGAACCGCCACTGAGGATCTGCAGATCATGATGAAAAACATGCGGCCATCATTAACCCATCACTTGGACCCAGACATGGAGATGTACTTCAGAAAGTAAAAACCCTACTATATATTTGAATTTAATCCAACCATTTACTGATTCAGTTGAAATCAGCAATGAGCCTACTAATGAGCACACTAATCAGACATGTAGATCAGCTAATGACTGAAATCACCTGTGTTAGATGCTCAGTCAGAGGATTACATGGCAGGATTTGTACTTTTTTCTGAAGCCAGGATTGACACCTCTGTTTGTAGCAGTCCTTGTGAACCATTTTATCTTTTTAAGTGCTATATCACTTAGTTCATGTCAAGGCTTCTAACTCCTGAACAGATTCAACTCCTTGGCATGGTCCCTGATGACATAAAACCTTATTTATCTTCACTGATTCAATTCTTCTTCTTTTTCTTCTTCTTCTTCTTCTTCTTCTTCTTCTTCTTCTTCTTCTTCTTCTTCTTCTTCTTCTTCTTCTTCTTCTTCTTCCTCTTATTATTATTATTGTTATTATTATTATTATTATGATGTAATAACATCATTATCATTATCACCACCATCATCATCATCACCATCATCATCACCATCATTTTGAATTGTGCCTGTGATTAAATTATTTTGTGGATGTTACACTGCAGGGCAGTGGCATGTATTAATTACATGTTTAGCTGCATGTTTACAACTGTCAGTATCAAATGTAAATGACACAGCTTGCATTTTCTGCAGACTGCCCAGGTCCCTGTGCAGGCTGCACTATGCAGCCTTCCTACATCGCCTACGGTTTTCCTTGTTCTGTAAAGTCCTCTCTGGACCTTTTTTAACTGTAATTTTATTTTCAGTGCATCTGACTCAACCTAAATCATATTTATGTGATATAAGATTCCACAGGTCTGGAGAATACAAAAAATGTAGACACAGTCCCCTTCAGGCCAAGGCTTGTTTCTTGACACTTTAACAATGCCTCTGTTTTACACTCATTTTAAGTGTTCATCCAGAAATGGAAAAAGCAAAAAAAAAGAGAATCTGTTCTGTGGAGATGCGTGAGCAGGGAGAGCGATGGACCTCACAAGGCTCCGTCTCCCATTTTTCACAGGGGCTGGCGTGAGAGACCCACCGCATTGTGAACAGGGCTACTTGGTATACAAGGCCACAGTACAAGGGAATGGATCTTGATTGTCACGCTCTGTCTACCCGCTACCAATTTCCTCTGTCGTATTTCTCTCTAATATTGTTAAGAGTCAATAACTCATGAGGGACAAGTGACAGGGACCGCCAGTGTGGAACGGGATGTACCGGACATGACAGCGCGCAATGCAGAAACAACTGAAGCCTGTAATTAATTTCTATCTTTAAATTCCCATCAATAACATTTAGACAGATTAAAGTGACAATGCTGGCCAAACTGTGACTACGGTATAACAGCCGTCTAAAGGCAGAAAGAGTTACATAACACAGCATGAGGCCACTCATGCCTGAAGGTGGCATCTGATAACTTATGGCTGTAATTATTTCGATAATGAGCATGTTTAATTATATTAGTATTCATAGTTTTAACCCAGTGGTTAGTGTAATCCTTTTTTTGGTTAGCCATCATCTTTACTATGAACAATAATGACTGTGTTGTTTCAGAGAAGTTATCATATCATTTGATTTAACTTATAGCATATAATGCAAACAGTAAAAACCCATGGCATAAGAGTGTCATTCCAAAAATAACTTGTTGCAGTAAAAAGACTACATGTTGACTTTGTAAGGTACAAAATATTTCAGTCTACATGTTTGAAGAATTTCTACAAACTGACAAATCTTACATAAAGACCAGTGGACCAACAGTGTAAGACTGTCATCTCAAACTATGACACATATTAATGAACCACTACAAGTAGCAGTACACTATTCCAGTGGCACATTACTGTGTTGATCTTAAAGACGTTTTCACCAACATTGACATGATGCATGTGTGAAAAAATACTGGTTTTCTAAGAGAGGGGTAACTACATGAAATTGTCATTAGTAAGACATTCCACAAATATATAACACGCATATCAGGATTTTTTCCCCCTGATATCTTTTTTTCTGCAAACTGTCAAATCAGTTCATTTTTATGTGACTAAAATAACAGCATGTGTGTATGATCACAGTATATCACTGTTCTTTTTTACATTTGTCAGTTGTTGACGTAGTAGGATGACATTACTTTCATAGCACATTCAGAAGTAGACAGTTAAATATAGATTTTCACATCAGTGCCTTCACTCTGTGTTGTATAATGGACACTGCTGTAATGACAAGGCCTATCCATTCCCTTAGACTCCTTATGATTGACATCAATCTGCATTACGCTGTCTAAATATGGAACTTACAATATTCAGTCCGCCATTGAATGAACGAACATGGGACACATTATATATCTTTTGAAATATTGATTGATCAAGCAGTTCCGGACATCATCATTACACAATGCAACTCAGCACATTCTCAATTGCCTGAGTGTCCAGAGAGGGTTGGTCTAATTCAAATACTTCAATGAGAAAAATAGCAAATGTCTGGTAAAGGGTAAAAGCTCACAATGGTTTCTTAGTCTCTGGTGTTTGCACAGCACAGCATAGTGATGAAATAGCTCTCCTTTACAACATCATTAGCACTATTATTTTCTTTTGAACCTTGTGCTTGTAGTGTTATGTTACGTAAACGTTACGTAAGTTACGTAAAATCTACTGTTATCTTTAGGATACACAGAATAATGCACAGAAGGTTAGGACTGAACACATACTGTATAATATACAATAAATAATATATCTAAAACAACAGCTGTCTTATATTACCAAATGATGTGTGTGTGTGTGTGTGTGTGTGTGTGTGTGCCACATGCACTTACACTTTCTCTTTCTCCCTCTCTCTCTCTCTCTCTCTCTCTCACACACACACACACACACACACACACACACACACACACACACACACACACACACATACACAAACACACACACACACACACACACACACACACACACACACACACACACACACCACACACACACACACACACACGTCTTCTCCCTACCAGGATGACCCATGATGGTTAATTCATTTCAGGACTGGAACACATGCTCCCGGCGTGTGTGATCAGACTGCCGGCCATTTTAGTCCATCCTCCCTTAAAATGAATGAGCTTTGAAGTGCTGATAGGTATGTGAGGGACATCCAGAGACCCAGGCTCTGCTACCACCACCAGGGGCTCCTAGAGGTCCTCCTGGGCTATCGATCCTCCAAAGCCCCTCGCACCTACACCCCTGCCCATCCATCAGTGCGCTGGCATGAAACGGCAGATGAAAAACACAGGCCAGTCTTTGTGGTCCTAATCAGTCAGCAGAGCAGAGGGTCTTCCCCCATTGCAACACCCCCCCACCCCCACCCCCAACACACACACACACACACATCTGTTCACCAAGCCCCCTGGCCAAGGACACCAGCTCCTCAGACAGACCCTGGTGGTCCCTCCTTTCCTGTGGGCGTTTGAAGGATGACGTCTGGTCTGGCGACCCCTAAATTCGTTGCCATCCGTCTTCATCGGGTACCCGGATGAGGCCTTCGCTCCCCCCACTCCCCCCTCCCTGGGCGCTATGCCGGCCCTGTCTGTGACATGCCCACCACCCCATCGATCTCATTCGTCTTGATTCTGCTTCCTGGCAGCCCACTGACGTGGAGTGTCCAGCCGCGAACCAAGGACGGCAGCACTTCTCCGGCCCCTCCATGGCCGTCCGTCCAACCGTCCACTACGAGCAGCTGTCCATCCATCCATCCATCATCATCACTGGCTACTCTCGCACTTTGCTGTTGACCTGTCTGGGAGGAGCCCTCTCTGCCATTCCTCTTGATCCCATTAGAGGCTGGTCGGACATCGGGTGGATTAATGGATAGCTCTCTAAAACAGATGAGCATGCTTTGTTACAGCCTTTTTTTCAATTAAAAGTCTGTATAAAAATCCTTAGAAAGCTTGATAAACAAAAGAATGTATATAAAATTACAGCACCATGAACTAGTTCATTTCCAGAGGTGTCCTTCCAATTTCAGAAAGTAAAAAACCCTGCCATATATTCCTTCTGCCTGTGGAGTTAGCACAGAAGATTATTTATGTGCTCATTAGGATCCGCTGGTTCAGAAAATTGTTGGACCAAATATGTGGCAGGGTTTTTACTATTTGATGCTGGGATCTTCACCTTTGCTTTTGTCACAGTGGCAAAATCACCTGCTGCATCTTTTTTGAGTCAGACAGCAATCTGATTTTTTCTTTCTCTGTCCCTCTGTCTCCTCAAACAAAGATTACATACCCTGAGGGCCAGCGCACTTTCAGTCACCTTTTAATTTGTAACTGATTTAACGCCTGGTTGGAGTTCATGTCCAAATAATGGCTTTAATGAAGCAATTAGGGGGGTGATCTGTCGTCTCCTGGGTTGGGAGCTGCTCCTTCCTCTCTCGTCTGTGTTAAGCCTGAAGATCCCCAATTCCCACTAGTACGATGTACGTGTGTGTGTGTGTGTGTGTGTGTGTGTGTGTGTGTGTGTGTGTGTGTGTGTGTGTGTGTGTGTGTGTGTGTGTGTGTATGTGTGAAGACATCAGGTTTCAGACATGTAGAAAGACTTACTATCCAGTCTGGAAATATGCTATGTATGGAGAGGAGCTCGCTTGCTTGTGCGGTGGTACCTATTGCTGTAGTACCACAGACAAACAGTAGGAGGGAATAGAGAGCAAAAAACTTCTATGAAGAAACCAATAACATCAAAGCAATGCTGTTTATTTATTAATTTAATTATTTATTTCAATTCAGCCCTCTGACTGATGAATAGATGGAGTAGTTTCATTTTACCTACCCTTTTCAATTGTTTGACATCTCTTTTCACCATGTGGCCTGTCTGACATCCTATTTGACAAGTTCAAACTTAATCCTTTTGATTACATACAGTGGATGAGTGAAAACTAACATTATGTTGAGCTACAACGAATGTAACACATTCTACAGTGCTTTATTCACTCCACATTCCATGCCATTTTTTATTCCAGAACATTTTTTGTTAAAGGTGCTATATGCAGGACTGTGGCCAAAACTGGTACTGCGATTACATTCAAAATATTGAAAAGCATTAGGCAAGCATTAAAATACAAAATCAAAACATGAGTGGAAATTGTTGGCTGTAGGTTAAGCTTTACACCACGAACATTTCGGCTGTACTATTGTTGTTGTGTTTCCTTTATCTTTGGTGACATATCAGGACCATTTTAGAACCACTTGCTGTACATTTTCTTACACATAGCACCTTGAATGACTGTACGTCTTAAAGTTTAAAATGGAAATAAATCTATTCTGGATTTTTTTTCATCAAGAATACACTGGGCAAAACAGGAGCCACATCTCCCGACACAAAGAGCCTTGCCGGTGGCTCTTCTCCTACTAATAACACCAGAGACAGAGAAGGCAATTTCACTCTTGTTTACGCCCAGTGCTTCCCTCCTCCTTTTCCCTCACGACCCCAAATTGATTCCACTCTTCACATGGCCGAGACGAAAAACTCTCCCGATGTCCTGCTCTCTGTGCGGAAATTAATCGTGGCGATGTTCTTCATAAGTGAAAAGAAAATTAATTTTTACTGCCACTACCGATCACCCCTAATAACAGGGTACAAGTGAGAGTAGAATGGGAAATCATTACTCATTGAACATTATCTTTAAACCTCTCCACTGTGTCCAACTCCAATCTGGATAGGACGTGTGAGGGCAGCAGGGTAGAAAAGTTTTGGGACATTGGGTTTTGATGGGTGTTGGATTCTAAAGAAAGCATTTTAAAGTAAAGGCAATTATGCATTAATTGCTCCCTAATGTTTTCCAAGGAAGAAAAAAGGAAAGTTAAAGAAAAAGAAATTATCACCATTTCATCTTTTGAGGAAAAAGAGGTCTTTCCACTCATGCGTGTTATTAAAACCATTGAACTGAACTCCACACGGGGAAAATCTAGGATCTAGGATGTAGATTAAGCCAAAGGAAAATGACAGTTTGGATGTCCAGGGGACTATGAATTAATAAACAAATTTTAAGGAATTTAATGCCGTCGTAAATCATAATGACATCTGAAAGTCACAAGACAAAGGCTAGTAACACAAAAGTATGGTCACATTTAGTCACTGGAACACATATGGATGAGGTACTCATCCAAGCGGGATGTACCCTTACGATGATGTTGGGAGTCTTAATAAAAGTGTTAAACCATCTGACATAGTAGTAAAAATGTGGCAATGTATCACACTGTATTGTATAGTATTCCAGGTTTCTCATTGCTGTAACATTTAGATTTCCAGTGTGTCGTGAAGCAATTTCATACTTTCAGCATTCCATTTTAGTTACACGTTTGACATATTGCTTAAGACAAAATTATAGTTTTCTATAGTTTGCTACTTCCAAATAGAATGTCATGTAAGTAACATTGGTTACTAAATATGAAAGCATAACCCATACCTGATCAAGTTTCATTGTATATTCTTTTCTTTATGTGCTGTGCAATATAAATGACTCCTATGTGTCTTTGTGACCAATTCATAATGCACAAGGACAGTTAACAGATTTTCTCTTTTGTTCTAAGTGCTGCATCCAAACCAGAAACCTTCTTTTACAGTTCATAGTCTTTTTGGTGGTTTAGTCTGATAAAGCCTACATTGAGTTTTTGTTCTGTTTTTAAAACACACATATCTTTACTTCCCGCTGAAGTTGCATAACATCAATCTGGAGGTAGAATGTATTGTTGTTTTAATTAGGTTTGAGGCTGAAGTACCCATGGCTTGTGAACAGCTAACACTGAAAAAACAAAAAGGACACACAGCAGCAAATGTGGGAGGTCTTTCAGACTCCTACCAACCTCAAGGCCTGACATATGATTACTGTTTGTAAGGTTATGGTGATGCAGATTATAAGTGTAACATTTAAAGAAGGTATTCCCAGAGTCTCTCAAAAATAAATGAGATTCTATTGAATTCTGATCTGTTTTCTTTGAAGCCCCATTTGGAGAAGAAGAACAGCATTCATGCATTTTAAGCTGTTATGTTGAACTTAAATTGGACGTATATTAGGCTTTACTGGACACTGTACACAAAGGCCAAAGCATAGTGAATTCTAAAGTGTTTGGCCCTTAGGAAAAAAGTGAAAAATCAGCTTAATATAAGATGTTATTTGTTTCTGAAAGACAGCGTCAATGAAAATTCAAATAAATATTTTCCTCTGGGCTTTTCCTAAGAAAAAAAACAGAGATGAAAGTGAGAGCATCTGCTTCCCACCTGCTGCTCCTACAGTGTGTCATTAGAGTGTGTGGTGCTACATGTCATATTATTACAGGAGGATAAAAGCACCACTAAATAATTAAAGATGTTGTGGTTATCTCATGGTAGCTTTGAAAGGATTTCTATAGCCTGCTTCTTTTGACTGTGGTGACTTTTAATTTGCGAAAGGCTTTTTTGTTTTTAACCCATGTGGCCTTGTCTGATGCATGTCATAATGAGAATTGATCCATTCCATTTGAAGGTTCTTAATTGTTCTGTACACATGAGATCTGCTCACTTTCATTTCAGGGTTTTTTTTTAAATGGGAGAGTCAGCTCTAGTGGAGCCCCATGCTCTGTGTTAGCAATCGCATTAGGGCCGTCCTCTGATCATAATTACAGCCAGCAGCGGTGCACAGAGAGCCTGCAGGCCCACCCATGCTGTGTGGCCCAGGCCTATGAAAGTGGATTAATCTTAGGACAGCGGTAAAGTCACAGCTCCTACAAAAAACAGTAATGGTGTTAGTTTCTATATTGATATATGCCTGGGTAAACACCCTTGCAAAGTGAGTTCTAAATAAGATTAGACAGGAAGGAGACAGGAAAACACCTTTTTTTCTGTGTTGCCAACACATGCACTCTTTTCACAGCTTTACCGACAAACATATCAAACCCAAATCTTTTAAGGGCCATTTTATAATTGCATGCTATACATTTCTTACATATTGCGTATTTAAAGGGCTCTACACAAATAAATAATACAAAGAAATCCACTGAAATACCCATAAATACAAAGTTGTGTATATATTCACATGCCTATGTGATCTATATAAATATGCCTGTGAACCATATCATCAGTCATCAAGACAGGTCTGCCGTGTTTTTGTGGTGTTCTAAAGGCTGCTTTCTTTGCATCCAACTGTAGCAGGGCAGCAGGAGAATATTCAGCAACTCCTGACAGAATAACTAAGCATGGAGGGGATGGACTGTTCCAGCTGGAGCAGGGAACAGATGATTAAGCATACAGACAAACTTTGAACAGATGGGACAAATTTATTTTCATGTTGGGAAGATAAATTATAGCTCCTTTAGACATGATAGGTTCACTTAAAAGTTGTTCGACAAACCTGAGGTTTTGACCAGGTTTATTTCTAACTTTTCAATGTTTCATACATCTCCGAGTCAGCATTACGGCAACAACCCAGCAGTTAAATGGCCCTCTGCACAAGAAGAAGCGGGCCAAGTTGTCTTACGCTTGATAGACACAATCTGTTCTAGAACAACTGAATAATTTAAAGTTCTAACTCAGAACCATCTGGCGGCCAGAAACCCTTCGGAAATATCCAGTCCTCTACAAATCATTTCAGCGAGGAAGGTTCCAACTGGACTGTGAAAACTTCTCTAAAATTAAACTAGATGGGTAGGTATGCTGGAGTTGTTGACAGGCTGGTGGTTGTGCTATAGAGCCACACTTCTATTTCTGTTTTTGTTCTTTCTTAAGATGTCCCGGTGGTGGTAAAGGCAGCCATACATCGTTTTTCATTGTGATTAGACATAGCAGTCTCTATAATCACCAGCACCCAATTGATGTCCAGCTGAATGGCCTACCTTCCTTGTTGGTAAAAGGACCTTTATTGGAGGATGCAGCTCAATCTATGTAATTTATCAGTTCATCGCTTTTGGAAACTAGGATAGTGCACACGTTTGTCTGAACTCGATAGTAAAGGGTTATGTCCAGTCCATGCGCTCTTCACAAGAACACTGTCTGGCATTGGCCTTGGGTTGCAGTTAGAAATTTTACCCCATGTAAAACCAAAGTTTTGGGTCCGCTCTTATCAATTATACATTAAAAGTGTCCTTGGAGGGCCCCCTGTCAATGCTGGGCTCTTAGAATCGTCATAAATTTCCCTAACACACACACACACACACACACACCTGCTGCCTCTTCGCACAAGGCAATCTCAGATCAATCTCGAAACTGTTCTACTTTGCGGTTCCACAATGGTGAAACAAACTACCAGTTGCTACAAGAAACTCTAGAAAACCCTTTTTCCAGAACACTTCACATCTGAACAAGTCTTTCTAACTAACTATTTAACCTGCATCTACATACACCTGTTCTCGTTGCACTTTTGCTGTAGCCTAGTCTCCGGTGTTTGTTGTAGCTTGTTTTTTTCCCCACAATTGTACGTTGCTTTGGATAAAAGTAAGATACATTTTATGTCTTGTGATGTAATGTAATAGATAGTCTTGTGCGCAACCACTCAACTCCCTGAAGTAACACGCCCAATTCTCAACATCAGTCGTTTGTCACAAGTCGGCTGTTACTGGCTAAGGGCAACGGTGGGCAGAACCACTGCCTCTGCAGCTCAAAAGCGTCCACTCGCTTTCACACTGGAAGGGCTGATATGAAGGAAGCGGTGTGACAAGTGCACCAGGAAAAGATATCCAGGACGGGACAGCCGATAGCGTCATCCACTCCGAGTGACTCTACATCGTCCGTTTTGTGTGGCAGATATGTCGTTTGAATAAAACCATCTGGTGTACCTGCCTCTTCGAGGTACGGCGTATGTAACTGAAAAGAGTTTGGTGGGGATTTCAAAACATTTCAAGAAACCTGGCCACGGAGGACAATTAAATTAATCTCTTTGCAGTGCGTAACACTTTACTGAAACAAACAAAAAAGGCTTCTCTTGGAAAGAGTCATATGTGGAAGCGTGCGCGGACTTCTCCGAATGTCCACACGTCTCGAGCTTTTGGGCGCTGAAAGGGTAGCTGCATGACTCGTAGAGGATGTTGAGCAGGTAAGGCACACAGCCCACTCCGTAGTGAACAGTGTAAAATGCTATTCTCTACTTGCCCGTTACTTTTTTTGTCAAAGGGCAGCCCAATGGTAAATCTGAAAATTGACACAAGAGTATGTTTGTGGTTCCAGTAAAGTGTTTTTGTTTTGATAGACAGCGTGATGGCTTGTGTTGTTATGTTATGTCTCGTCCTTAGTATTCCAGAAAAAAAAGGCAACGACAAGGTAAAGTTATCGGCAAAAAATCTTAATCGTGATAAATTGTGTAAGTGCAGGGATTGTGAAGCACGTAATGGACCTATCCCTAAAACACTGAGACACATAGTTTCCCAGGAAAGCTCGGCTAGCGTTTCCATGGAAAAGAACAGCACTTGTCTGTGCAACTTTCAGTCATATTTCTTTTAAATCAGTATCTCATTTGTTTTTACAAACAAGAGGCGCAGTGTGGACAGTCCTGTATACTTACTGAAACATATATCGAATGATGAACAAACTGCAGTACAACAGAGTTTTCGGGAAGTTTGCTAAGGATAACTATTCAATGTGGATGCCATAGTGGTCATCCTGTCCTTATAGGCTTCCTCCGCAGTGAAGGATGGGTTGTCATCTGCTGTATCATTCATATACCATAGAGATTCCTAAAAAACTGCCCAGCTGGTGAAATGTGCACAGCAATTCCATTCATTTGAAATGGTGGCATTAGATACTAACATAGAACATCAACAATGCATTTTGACTCCGTCCTTTTGTCTCTGTGTAAGCATGCATGTTGGCTTATTGTGTATGTGTGTGTGTGTGTGTGTTATTTGGCTTACCTCTCTCTTTCTCTCTCTCTCTCTCTCTCTCTACTCCTGCTCTCCTCATGATCATTTGCTTTCATTACTGTCTGCAGATGCTATTTGGAGTGTAGATCCAGCTGTCATCATTACTCTGCATTTACTATGTAATAGGGCCTTTGTAATTAGTGAATCCCCAACCCCATCTATAACAGTCACTGAAAATTAAATAAATGAAGCACGCGGATCAATGCTGAATTAATGATCGGAGCAGGATTCAGTCAGATTAGCATGCATCTTACACATTGTACTGTGCTGTTGTTGGACACTTAACACTTTAAGAATGGACTACAGGGACGGGAAGACCCTAACATTTTTTATTTTGATATGCTAAACAGCTTCTCTTGTGTTGTGTTGTGTTGTTTTGTGTTGTGTTGTGTTCTGTGTGCTTGCTATCTCAGCAGAGAGTTCTATCTCCAGCTGCCACCGGCTGGGGCGGAAAACACTAAATAAGTAAACACTAGAAGTCATAAAGGGAGTCTCACCATCGCACCACCCGCCCCCTCGCTCTTGCTCTCACCGTGCACGGCCCTGGCAGGCAGACAGACGAGGCAGACTGCTGTGCTGTGGAAAGCCAGATATTAAACACTGTGGTGGCAAACAGTAAGCATTAGTCAGGGGCTGCTGTATTGCTTTACCCGTCCTTAATGGGTAGAGCGAGTGGTCTTGGGAGGGGAAAAGCTTGTTGGTCGAGAAGGAATCAGCGCAGGTATACTTTGGTGACCTTTGTGGAAGCAAAATAAAATACCCGGCGCTTCTGCCTGGGCTGATGCGATGATTGGATGGCTGAAGAGCTGCCAAGGACTGTAAAAACTCTTACAAAGAGGCAGAGTGTGAGAGAGGAACGAGGAGGCGAGAAAGGCAGACGGCACACTGATAGTTTTACAATGTGGGGAAGTAGCTATGGGAACGGGTCACATTCTTGTGCCTTGTGCTACAAAAAAAAGCAAATGGCATCAAATTAATCACTTTCAAATTCATGCTATTCCTTTGCAAAAAACAAATGTGATTTTTAACTCCGTTGCAGCTGTTGTTCTTCAGGAGCAACATAGAATTTGCTTGTTGACCATGCTATTTACACATTTTTTCATTTTTTAATATTTTTCATGGTGTAAATGCGACATCTGTTGGCCCCTTAAAAACCTTTCATATTGCTTCTGAATAATAATGGCTTCTAAATACATGGATATAACTTTAAAGTAACCTATTGTTCCTTTTTGCAAAAGAAGCAATATATGCTGTATGTAGGTGATATTGAACACTGGAAGTACATATAAATACTTTTACCAACCAGCTGAATGGACAGCATACAAGAGGGATATGGGACACTGATTTTCAATAGAAACTGTATACTTTTAAGTGCACTGTTTAATCTTCAAAGGAAATGCAATACATAAGAGTCGTCGACTCTCCCCTGAAATTGGCTGCCTGTTTGAAATGCATAGGAAGGCATGCACCGCATGCGTAACTTTTCTCTGAGGCAATGCTTGTATAGCACACAGCTAAATTAAGCTCCATAATCAATCTTCTTTGACACTGATCCTGCCATGCTATCATATCACGGCATGTTTTGGCGTAACAAGCGGTACTAAATTTGAGTAGACATACTTTGGGTAACAATGGAGGTGGATTAATTAGCTAACTGGGGGTGGGGGGTTGGGACTAACATGAATAGTATTGGGAATGCATAGCAATTTGTTGAGGTGGTGGCTGCGATATGTAGAGAGGGGGGAAAATTTGTCAATCCTCTCAGCTGACACCATATCTAGAGTCATCTTCCCATGGCCAAAGATATATGGCTAAGGTGACCGCCATCATTATTCACAGACAAGGTTCTGCCTCCTCTGCTCTCGGCCCACAAGCGTTCTCTTTCACTCTGATCAAATGTGCTCTGTTGTGCTTCTTGCTAATGATTTGAGAAGGTTAAACCTTGCAACATTGAAAGGACGGCGTGTGTGTTTTTTTAAGCTTCTCTCCTCAGACTAGTGCGTGTTTGTGTGTGTGTGTGTGTGTGTGTGTGTGTGTGTAATACACAAAAGTGAATTAGTATTACGGCCCCTTGGGACTTCATGGCTACAGTTGCGGTAGTATAGCTGCCCCCTCCATAAATAGATGAATGCATTGCCCACGGGTTTGAAGACATATTGAAATTGCGGGGAACATTGAGAGGTCAAAATGTCACAATGAAACAAGTATGTTTTTAGAAAACGTAGTAAATACACACACAATTAAACAACAGTGGTACCACAGTACATGACTGTTAAGTGATGTCAAAATCATAATAATACCATACTATAATAATATTTGTCATATTGACTTAAATGCCTTTGTAGTCAGCATGTTCTCTTGATCTGAATATAAATTCTTTTGACAATAATGTTTTATTCAGACTGACTATTTTTAGCTTACTATTTTATCCTGACACTCTTATATCTGTTTCATATTGGCAAAGCTTATGCATTTGTTAATGCCTTAATGTGGGCAGGATGTTTTCCGAATGATCGTGGTGGCCATTTTGAAAGTCAGCAGGCAGGGCTTTCTGGAAAGCTTCTCCCTCTGCTCATGGCCTTGCTTTGGCTTGGGCACGAGACTGACAGGCAGGTATTGAAGGATCTCAGACAATCATTTTGTTTGTTTGTTTGTTTTTTAGTTTTTGTTCCCTACCTCACACCCAGTGGCAGCCACAGAATATTTTTCAGACTATGCTTTTGGCAATGGTCATCTAAATGTGAAGTGAAATTAATTTGAAATGGTAAATTCTGCTTTGACAACTGTATCTCTACAGCGGGTAAATGTAGTTGGTAGATTAGTTCTTTCTATTTTCGTTTCTGCCCTGCCGTAGGGGTCAGAATACATCAAGGCTTGTTTATCACAAATAGCTAACTTGAGGCTTTAACATTGAAAAAAAAAACGTGAAATTACATCTAATATATATTATAGAATCAAATAAATCAATTTCATTTAAATCTAATGGAGTGGACTTAAAATGAGGTAAATGAATGTGGTTTTGTCTCTGTTAGTATGTAAAATTAAGTTGTTGACATTTCAAGAAATTGTGATTGATGTTGTTGTTATTAACTGTTGCATGAATTGGTAATACATGTTTACAAATGACAAAGGCAAGAAAGAAAAGCTAAGAGCCTGGCTGATGTAACTGGAGGCATGCCAGTCTGCCCAAAATGTTATGTTATCAAATATTTATTACAAGTGGGTAGATAAATAAGTAATCGTACATGTGTTAAATGACCAACACGAGGCACCTCTATAGTATTAATTTAATATGGACCTAATGTCTAAAGTTAATGCTTACATTAAAAAAGTCAATGGCTACATTCAAAATTCACTCCATTGTCTACAGATAAACACCCTTGCTGGTTTATCCCAAAATACACCGTTTCATGATGCAAAACAGTCTGTTCATTGGCTGTCCTATAGGTACCTGCAAGTTAGTTCCACCTAAAAATAAGGATAGTTAAAACTTCAAATAAGTTTCCGGGCCGTTTTCACAATCTGAAGTGCAAGGGTGTGATACGTACCATCTAGTTAAATTTTGGACATAGCACCTTCGCTGTTTTCACTGTGGAAAAATGTACTGTTAGTGCTGTGCACAGGGTTTTTAAAAGGGTTGTCATTATTTACTTAATTGTTTTTTGTATGTAATATGCAATGAACCAGAGTCATCTCTCATTCCCCCACAAGAGGCAAGTGTGCTTGCTGTCCCAAGTGGATTACTGTGATTTTTTCAGGGCGTGAGCAAAAACATTTCTCTGCAGAGGACAGTGGCCAGGCTGTAGGCTGTGACACGAAGTAAAGGCCCATGAAGAGGGCATCTATGCAAACAGCAGGCTTTGGGCTTTTGTGAGGGTTATGTTGTAATGCCCCTATAGCTGTTGTAATGTCCTAGCCTGATGCATCAGCCGCTTTCACATTGTTTCACTTTGTAAAAAGTGTCTGAAACCTCTGCATTGGCATTTGTTCGCTTCACGGTGGTGGGATACTTTCAAACAATCGCTACTGCTTGGTACATTAAGCTTTTACCAAAACCCGTAGGGAGTAGGCCAAAAACGTCTTTCCCCTCGATAAAATTGTCCAAGCATTCTTCCTGTTCTGGCTTTAAATCCTCTATTTGAAAGTGTCATCGTTTTCAGCCCTCTGTCCCTCTTCAGAGATCTAGCGACCTAAAACTTATGTTCCCTGTTCTTCATGCTCCCTGATGCAGTTTCTGGAGGTTAATGAAATTGAGCGGGAGTTAGTAATGTCCCACACAGCTATACAAATATCTTAAGATTATTTTCAGCTATCCAAACATGCCAGGTGCAAGGTCGGGTTAAGTGTGGGGCTCAGCTGTGACAGTACTTGTTGTTAGACCATGACAAAATTGACTCGTAAATTAGAGATTTCAGAATGCTTTACAGAACTACAGCTGTTAAAATAGACAGGAGAAGATCATCATCATCTATTGTTTATTCAAGGAAAAAATTGACTGAGCATCAAGCTCTTTTACAGCAATACCCTGAGTACACAATCAAACAATAAACAAAAGAGACAATACAACAAAAAACAGGTGAAAAACAGAAACACAAAGTATGAATGAAAAAAAAAAAAAAAAGAAAAAAAAAATCAATTAAAACAAAAAAACCTGTACTTATTGACTCATTGTCTACTAAAGCCTTAAAGTTGTCTGCAGACACAAGGTGATCTAATTTCAAAACTTCTTGTAGTTCGTTCCACTTGATTGGTGCAACAAAGTGAAATGCCAATTTACCAACCTCAGATTATGTGAGGTGTTTCTAGGGTATGATAAGCAATGCCTAAGATGCTTCTTTTTGTTCAACCCAAGAATTGAAATGCAGTAAGAAAAAAAAATCTATATATTTAACAGAAAAAAGTTTTCAGCTGGGTCTGTTAACTCTATGGCAGGTTAACATCACAAAGATAATGAATTATGTTGCTTAACCAGGCAATTCCCAAATCCTTTTAGCTAAAATCAAAATAATTAAAAGCTAGGCTACTGGTCTAACTGCCCAGGGGACAGGTAGGTACATTTGTCTTCAGTGCTAAGGTTCATATACAGTACATGAGTGATGGAGTTCCCTCGCTATGGTTGAGAATACGCTCTCTTTGGCGTTGCGATCAGAGTGCATGTTTGGTACCCCGGAGACCTACTCTCCCTCTTCTCTACAAAGGTTGTCCAAAATGGGATTACGCCATCAGAGGCGCACCTACTCTGTGAGCCATATGAGGGACCCCCAGGTTAGGTTGACCCCAGTGCGAGGGACCCCAGTGATGGGTGAAGCATGAGTATGTGGGGCAACCGGGATGGAAGAATTATGGTGGAAGATGCGTGAGGGACAATGAGTGTGTGTGGAATGCATGGGTGCACTTTCCAAAGGGGAAGGCAGTGTGATAGAGTGCCATCGCTATGGTTCAGAATGCACTCTGACTGCCATTCCAACGAGCCTGGCTCTTTGGCATTGCGGTGAGCGTGCATGTTTGGTACCCTGGAAACCTGGGTTTGAGTCCAGGTAGGGTGACTTGTCTTCCCCTTCGCTACATGTTGGTGTTAATATACATGGTATTTTGTATGCCAAATCCATTTTCATCAGTACTTAAAAAATAACTGTTGTATAATACCGATGGCAGCTTATTTTTATGATCTTAATTTGAAGAGATTTACTTACCTGCTTTGGGCATTTATTTCCCTAATACTGTAGCGCTGGGTGTTTGATATTATTTTGGATCATTTCATTACAGCAGGTAATGGCATCGCTACCAATCAGTGGCTACAAATCAAAACCAATCTGCTCGCTCCCATGAGCACAGTGCCTAGGGCTACCTGCACTAAAAGAAACAGAAAAAAAAACTAGGTTGTCAAATTTGCTAAATCATGCTGCATTTGAATAACATACACGAGTTGGTCCATGGGTATGTTGTTTTAAAAGTGATGTTATTGTGTTGGACCAACTAATCCAGACATTTTGTTCACCTAATCCAATTCAATCATGTAAAATGAGCGTAGTGCAACAAAGCGAGTTGACAACAGAGAGTGTAAATAATCACTTCTGCTGTCTGAAGAATCTTGCTGTCACCCCCCGCTCCTTCTGAAATGGATTACCATCAGTAGGAATAATAAAACAAACAAGCTAAGTTATTAATGTTATTTACTTTTGAAAATGTTATAAATGTTATGTGTCGTGAGATGCCAATGCTACTTGAGTTAAAATGCATTGGTATTGCACAACAAATTGCAGAACATGTTAGCCAAATACAGCTGTGCCAAATGTGCCATACTGTATTCCAACCCGGGACAAGGGAGATATAATGCATTATCCATTGTATTCATTGTATGACAGTGGCAATGTAGTATACTGATGTATTTACAATGACAACAAAGATTAGTACTTTCAATACAATTTGTGGATTTACTTAATTTTCTTCTTGGTTCAACTCTTCTGAATTAGGTTTGACCCAAGCCTAGTAAATGGGTTAATCAGCCGTGAATTACTTCTGATGGATTAGGTTGACTTAACCCAAGCACATTATGTTGAGCCAATAAAATGGCCTAATGCTGGAAGAAAGCTGTTACATCATGTGGAAATACAAACCAGGATTTATTTAAGTTTATTTAAATAGTTGTATCTTTGCGTATCTGTGTTAACAAAATAAGCAGGACAAGCACTCTTATCTTTGTTAGCAACTACCTTTCAGTTATGTTATATAAACAACTACATTTGATATAATGTTTAAAATCACCTTGATGATACATGGTCAGGTGGGGGAGAGATAAACACAACTGACGTTCCCCCTAGCTGTCGAGACCGGGCACCGTGCTGTACACCCCCAGAAAATCTAACCTTCAAATGTTGGCAACAGTATTGCCATTTAACATAGGTGGGAGGACACACACCACCTCATGGCCATGTGTTTGTTTGGATATTTGTTTGTGAGCAGTGACATTTAGCCCGGTAACAGCAGCCAAGCTGCTGTGGCTTCAAAAAAATGTGAGGGGAATAAGTTTAGTAGAAATACTACATACTCTGCAGTTTCAGTGTTTCCCTCAGTGCTTAAATAGTTAAGGCGGCCACCTTAACAATACACCTTAGCTGAGTAATCCTAATGGAACACTGAAATTAGACTTGGAATTAGGGCTTGGAATATGTATGACAATAAACACTTCATCAGTTGGCTTCTAGCAGAAAAGGTTAAAACAAACATGGTGCCAAATGACTTAATATGAATAACGTTGGAGTGATTTTTCTTTGGAGTGTATTTCTCCACCATTACCCCACAACTCCCTGCACCACCACCGTCTTGACTAACATATTCTCTGCATGAAACACGTAATTTCGTATCTATTTTTTGTTTGTGTACAAAGAAAACTGGTACAAACATTTAATTGTTTTTTAAAAGAATATGTTAGATCATATTTTTGTAAAAGCCAGATCACTGCTCATGCAGTGTACTGGTTGTGCTAAAATCAGCATCAGTCTCTTTGTGGGGTCTGTCTGATCACATCCTGTCAGTCAGCAGAGATCTGCTACTATACTTTTTTTGTAGGGACCTTCCCACTGGACACATTCAATATGACAACTCAGAGAGACATATGTCCCTGGTCTTACGCGGGTGTGGCATATGCAATCGTTGAACGTGCCTGCAATTTTGAGGGCATTTTCCTTGCTGTCAATTAACAGGGTTTATAGGAGGTGCCATGTATGTTACCATGGTAACCGGGATCTTTGGCAGCGGTTTGCTCTCCCTGCAGGCTGAACTGGAGTGCAGCAAGTTTTTTACACTGTAGCTCGCCCGCTTTTAAAGATTCACAAGCCTCAGTGCCCAGGGATAGAAACAATGAGCATGAAATACTTACCCTAGCTGGCAGAGCAAAATATGTGACTGTGTGTGTGTGTGTGTGTGTGTCTGTGTCTGTGTCTGTGTGTGTGTGTGTGTGTGTGTGTGTGTGTGTGTGTGTGTGTGTGTGTGTGTGTGTGTGTGTGTGTGTGTATTTGAGTGCATGAAGACCTACATTCTTGCCTGGACTTACACTAGCGAAGCTTAAGACTGGGGAATCAAAGCTGTTGAGTAGATGCGAACAGAAGTGAAAATGTATGTTTTCCTCATAGTATTATACTTATATGTTATATAGAGATGGGTTTACATTCTACCTTGCCTTTAAGCACACAGCCTCAGGTTTGAATTTCAGCTGATTAAATAATTTAGTGGTGTAACTATTCAGTTTGTGTTACCATGATAGATCTGTTAAAAAAAAAGCTATGCATTACTGTAGTCAGAGATTACATTTGAATGATTCCATCCATGTTATCATGGGGGTTTCTGGTGCATGTAGTGTTTTGGCGATCTGGCAGTACCATGCAGTGTTCAGGGTAATTGAGTTTACTCCTGGCCGAATCCCCAGCATGGCCCCGTGAACCGCCCAGGCACCACAGCGGCGGCCTGTTGTCCATCTGGCTGACTTCGTTCGTCGCCGGCCCGAGGAGGTCAGTCCGACATGGCTGACTTCATCTGCCGCACTCCACTCAGCCTGCTCTCTCTCTCCCCCTGTGCTCCCCTGCCCTCTCCTACCTCTCTCCCTCTCCCTCTCCTCCCTCTCTCCATTTCCTCCCTCTCTCCCTCTCCCTCTCTTTCCTCTCCCTCTCTTTCCTCTCCTCCCTCTCTCCATTTCCTCCCTCTCTCCCTCTGCCTCTCTATCTCTCCTTCATCTCTCCCTCTGCCTCTCTCTTTCTCTCACTCTCTCTCCTCCCTCTCTCTCTCTATCTGTCCCTCTCTCCCCCTTTGCTCTCCTGCCCTCTCCTTCTTTCCCCCTCTCTCTGTCTCTCTTTCTTGCCCCCTCTCTCTCTTTTTCCTGCCCTCTCATATGCTGTCTTTCTCTCCCCCTGCTCTCTGTCTCTCTTGCCCTCTCTCTCTCCTCCTCTCACTCCCCCTCTCCTCCATCTCTCCCACTTCCTCTCTCCCCCTCTCTCTCTCTTGTTCTCTTTCTTTCTTACCCTCTCTCTTTCCCCCTCTCCTCTCTCCTCCTCTCACTCTTGCTCTCTTTCTCTCACGCCCCTCCTCTTTCTCCCTCTCCCCTCTCTCTCCATCTCCCCTCTCTCTCTCACCCTTTCTCCCCCCTCTTCCCTCTCCCCCCCTCTCTCCTTGCTTGCCTCAGCAGATGCTGTTTGCTTTTGCTCTGGCCAAAAGCTGCTGGTTCTGAGAGTTGCTCTGTTCAGCTGGGGCTGTAAAGTGACGCTGATGAGGAGTAATCTGAGCTGGTCTCAGATACGGATAAACACCCCCCACCCCACACCTTGTTCTGCCACCCCATTCCCCCCCCTCCCGCCCCCCCAGCACACCCTCCCTGTTCTCCTGACTCTCTCTCTCTCTCTCTCACCCTCTCTCTCTTTCTCTCTCTCTCTCTCTCTGTTTCTGTCTGTCTGTCTATCTCTGCCTCTCTGTCTCTCTTTCTGTCTCTCTGTGTCTCTCTTTCCTTGATGTGAGTTATAGTTCACATTCATCTGAGAGAGCACTTAGTTGCCAGTCGCGCTTTGTTTTCAAGTATTCTTTTCACTCGGGCCGTATTGATCCCTGTAGCAGAGTGTTAATGATGAGTCATACTATTAAATGTGATGACCCAAACTGTATTCAATTACCTCCTTTTCTGACAGAGATGGCCCCCGTAATTAAGGTTTAAGCTGATGCGTTTACCAAGGGAGAACACGGGGCACAAACACAATTACTTAGCTTTCTCACTTTTATGAGCCAAAAGAAGACAAAATACGGAACTGTCAAGGACCTGCTCAAGTTTATAGTTCTGGGTTTTATCACTCTTCCACAGTAAAAGAGATTAATGCGTTCCTTAAACTGTTGAAGTAAGATTGTGATACGAAGCTGGCAGGATAATCATTTACTGATAGTTTTTTTCCAAGAATGCTCCTGTTTTTTTTTCCTACTCTTCTGTTATCATGGAGACATCCATGGCTCTGAGACTGTCGGTCATACTTAAGATTTTATTCTCATTAATAATTCAAGCTTGATGAGTCAAGGAGAGACAGTGTTGGGTAATTATCTGGCTGCGAGAGCTGGCAAAAGACAGGGGCCTGTCATGCTGTCAACAGGCGCAGAGTGTTTTACAGTCACGGCCGTAGGAAAGCAGCACGGGTAACTGTTTCATCATTTCCTGTTTTATGCCTTCTTTGATCTCTGCCTCGCTTCAGGAGCCACTGTGAATGTTGACCAGCAGGAATGCGCAGGGGGGGAAAAAAATCACAAAACCTTGAGACATTTCAGCTGTGGTTGTGGAGGTGGAGGTACTGTAAGTAGATGTGAGATGAGAGATGTGGTGGAAAATTCCTTTTTCAGTCTAATCCAATAGAGTAAACCTTTTGCCTCCTATGAACAGGTGCGTTGGAGGTGACCAATGGTCCATAGCTCAGAAACAATTATAAACGTCTGCGCACTAGCCATTTCACAAACAGCTTATTAATTTAACACAACATTCCGGCCCTTAGACCTTCATCGGATTATTCTTGAAAATAACCTGACGAAGGTCTAAGGACCAAAACATTGTGTGTTAAATAAATCATTTGTTTGTGGAATAGATAGTGTGCAATAGATAGAGTTCATACTTGTTTCTGAGCTTTTTCAATCTAATGGCACAGCTAATAATTAAACTGCAGAGCAAAAGCCTGGCCAAGATGGGTGTTTACCACAGACATGTCTCCTTTTAAAGGCTGGTCGCTGAGCACAGATGATTTGTGGTGGCTGCAGCATGTGTGCCCGTTTATATATCACCGCACTTGTATTGTCTAACCACATTAATGTTTCAAGACTCAGCTACATCACTCTGGGCTTTAGACCCGGCTCTGATTACCAAGATTATTTTGATGAGCCCGCCATGTTGCATCACATAAATACTTGATTCATGGTTACCTGGCTGCACCCTGCAACGAGCTGTAGTCCTCACAGTCTGCACATGTGAGAAGAGACAAGCCCCAGTGCCGATTTTGTATTCAGGTCTGATTTTAATAGCTTTAGGACATGTAATAAGGGAGATGTCAGGGGCCATAAAGGGCAAAAAAGTGGAAAGTTTCTGTCATAGAAATAGGAAAATCCCATTAATATGAAATTGGGCCCATAGCCGAGCCACAGATATAACAGTATTACCTTTTGTCATCAATTATCCAACAGTGTCACAGCAATGCAGCCGACTGGCATGCCTGCCAGCTGACCTGCGTCAGAGCTCCTGGTTCATATAAGACGGCAATTAATCTGAACCTGTCGGATATCCTTTACCTATCACAGCTGTTGACAGACAAACGCGCTGTGGACCAACACGCTGCCGCTGTTAGAAAGAGAATTTGCATTGAGTCCATCACCAGGCTGCAAATCAGCGCATAATGCAAGCGCAGAAGACTACGTGCCCTGCCTGCCTGCATGCTTGCATGCGCTCGAGAGGAGAAAAAAAGTCTTTGAAGTTTCTTGCTCGACAGAAGACTTCTGAGAGCCCTACTCTTGGTGCCCAGCTAGTCAGCAGATTGTCAGTTTATATGTGACTGGGGGAGTACACAGTGTTGTGCCATACCACTCTCTACTACAGCGTGATGAGTTATACACAAAAAAACAAATCTATGCCTTCTAATGTTAGTATTAGTGTTGACCAGCATTTTGTTAAAATGTATGCAGATGGAATTTGTATCTTCTAAATGTGTAGTTTTCCCCGTGTGTTAAACTCCTGAAATGCGATAAGTCCAGGGTGTGCTTATTAAAATGTCTTCTGTAACTTTGGACTAAACCATCTGCTAATAACTCTGAAAAGAAGTTCAGAGTTTTTAAACTAAATCCTTGAGGACTCTGTGTCCTTGTCCTTAAACCGAAGAAATATTAATTGAAAATCACAATGAAACATTTAAGCCATCATGAAAAGAGACTCTCAGTCTGGCACAGAAAGTACCCCTCATTCCTAATCCTATTGTGAACATTTTAATTTAATTAATTTCTCATCTACTGAGATGAATCTTATCAGGATGAGGTCAATACTCTCTTTGCTGTCTTGGTGAAACAGTTTACTGGTTCTGTCACTAGTCCCAGATCATCTACTAGTTAATTTTGCTCTGTCAAAGACAAACACCCTTCATATGGTCTGATAATGATTTGTTAGGATTTTTATGACATGGATTTCTTACGTTCACATTCATGAAGAAACACAACACAAATTAATGGTGAATAGAAGCTCCAGGTGTAAAGTCAATCTGAAAAACATCAAAATCTGACGGTGTATATGCATATGCTACTATTAATTGTCATATGCTACTGCACCATCTTTGTCTTCACTGTAATAAGCAGGGTGTAATTTATATTCCAACTCGCCACATCACTGCAGATGGTTAAAAAAGGCAAAGTGATTCATTTTTTTTCCAAAGACAAAAAGTGAATATCCGGCCAACTGAGGGTACCTTTTAAGTTGACAATTGGGTTGTATGTGGCTCACTCTCCAGGAAGATTATTCAACTAAGATACGTGCTTCATAAGATATTTGCTTCATGATGAAGATGTTGTCATTGTAGAAAAGGATGGAGGACACATTAAACACCTTAATGTGCCCATAAAAAACCCATTAACCCCCTTAAAGTTAGTTTAGAACAGGATCCGAACTTGTCATTTAAAAAAAAAAAACTAGCAGAATTAAAATACAAATGTGAGAAAGCACATGGCAACTTTTTTAATGGTCCTAGTGCACATCCTCTTGCTTTCATTAACTATGATATCACTGGTAGCCTAAATGATTGAGGAGATATAGTCATTTAAAAAGTGGTCCAGTTTTACAGCCATGCCTTTCATATAGGCAGACACACACAAACACAGAGAGAAAGAGAGAGAGAGAGCGAGTGAGAGAGTGACTGAGCAAGCAAGCGAGAGAGAGAGAGAGAGAAATGGGAGGGACACATCCCGGCATTACTTGAGCGTGTGGGGAATGTTTCTGTGAAGGCCCATCCTTTGGGATGCAACCTAAATGTTCTCATTCTCTTTGAGCCGTAGCCTCAGCCACACAAGAGGATGCTTCTCTGGCCCCGCTGACATTGTCAAGGTAGTGAAAGAGGAGGCTTAACCTGCTCCCATTTATGTCTGCAGCTCAGCTACTGAAAAAACATGTCCGGATGGGGCATATCCGTAGATTGTGGCTGTTGAATTTGGATTATTTGTGGAAATATTGTATTTTTATTTCTATTCTTGCTGCAGAGGCTGGATAAGGGTGTTGTCTCATGGGCTTGAGTTTGTAAGTGGGCCAGAATCTGTCTTCCACTTGGGCCTCACCTAGGATGTGCCAAATCTCTGCGGTCTCAATTAGTGCTGGAAGAGACATTGTGGAACCAGGGGACTTCTTTGTCCTTACAGCTGCGAAGCAGTCTCTTTTTTTTGTTTTTTCTTTTTTTGCCCCGTGTACTGCAAACAATGTTGTGTCAAATACTGCACTATGTGATAGGGGTATTGATGTTGCAGTGTTTTTTTCTCTTTAAAATCATATAATAATATTTCACATGTATTTCAGGTGACACGTTTGACATTATACTCTAAACTATGATAAAATATCATTATAAGTAATTGTTTCCGAGCATGCATGTGAGCACATCTCATCTGTGTGTGTGTATTGAGATGCATGATGTGTGTTTGTGTGTGTGTGTATATGTGTTTTTTTTTTCATGCTTGTGTGTGTGCTTGTGGGAAAACAAGATGTATTCAAGGTGTGTATGTGCAAGCACATGGCCGCAAGTATCTTATTTATGCTTCCCCTGTGCTGAATCTCTAAGGCTACAAGCAGACAAAGACAGAGGCCTTTCTGATAACAGTGTTGTGTCGAACCCGGCCGACAGTGACCCAGGGGTCACCAAATACATTTACAGGTCACTTGCGTGCTCCATCTTTTCTGCGGCACCTCGCCTCCTCCACAGTTCCAGACGGCCTTGCATCTCCTGATTAGGCACTCGTCCCACACCGCACGCCCAGTGCAGATGAGCTGTGGGGATGCAGGGTCAAAGGTCACTGGCAGAGAGCTGGGGGGGTAGAAAGGGGGGGGGGTGCGGTCAGAAAGGTCATCTGCCTTTGAGCGCGCAGATTCCTGCATTACATCCATAATACCAGTCCTCTCATGCCAAGCAGATGTGCGGCAGTGGCTGCAATGGCTCTCTCCTCCTGCATGACGTGGGCCTTGAGTGCACTTTACAGGAATCCCCCCGGGGCTCGTCCCGCTCTCATCGCACACAGCAGCACAGTATACCGGCGTCTGTCACAGGCCCTGTTCAGATCATTTGTTCGCAGGCGAAGAAAACGGCAAGCCTCGGAGGATTTTGACGAATGGTGCATATTGTAGGGATATTGGCATATTGAAGTGTGTGGTTGTGTAGTAGTGTTCTACTTATGTGAGTACTTGTATCTTTGAAAATGTGAAAATTAGTGTCAGACACAGCACATGAGTGAGTTTTTTTTACACTGCACAAGTACTGAAATCTCCTCTGATGTGCAGGTGCAATGCAGGTGCCTCATTAGTGTACATAAGAATGCAGCGCCCCAAGGTTGTTTGTATTATTTGTTGGTTTTGCTTGTTGCGGAGGGAGCAGAAATACAGTGAACTGAAAAGCCCCTTGGCATCAGCCGAGGCTCTCCTGTCTGCCTCTGTGGTGTTTGAGCCCTTTGAATGACGCCTTCCCCACAGTGTGAGGAATACAGGTGTGGCGGCAGTCCCTCCCTGCGGGGTCGTTATTTCCTGGCTGACTGATCGTCCTCACACTCAAAGCAGCAGACGCCTCTTCGGCCCACCTAATGAACCCACCTGTGACATCATTAGCACCTCCAGCGCACTCATCGCTTACTACACCTTCGCTAATAACACACACTGATCGATTACTGGGGATTTTTTGGCTATTCAAAAAAGTCTCTTTACAAAAACAACTGCAGTGGGTAGATACACTTGAGTGTTTTTTAAATTTATCTAATGTCAAAAATGTTTAATGTGTACATCCAGGTACTGTAGTTATATGACTCGCTAACTCCCTTAACATTGTTGCATACTAAAACTGGAGTGCAAATTATACTGTTGCCTTAATGTCACTGAACTCATTGATTGGAGATAATTGGTACCCTGTTACAAAACCAGAAAAAAATGGCACAGTACGTATCCATGGAAGTGCACCCAGATTGGCAACTAGGCCATTTCTTGTCAAGTAGTTATTTGTCAGGCCTTCTCTTTTTTTAACTAAAAAAAGCACTGTGTACTTTATCAGGTTTTGTATCATAAAAGCAATCATATTTCACATTTCATTGAATGCATACATGGCCCCTGTTACACTACGTGCAGTGTTAAGTTGCTGCTGGTCGGTGTTAATTATAAAGAGGAGCAGTTGTGTGGTAGAGGTGCTGTCCATGGTACTGACTCTGGCAAGCAGTTGCCAAGTGGAAAAAACCTCAGAGTAGAAAAAACACTTTCTGACAGCATGTGTTTTTACAGAACGCTTAAATTGTCTTACCTCAGTTTTGCAGTCATCACTGCCTCTGGTAATAATAGAGCTGTGTCTGTGAATGTAATTTGCCCATAATCACACGGGGACATGTGTCATATCAGGTGCGTTGCAGCCTTGTGTTTTACCAGCCAGCTGCACAGAGCTCATTAGCGGTAGCAGTCGTCTGTGCAAATAGATCTGTTTGTTTGCAGAGTGCCATATCAGGGTAAAAAGCTACATAAAACTATTTGTTTTACATTTGTGAAATATGTAGCAACTGTGAGAAGTAGCAACTGTGGCTGCTGAGATGTCTTCCTGAACAAGGTATCCCTAAAGGATAGTTGCTTGTCGTGTTTCTGCCTGCAGTGAACCACAGTGAAAGTTTGATGAAGACCAGATTGTCAGGGCAAACACATTTTCACTGACAGGACTATAAGGAAGTCACATGCACCAAGGAGAGTGTGAATTACCTCTCTGTAAATGGGGGATAACACCTTTTTATGAGGATTACTACTTTTTACTTTAATTACATTAATAAGTCTGTACCTCTCAACCCTGCTGGTTTTTTTTTGGGGGGGGGGGGGGGGGTTACTGGATCTCGATTAGAGGTTACTGTACCTCCCAGTAACCCCTGTAATTCATACTATTCATAAAATCCTGCCACAATTTAAAGGTGCTGTACATGTCACCAAAAAATCAGGAAAATGGTTTTGTTGATATCTTAAAATATAATTTACAGCCTGAATATTCTGTTTATTGTTTGATGTTGGTGATGTTTCCTCTTGCCTCAAGAAGAGGAACGACCCTTTATAGTATTTTTAATGTAATTGCAGTACTAATCCTATATATAGCACCTTTAACACTTACCATGTAGACAATGGATCTGCACGAAAACAAAGAGACACTATATGGCCTGGTGGAGTGCCGGGGGAAGAAACGTTTCCTTATCTCATTTGTCTAGAAAAAGTATAAAGTTGTCGCGTTTCGCCTCAGGGCCGTGAGTAAATAGATAGTTATCGTGAATCCTATTATAAACAAGACTTTTATTCGAGCACTCTGATCACACAAATGCATTTTAACACTCAGTTATAAATAAAACGGGTGGCAGGAGTTTGCTGTGATTAGATGAGGGTCCATAAAGCTGTAATAACTTTACTATAAAAGGGCACACCATGTTTTTATGAAGCCAGCTCCACTCCGTGTTGCACCCAAGGTTGAGAGCTTGGTCTGGAGAGACAGACAAAATCTTATTAAAAGAGGGAAGCGTAGCACAATAACGTGATATGCCTGTGGCCTCCAGTTGTTGACACTTGCTGTTTGTAGTCATTCATAAAGACTTATTGGAGTGTGAGGAGACTACTTTTATTTTGAGTCTGACAGGCAAATACTTTGTTTGACATCTGAGAGAAGCCTTGGCGCTGTGAGTGGATAGTGTTTCTTCAACAGTACTATCACAGGAAGATTTCAAATGAAGACAACAACTATAGATGTGGTACTACACTACTCTCTCTGCCCCCCCCCCCCCCCCCCCCCCCACACACACACACACACACACACACACACACACACACAATATTTATATTCTCTCTCTCTCTCTCTCTCTCTCTCTCTCTCTCTCTCTCTCTCTCTCTCTCTCTCTCCCTACCTCTACCTTCCATTCCCATCCTCTTCTTATTTTGGAAATCTCTGGATGTCCTGTTTCATAGAAACCAGCTTTGGATTTTTCCCTGCAATGTTTGGCTAGCTCTTACGGTTTGCTTTACTTTTGGCATTGGCTGATGCACTCTTCATTATTTGTCAACACAGCAGAGCATTACTTATTAATGGCTATCTTCATACTTTATTTATTCTGCTGTCAAAACACTTCAGTTGGGGACTTGTGGAAAGTTCCTTCCTTGGTTTTTTTTCCAGAACGATACAATGGCAAAAAACCTTCAAGCCAAATGTACTGCATGACTTGTACTGCTTGCATCAGATTGCCTTGCCTCTGTTGACCCATGTTACACAAAGAATGATATTTGAAGTTTCATTCCCTCACAATGGCTCTGTTGACTGGGTCTATTTGACGGACTACATAAGTAAAAGCTAGTGCTTCTGCTTCATGCCTTGGGGCACTCTCGAAGGAGATTATTTGCTGCCCCACCAAACCATCCTAGCCTTGTCAATCAGGCTTGCCGCTCTTATCCATTATTGTGGACATATCTGCTAGACACATTGTTATTGCTAACTGGTAGACATACAGCTGTGCTCATAAGTTTACATACCCTTGCAGAATTGATGATTTCTTAACCATTTGTCAGAGGGTCATTTGGGTAGTTTCTGTTGTCATTATGATTTAAATAAGTAAACACAGGTGTTTGACAATAAATGGATTCAGCCAACACTGACAAGTAAAAGAAAAGTTTTTGTGTTATCATTCATATTCTCTAAAAGATGGTTAAGAAATAATCAATTCTGCCAGGGTATGGAAACGTATGAGCACAACTGTATCTGCTTAAAATGACTCCCTCCAGACAGTTTCAGGCAGTGGCTGGCACTGTGCTGTGGGAGCGCCCATATTAACCAGAGGCAGGCCAAACGACTCGCGAGTCCCACACTTTGACACAGCAGCTGTGGGATCAGGACGCACCTCCACCAGCCTGCCTCTACCTGGTCTATTTTTGGCCCAGTCCCTCCAGTGCTTCTTCACTAGTCTCCCCCTTCAGTGTGCTTGTCAGGTTGGAGAACATCACCCTCACCCCCAGCACATGGCCCTGTCAAGCCACTGAGAGGAGGAGACGTTGGAGAAAGAGATAGAGAGACAGAAAGAGAGAGAGAGAGAGAGAGAGAGAGAGAGAGAGAGAGAGAGAGGAGGTGGGAACTGGGAACCTCTGCCTCAACCGAGGGGCTGAAGCTGATGCTGCGTGCGTGCGTGGAAATGCCCCCTCGCCTCCACGTCGGCTGTCATTTCCCAGAGCAGGCAGCGGGCGCAGCCAAGCCAAACAAGCGTACGCGTCCGCCTGAGCCTGAGACTGAGGCTGCTGCTCTTCTGGCAGCGTCTCCACTGGCAACCACCTCGAGCAGATTCCGCCCCGTGGCTTCATCTGCTCTACGAGTCTGTCTAGTGCTTTTTGCAAAAATAGAAAGTGGAGTTGGCAGCCTGAAAATGCACACGTTCAAAGGAATATGTCCAAAAATAATACATTAAAAACAAAGTCTGCTGCAACACTGGAGATGTTTTTCATCAGGGAGCAAGTCTGAATTGTTTATTATGCTAAAATACATGTATCTTTTGCCTGTGTTTACCTTACTATCAGATAGGATTGCATTACATCAGTTAAACGTCTCTAGACGGCCAAATTAGTAAATACAGACATTTTTAAAATGTTATCTCGTTAAGACTGAGATTTGTTTCACTGGATAAAAACTGCCAGTGTTCTCGTTCAGGTCAATGAACATGCTTTTTTAGCTTTTCCTTTTAAATTGGCCAATGTCCTGTACCAAGCCAGCTGTAAAAACAGCTAGGCCAGCAAAAAAACCTCAGTGGAACTACAGAATATAAAGGTGGCTGTGTTTTTTCAGGTGGGGGAAAATGAACTGGAGCCAAAAACCAAGATGGCACAGGAAGAAAAAAAAGATAGTTTTGTAAAATTCCTAAAGAGAAGTGTGTGTGTTTGTGTGTGTGTGTGTGCGCACGTGTGTCTTTTATTGATGTTAATGTCCATTTATTGGTTATCACGCAAACACCATCTGCCTCTAATTGGCAAGATTGCCCGCATACATCTCGAGTAGAGGCACTCATAAAAGGTCCATCCTGTCGATATGGGATAATGTACAGCTACCGCAAGCAAGAAATCACAACCTGCTATTTAGAGATAGGTCTGTGAAAGCCTGTGATTAGGATTTCAAATAACAGGGTGAAGAGGCCCCATGTGCTGTGTGATGTATCTGCTGTCATAGAACTAGCATCAAAGAAAACAGTGAGGACAGTTTTTTATATCCAGAAACATATGGCAGTATTACTTCTTGCATAGATTTAAAACATAAAGTGAAAGATGTTTTTGTGTGCATATCTATCAACACATTTCACAGATGCCAAGACAGTGTAGAGACAGACAGACAGACAGACAGACAGACAGACACACACACACACACACACACACACACACACACACACACACACACACACACATGCACACACACATACATACATACACACATACATATATAGATAACTCTATAAATTACATTGTTGTAGGGGCCATACATATACAGACATCAACAAAGACAATGTTCAAGATATTATCAAGGATTCGATACAGGTACCTGATGAGCTAAAGAAATTGATGCCGCTGAGCATGAATGATTGATAGCAAAAGTTTCCTTCTCCAATATCAATTCTAAACAATTCTTGTACACACACATCATCAGCTGCTGCATAACCTGACTACCAAAGGCTAGTTTGCACAGCACCTGTGGTCCATGGTGTAGTTTGGTTTTGCCTACGAATTGAGACAAGCATGACCGGTAACTATTATGTCCCGTGGAGAAGCACTGAATGCATTGATCTGTGATTGACTCCAGCGTTCTCACTTATGGTGAGGGGTGCTGATTTGTTGAATGATTCTTTCCCCTTGACACTGTAGTGAGATGGCATTTGTTGGTCTCTGCGTCAAGAGAATCACAAAGGACCTGCTGAGTCATAATAAAATGGAATGGCTATGAATGTCTAATGAAGAAAGAGAGGAGGGAGGGAGGAAGAGAGAGGAAGAAAGCGAAAGAGAGGCATAGACTTTGCATAGGATAGTAATAACTGAGTGGCACACACAGTCTGCCACAGATGCTGGGTAATTACCTTGGCACACAAGAAAATCTGTCTTATCTCTAATGAACACTTGCCTGTGGTCTAAAAGCCTTCACATTCGTTTGAGAGGAATGCTTGCATGCACACACACACACACACACACACACACACACACACAAAGACCATATAAACACTGACACACCACAGACACAAATACATACAGTATCTTTTCAGTGGCTAGATGCAGGTATGTGCCTACAGATCCTTCACTGTCTCACTGCTTTATCAAGAGCTGCTTGTCTGAGGTTCTTCACAAAGACAGCCCTATGTTGGCTATCCAACCACTTTGGCTTATGTGCTCCTGACTGAACGCTAATGTATTTGAAAGCAGGAACATGCAGGACCTCGACACGGAAACATGTAGACCCCTAAACATCTGTTACCCACATTAAAGCACATGTGAGTAGAGAAGTGCAGCATACGCAGTCAGCATATGTGTGTGAGGTGTTACTGTTGTCAGCACGCCACTATTCTGCTTGCTACCGCCCCAGCTAAGGTGCGGCAGAGTGCTAGACGTGATGAGTGCGAGCACAGTGAGATGGTCGGTCTCCGCTTGGGAGTAATTATCACACTAGTACGGAGTTCTCGCCGGGTGCTCTAATCAGTCACATCTCTCGATTGATCTCATCTCCCTTCAGCTGGAGTCTGCTGACATGATCTGTGTCTTCATTTATCTGCTCTTTAAATCTATAGGGGGAATCAAACGGTCTAAGCCAGGTCTTGAGAGAAGGCTATTAAACTGCTTGTCCTTATAAGCCTTCTCAGGTAGCTTTTTTGTGGAAACAATTTATTTCAACTGTCCCTTGTGAGAGTGTATCTACATATGCACATACACTTCTGTGTCTAAGGTTTAGGGTTAATGTTAGGTATGTACAGTATAAGTGTAAGAATATGCTGTTGCATGTTGTTTCACACTTTGTTACACTGTACTTTATGATATAGATACACTGTAATGGAGCCTGTCAAAATCCAATGTAACTTTTTAATAAATTAATAATTATGTAGTTCAAAACCAGCCGGTGGTATGGAGATAGGGATACAGGCATAGGGATTGAAGATGGCAGACAGGCATACTGGCTGCTGCTGCATATTTAATTACATGTTACAGACTTCTGCAATCACCAAAACGCACACAACAACTCGCCCGCTCATTCAAGCACACACGCAAGGCAGCCAAAAAAACACAGCGGTGTATTTTGCATAATTATGTTATGATTGGCTACATGTTAGACAATTTAATTAGCATAAATCATGAGGTGCCGGTCGCACTGCTTGAGGTGGCAGACTGAACGAGGAGGGAAGAGAATAGACCTGGAAATGGGAGCCAGTGATGGGTTTCCAGGGGCAGACTATCTCTACCCAACAGATAGCAGCCTGTGCGGTGTGAAGCAAGCAACAGATGAGTCAGTGCAGACCAGCAGCAGCAGTAGCAGCAGCCACAGAGAGGGAGGAGGCAGCTGGGTGTTTACCCTCAGTGCATCAGGTGTTTGGACTGCCAGCAAGATAGGGGTAGTGGGGGGCAGTATGAGGGGAGCAGAATGAGGAGAGGATAATGCGTTTTGTGGTGGCATGGGAGATGATAGGATCTCTGTCGTTTATCTTTGTGCCACATGGAAGTGATCAGCAGAGGAAGGGTGGGAGGAGAAGATCAAAGAGATGATGACACTGGGTAATGCTGACTGCAAAGAGTACAAGTTCTGCCATGTATGCCATGTCCTGCCATGATTTCACTTATTAGTTCATCAACTGACTGAAGAGTTATGGTTATTAGAATCAGATGTTTGTGAAAAAAGGGATAACAGCTGCCGAGGCGAGCATTTCCATGGAATTAATCAATGCTGGCGGAGCCAAATAACTTGTGTTAGAAGTTATGCTCCACCAAGTTGATTAATTTTGTGGAAATGCACGCCTCGAAGGCTGTTATCTCGCTCATGGCGAGATCTTAGGAAACATTTAAATTATTCTAGAATTTTTTGTACTATTAGGAATCATTGTCTGTTGTTCAGTGCAACCTGTCATTAAAAAGTAGAGCAGAACAGCAACTGTTATTATTATATATATATTAGCCTATATGGTTGTTATAGTTACCATTCTAGGGTTAGGCTTTTACCGTTCTAGGGTTCTGGGGCATTAATATGGAACAGTGCTTAAACCTTATGCCAGAATTTTAGTACTACTATTCATAGTTAAAATTTTCTGCCAACCAATCAGAAAACACCATTTTATTTGTGCAGCCATAAATAAGGGATAATGTTCTGTGAGGCGGTCATTCTTGTGGAATAAGCCCTGAGAGAGTGATGCAGGACCCCAATGCGAAGCAGAGGAGTCTTCAATCACTCTGAAGAGCTTATTCCACAAGAATGACCGCCCCGCTGAACATTATCCCTTACAATAATGTTCAGCGAGTTCTATTTGTATACATTCTGTTACAAATAAAATGTATAAGTGTTGCGTAGCAATGTGTCTACTTTCCCACTACCTTACCCATTCCCATTGACAGCATTCAATATACTTTTTCAGCAGTCATTATACGAAAATATTTGACCTCCAAACTTTGGAGTGGCCCATTCAAAGTTAATGAGACATTGGTCAGCATTCTAAAGAGCCATATAATAATGGGTTGAAACAAACATGGTCAGGCCCTTTACTCTCTGAAGCTGGACTACCCACCTCTGGCACGGAGCACCGCTGTTAGACCACCCTGGTGAGGTGCGGTCTCTCAGATGTGGTGGAATGTGTCGTGGATATTGGTGTGACTGATGGTGTGGTCAGGCAAAGCCAGTGCCACAGATAGTCTCAGCTTACAGATTCAGATGTTTCCTGAAGTGTCCAACAAACTGCTGCTCAGTAAATTGTGCTGGAATTATTGTCAGTAAAATATATTGCACATGTAGTATATGTCATTTTTCTGTCTTCATGTTTTTTCTTTAGTTTTACAGGGATTTTTGTTGTACAGCAAATTCAAAGAGGATGAAACGCTTATCAGAAGTACAGTGCATAATCAAGGCTGTACCCCAGAATTGGCCGTGATATATGGCTGGTAATTGGTGGTGCTGACGGGTCACTATGGTGAATCAAATTGACACTGAATTTTATGGCCTCTAGATCACTTCCTTCTGGTCACCAACAGGAACCTGTTAGGTGCTTGTATCTTATTGGTTACTGCACGTGAGCCCGGCCAATGGCGCCGTCCTATTTTTGGCCGTCAGTCAGTTTTACAGCTGACCTTCAAGAGGGTTCTGCCTGTTAATTTATGGCAAATAATGTTCTAAGGAGACCCATTTCCAAGATTCACTGTCATTTCCCACTAAACGATCACTCTGCCTCCCAAAGACAATCTAGACTCCTGACAGGGCAATCCAATAAAAAATATTGCCTTGCCACCTAGGTGTCCTATCCAATTATGTGGAGTAGAAATTAATACTTTTAAAAGCTGCTAGTTTTTGAAAGGTTATTGCAATTTATCCTAGTAGTATCCCTGGATGCATTATGATCTATTGCCTCCTGGTGTCATTTAGTTTCTGTGTGAGAGCTTTCACCACACTGGGCCACATTACCTGCCTATTGATGTAACGCTTCCTCTGAATATTCAAAGCACACACACACCCCAACTCACTGTGTGTGTCTGCATGTTAATCCCGGGGAAACTTTTAGAATAGCTTTTCACATTTGGCACGTCTTTAATTATTACAATAACGAATGGCTTCATCCCTGGTTTATAGTCGGGGTTGCAATCAGAGCCTAGGATTTATAGCAGTAGTTACGCAGTGTCTCTGAACCTCAGTTGAGAAATGTACTTATTACTTATATTGTGAAGATGTTAAGGTGTGTAAAACTTACGTAGATCTGTGCGGGTGTAAGTGTGTATGTCTACTTGTGTGTGTGCATGTGTGTGTGTGTTGGTGTCTGTGCTTGTGTGGGATGTGTACAGATAGGATGCTGTTACTGGCATATACGTGTTTTTTGTTAGTGTGGGCAGTAGGTGTAAGCATGCTATCTCTAAAATAATTATAAATGTTAATAAATAAGAGAAATTGAGTTATTACACTTGTTTTTTCCCCTTTCTCCATGTGGCTGGCAGTGTGACGTTAAATGGTCAGGAGGTTGTGTGGGGTGGGCTGCTGAACCTACAAAAAAAAAAGGTGGAGTCTCTCAGCCATGAGTAATTAGAGTCGCACACTCAAGGACATCTGTTTCCTCGGGCCCTCTCAGCACATAAATACAGTAACTTGATGCAAGAGGGCTAAAAGTGGACTCGCATGGTGACATTGCAGTTTTTCACCTAACCTTCCTCCTCCTCCTCCTCCTCCTCCTCCTCTCTCTCGGCCGACGGCCAGATCGTGCTATAAATTAGCGGATTAGTTTTTGCTGCCCCGCAGCTCCGTATTACATCAAACATGCACATTAGCCCTGTTAACTACAGGCTCCCGCACTGCCTGGATGTGGTTTAACGGCTGGCTAACGCTATTTGTTTCCCTTAATTATTTGTCTGTCAGACAAAAAAGTAGTCGAATATATTATGTAAATGTAATAGGAGTAGCTGTCAGTCTGTGTTTTGGCTTGGTACCAGTGTTTAAAGTTGATATATTATGTAGAATTTGGTACTGCCATCAAATTCAAAATACTGTTAAGTGCCGTTCCCAAGAGGCAAAACTAAAAATTAAAACATGAACAGGTCAATTTGTGAGCTGCAAACTTTTAAAATGTGAATATTCTGTCTGTGCTGTTGCTGTAAAATCAGTATTTCAATTTAAAACATTTCCTTCTCTGGTAATCTCTGGTGACATTTTTAAGAACCATTTTGTGACTACTTAGCATACATTTTGTACACATAGCACCTTTAAGTCAAGACTGAAGAGAGGTGAAGCCTGGAATAAAGGTCATTTTTCTGTGGCAGATGAGGGTGTCTAGAATTGTACTGATTATGAGAAGCAGTTAAGTAAGCACATCTGTAAATAAGTTTGTTTGTGTTTGTAGTTTTAGATACTTATTTGTGACTCTGCATTCTTGTGGATAAGTGTTCATTTCAAGATCAAATATGTTTTCTGGAGTGTTCTCACTACATAGGTATGGATTATAATTGGTTGGCATCATACAGCAACATTCTCTGAAATATCTCTGACTTTTCTCTTTCAAGCTGCTTACACACTGCTTCAACTTGGCAGTTGTTGGCACTTGGCAGATTCAGTAAGCCAACTGCCAGTTCCACACCACCCAGACAGTAACTGACAGGTGACTTTTTCCAGATAGCTCTCATCCAACAAGAACAAACACAGACTGATGCTTCACACCTACCCAACTGTTGGTGTTTGTTGGAATTTGTTGACAGCTGATGTGTTTGGACATTTATATCAAATGACATAAGCCATTCCTTCACCTTTCAGGCATTTTAAAATCTCTGATTTATGCTTTATGATGAGTCTCTAATGTTGCTCCACACTGCCACGACAAGCACCAACAAATGCCAACATAAAGTTGGCAGTTGCTGGCAGCTGGCAGGTGGCAGTCTTTAGAATGTTCAGTAAACCACCAGCCAGTTCCAACCCAACCAGTAACTGACAGGAAACTTTTTCCAGCTAGCCATCCAACAACAACAAAACAAACAGAGAATGACAGTCCACACTTACCCAATTGTTGATGTTTGTTGGAGTTTGTTGGCAGTCGGTGGGGCATTGTGCAAGCACCTTAAAGCTTTTGTTAAGAGTAAAATTAAGGGGAGTACACATTCTTAGATTAACCACCCGAATCTTCCCTTACCTCAGTGTGCTGAATGGATCTGCCTTTGCTCATGAATTGAAGCACTTGGCCAATTGTTTGCTATTAGCATCAAAGACTTTAATGTCTTGGACAAGTAATTACATTTCTTCTGTTGAGTTCCTCTCACCTTGATGAGCAGAAATAAGAAAAATTCAGAGAAAATAAAATTAGAGAGATTCATGTGTGCTTATAAAATGAGAATGAATTGCGAATATAAACAAAAAAGGATAATTTCTGTATATGGCATCCTGAACTATGCCAATTATCTGTTGGATCGTTATGAGACAAATAGATTAAGTTGATAAAATGTAATATATTCCTCACAAATGTCTAAGTCTATGATGTCTGTCTAGACGTTGCTTTTTTTCATAGAAATCAGTGTTTTTTACTGAAGATATAGCTCCCCCTAATGCATTTCCCTGCCAGAACGATCTGGTATCAAAAGGTACCGGACACCATTTCTGTGGTGTCATTGTTGGAACGAGAAGCATTGTACAACTTTAGGAAACAGCCGCAAATTAATATACTGAGAGTAACGACTCTGAGTGGAGCTTTTACATAAGTAAGCATTTTGTTTTGCAGGCATTAGCAGCAAAGGGCTGAGAGTCAGGCTAGAGTCATCTTTCAGCCCAGCTAGCATTCGCACAGAGCCAGTGGTGAAACAGCGGACTCAGGCAGTGAAATCCAGCCCTCTGTGCAAAGAACAAAGGAGTGCGACCAGCACTCTGGGGGTCACAACCTCTGAGCCGCTAAACTACCCCACCGTCCACTCAACTGGACACTCACACACACACACACACACACACACACACACATACACACACACACACACACATACGCGCACACAGTGACACACACACACATGTATCGCTATGTGCGCACACACGGACACACACATGTATTGCTATGTGACAAACACAAACACAAACACTGACAAACACATACCTACACACATACACACACACACACACACACACACACACACACACACACACACACACACATATCGCTATGTGCGCACGCACACACACACACACACACACACACACATACACACTTGATGGCTGAAACATTCTTATCTCTGAAACCTCAGTTCTTCTCCACAGCAGGCGCGCAGTTAGCTGTCTGATGAAGACATAGGCTACCAAAGCCCCTGGAATCGCCAGGTTCTTCTTAGTCACTTACTCTGCTTGAAGCAGATGTGCTTCATGACACACAGTCATCTGACTGCATTGGCATGGTGTATGTTTGTTCTCACAATCCAATTTTAAGGTCGCTTAGATGTTTGTCTAGATAGCAGCCAATGCACTGAGAGATTAAACTTATAACGTGTCTATTGAGCATGTTTTTTTCTGTTAATTTCAACATTAGGGCCACTGCTATGAGATTAATGTCATTTATCAAAATAGAGTTTGTGTGCTTTAGAAACCAATCTGTCCTTTTTATAAAAGCCAAGTTCAATGGTTTGTAATTAGCGAAGACCAAGACTCTTCACCAACACAAGCAATCTGTCGGCTCGAGAGTCATCAGACCCGTTTAATTATTTAAATGCCTCAGAAGTCGGGCATGTTTACATAAGTGGAAAGACCATTTATTTTGCACAGCTAGGTTGCAGCATGTTAGGTAATGCTGTATATCTGTTTGCTTAACGGGCCCTTGTGGGGTGCAGCCCTGCAGCGATGCAGATGGCAGACACAGGACAGGTAACTTAGGGGGGGGAAAAGACGCTTACAACTTTTCACACTGGTTGTACTGCACCTTCATTTTGGCTGTGTGCTGTGTTCAGCTCCCCTGCTGAGAATATGACTCTGTGATCACCAGCCTTCAGGATTTGGCTTGATTATGTAAGTGAATTTCACTTCGTCCTCCTGCCTTGGTCTAATAAAAGCTCTGTTTTCCCATTTTATTTCTCATCCAACTTCTTTCTCTTCTTCTGTCATAGCTGTCTCTTTTTCTGCCTGTTTTTCAATCCCGACATCTGTCTGTTTATCTCACCTGGCAGTCCTCAGTGTTGTGTGTGTGATGTGTGATATGTGTGTGTGTGTGTGTGCGTGTGTGTGTGTGTGTGTGTGTGGTGGGGGTGAGTTGGAGGTTTGGGGGGGTGGATTTGAGTGTGCACATGACTCCTATTGATTTCCACAAAGCTCTTGCACAATTGCTGTTATAATATTCTCTCAATGGGGGGGTCCTATTGCATCAGTCTGCATGGAATAAATTATGGAAAGTTTTAAAGCAACCAGTCAATACACTGCAAAGGGGGTTAAGTCTGAGAATTGTTTTTTTCTGCTCAAGGCCTTTTTCCAAGATATCATGTCTGTGCAGTCTTGTGCCAAACCCCTTTGCTGCTGCTGCTGCTGTTTGGGTCAGTCTGATGGTTGTGGTTGTAGGGATTCAAGGTTAAAGGGGAACAGTAAAGGCTCTTGTGTACTTCTGCACGCAGGGCTGGCCAAGCACAGTGTGGGATGCAAAACCTTAGGCAGAACTTGTTTTCCTGTTGTCTTAAGTGCTTGTTGGTGCTTTCTGTAGACCACAGGCTTGCAGTTCTTGGCTTCGGAAAGCTCCCAACAAAATGTAGCCTATGTATACAAATTGGGAACATCCCCAGTATCCAGGGTTGATTTCAGGTGTATGCCAGACCTTATGGAAAACTGCTTGGATTCAGTGTGAGGTGTGGTCATCACACAGACCGAATCTGTGTCTGAATGTCAGATTTTAATCACAATCAAAACAGGCTCCTTTCTGGAAAGTCTAGACATTTTGTAGGGCTGAGATTGTTTCAGCAAGCAGAATGGCAGCTATAAAAAACTAATAATGAAGTTATGAGGACACCACCACTGTCAGAGCGTAGGGGAATTATTTGGGCAAGTGCCCAGAGTTTCGTGTATAAATCCTGCTGTTTCCTTTTTATGCTAATGAACTGCAGAGTAATCCAATAAATCCTGTTTGACTGGAAGAGCTTAGCCATGTAACAAAACAGGAGAGGAAGCTGACTGTTTGGTTCCCGGCTTCTGAGAAACTCCTCAAAGTGATATAAGCCAGGAAGTTGACCAGAAATCTCACAGAAATTGCGATAATGGTACAGAGAATGTTGTCATGCTTTGGTAAGAACATTTA
>CM059282.1:3761605-3931605 GCA_030347295.1 Setipinna tenuifilis | reverse complement strand
TGTGCTGTTGAGGGACCAGCGAGGCCAGTAGTGGACTTCTCCTCTTCACCTCTCTCCTGCCTCGTCCATCAGGAACCTTCATTAAAAGTTCTGCTTCTCAGTTTCTCACACCAACTTGCTGACACCCCAAATTGTTTTGCCCTGTTATAATTAGAATTATAATAATAATAATAAATGTGATAAACTTCATTATCTTACCAGCTCATTAGCAGTGTCTACAAATAAATGACCATTCACAGTGTCGTTTGGCCCTCTGGCAGTCCCAATGTTACAGACAGTAATTGAACCATTACGGCTGATATTATGCAAATGCATCCATACAGACATTAAATCGGAAGGGTCTGATTCCTCCTATCAAATAGTGTGCTGTTGTGGCCCAAATGTTTCCACAGAAACTATCAAAGCTGGCACACACACACACAAGCAGACACACGCACAAACAGACACACAGAGACACACAAGCACAGATACACACACCCACACACAAACACTCACACACACACAAACACTTTCACCTTCAGGCTCTGCAATATTTCATCCGAGCACAATAGAAGATATTGTAAGGCCGGCTTATTTATAGATCGACGCCGTTGCCTTTTAGCTTGCAGGGCAGAGCTCTTGCCACGCTCTAATGAGGCAGAAGACAAGCTGAAATCAATAGCTGCTCTCAGGCGCGAACGCAATGGGAACCCACAGTAGCTCTGCTCCCAATAATTAAGTGTATTTCACCATGTAGAACGGCAGACTGGTTAAAGGTTGGAGAAGCGCGGAATTACTCTGTACGTGCCCTCCAAAAGGAAAAGATGTCTTTCATCGGTAAGCAAGATTACTTCTCACACCAACACTGAGGACAGCAAATGCTCTGATGGTACTGTGGTGGCCACGCCAGTGTCAGGTGCTGTGCTTTATGACACACATTTTAGAATGTAAACCACATTTACACTTTTCTCCACAGGTGTTTATGGTGACTATAGTGTCAGTGACGGGCAAACTATATTCAGAAGCTACAATCTAGTACCACACAATCCAAATCGTCTCTTTCAACTTGACCATTTAATACAGATTATTTCAATAACTAATTACTCGACTTTGCTGAGAAGTTGTGCTAATTAAAATCAACTGATTCTGTGATTGGCTGGGCCAAATATGTGGTACTGCATTGTAGCTTTTAAAGCCAGTTTGCCTAATACTGTATAGTATAAAGTGCTCTTGAACATTTCTAGAGCCATAACACCAATATTAACTGGCTTGCTCTAAACTTTTTTCACCACCAACACCTTGTCTTCATTACCACTGCTTACTCTCCGCTGTGCAGCTGCTTTTGTAATCATGCTGGCTCCAATAGTCTCCACCAGCCTCCCCTCTGATGACCAATTCAAGATAAGCTGAACAATACATCTTCATCTCCAATAATTAGAGATTCTTCTATTCCCACATGAGCCGTGCAGTGCAGTCTTAGAATTTCAGGCTATAGCAAAAAATATTCCCATTCGGTGATTATTAGTGTTTCACAGCTAACGGCGCGAGTAGTTTTCATTTGAAGTTGTCATGGGGAAACAGCCTGGTGAAACATAGGAGACAGTATTTGACCAGTTGTGTTGTATTCCCTCAAGAAAAGAGCATCAATAAAGGCAATTTTATATTTGCCCAGTGCTGGCTGTACGCTGCTAACATGTATCTACAGCAAGTCCAGAAGATCTTTGCTGGAATGTACAAGGAAACTCCACTCATCATGAGAAAAGTGAGCTGTGGTACCAAAGCTCTTAAAAACCCACAAGCTCTCTGACAAACAACAGTGCCCTGCCAGCATTCTCTCACTCCAGCCCACTCAAAACGAACAATACAGCCTCAGCTCATGTGGTCAATGATCAGCCTGTATAATCACCATCCTCTCTGCTAGTAAGCTTGCTGGCGTCATAAATTTCCAAAGAGTGGCAATGAAAGCCCGGCTCAGGCAATATTCAGGGCCATTGCTCCAGGCAATGTGCCTTTATAGTGCTGTGGTGGTGGTGGTGGGGTGAAGCAAGCCTTTGGTGTTGGGCTCATAATTGAAGTTGATATTAGAAGACAGGGGCCATGTGTAAGTCACGAGGGAACGTTGGAGGGGGGGTCACAGGAGAAGTATGCAGCGCACTTGCCCAGATGAAGCGCGTCAGTAGCTATACTCACCTCTCCTATACGTACATGATGAAGTGGCGCTGTACAGAGTACACAGTGGCAAATGGTACAAATAAACCAACGCCCTTGAAGCACGTCTCTGCCTTCAGTGGGTTGGCATAATTGCATCGGGTTTAGTGGTTACTGCCATCATTTTCCTTCAGGGGTGTGTGGCCACGGCAGAGGTCACGGGCCAAAGGAGACCGTGGAAACCCCCCTTCTGACCGAATGCACACTGCACACAATGTAATGTTGTTCCATTTAGTCCACTTTTACTAGCTAACGTCTTTCTCCGTCATGCGTTGTGTAGAAGAATTAAGATTTTCATTAAGTGGCCTTTGCAAAAAAGCAAAAAAGTTTTCTCTTGGATCTTTAACTAATGCTTTACATGCATAAGTGGGCTTAATGCTTTACATGCATGAGTGGGCTTAAGACGGTCTTTAGTCTGTAATTTTCAGCAAGATAATCATTGGTATTTAAGATCCTCAGACCAAGGTTTTTGGTATCTTTATCACAGTCATCTTAATGGCATTTGACTCTATGAGGTATACAGCAAAGATTAGCTAGCAGAGTTAACTAGCAATGCAAGTTGCATTTGCCCGTAAGACAGATAGTGTGGAGAAATGGTCCACATTGTATAAATTCAGCAGAAGTTATAGTGCAGAGGACGAGATGGGAATAAAGAATGGACACAATTAAAGCCCACCATCTGCCCTCATGGAAATGTCACCATTCACTGAATAGAGTTTTTAATGTGGAACTGGCTTTAGCTGTGTTATCAGTAATAGCAATAGAAGCCAAGACTTTCAGTGGGAAATTGTCTATATGAGAGAGTGAATCTTTTATATTTTGGCTTAAACTGCTTTGGAAAAAGGTCTCCCCAGTCAAATTCCATTAAACATTAATTTGTTTAAAAAATGAAAGGTTTCAGAATAGTTGTCAATTTTCTCAGTCTATATATGTTGAAGATTAGCATGCAAAGGATTTGTTTAATTATTAAAAAAGAGGTCATCGGAGGAACAGAATTTAACCAAGGGTTTGATATCTTGTCACTGAGGTGATTATGAGGGCCACTAAAAACTGATTTGTGATAGATAGATAGATAGATAGATAGATAGAATGATTGATCGATCAATCGATAGGCAGGCAGACAGACAGACAGACAGATAGATAACCATCTTTATCATCAAATGTAAATTACACCATATCGACATAAAAAAAAAATATTAGCAAGTATTAAATACAGATTTAGTCCACAAGCAGATCAGTGTCAGTGGGCTTGGCTAAAGCAGATGAATTATAAGGCACCTGGCAGAAAAGACCTCCTACATTGTTCTTTAACACCGTATGCCTCATGTCATTGACTTGATTTGACACCATCAGTGGCTAGTCATGCTGTAAGTGGCTGAGATCATGCGTGAGGGTAAGTGCTTCAGCCACCCCACACAGCACAGAAGGTGGATGGGTTGTGTGGCTTGTCTGTTGGCTTGAGGGAGCTAGTGTGTGGGTGGGGAGGGTGGGGCCATCCAGCCTACAGAATCCATTATTCATGGCCCATGTACTCTGTGCAGACTTCATTTGGTGTAACAAGGCTTTTCTCTTCCATCTGCTTCTGCCTTTCCAGCGCAATCTTTCTCTCTGTGAAATCACCAGCTTTGCCCCCCTCTTACTAATGTAATGTACTAGCCATATCAATTATTAATTGCAATAAGTGGCATGGCCCAGACGGATGTTTTATGACCCCTTCTTCCCCCAACACCAATGTAAAAGCATAGGGCCTACATCTGACCATGGCAGCCTAGAGTAAAGGTAACAGGAGCCAGATTTGATTTTGGATGTCGTGATAAAGTTTATGTGGTTGTTAGTCTTATAGTGGTCGAAAAAGGATTTGCACCCTGCTTCAAAATGACTTTCAAATTCTAGTACAAAATAGCAATTTTTCACATATCAGATCTGTATCAGGCATTGTTTCCTTATAGTGCCACAAAAAAACATTCCTACAGTGTGTTTACTGTGTAAGATCAACATGCCTGGAAGATGCCACAAAGACCAAGCCGAAAGTAGGTCTTTCTATCAAAGGGAAATGTAAAAATAAGGATCAAGCCATTCTGCAGTTCTTTAATAGTGAACATTGTGAACCCATACCTCCTGGAAAGCATCAAAAATGATCTGGTTCTTTCCCAGATTTTAATTAGTTTTCCCAGGTATCTGCTGAGAGTCTGCTTGAGATGTCTGTCTGTCTGGAGGGGAAAAAAATGTCATAACCCAGAGGAAGATTATTAGTTTTTACAGCAGTCTTATCTTTGTCTCTCAAAAAGAAATAAGATCTTATGGACTTCTGATCTGTTTAAAAAAAACCTTTAGGAGAAAAGGAACACCATGAGACTATTTTCAGATCCTAAAGCAGCACTATGCAACTTTTTGAGTTAAATCAATATCAAGTAGTTTTTTCAACCTTAAAATAAAATTGTTTCAGTGGTTCTTCAACTTGTAACAGGGTGAAAGGTCCTCCTGAATTTGCTTTGCTGCTCTCCATGGACTATAACCACACTAAGCAAGTTTGGATGAGCAGTGTCTCACTGTAGTTCTCTATGAGAGACAATTCCGCTTTCAACCTGTAAGGCGACCAAAAACTACTTGGTATTGCTTTAACTAATCATCTTCATAAATCGTTAGATGCTTAAATGAGTTATTACCAGGTGAATGACGACTCGACCACCTGCTGGCTGTGAACAGAATACCACATTTGTAATATCTGGGTGTCCTGGCACCCTCAGACTCATTAAGTCTCAAATATTGTGAGAAGCAGGATCACGTTAAATTCTGAAGAAATTCTGACTTTACCTACCTCAGTAGACATGATTACTTCCGTATTCGCCGGTTACTCTGATCAGTCGAGTTTAAAACACAGGGTGAGGGGAAGGGAAAACAGTCCATTTTTATGAGAGTGGCCATTTACTTGGAGACACTAGGGGAGCTTTGTTGAGAAAAAGAAGTTGCATAGTACAGTAAGTTAAACTTTGATCTGACTTGGGCTTCACTGGACACTGTTTTTTAATTTCATTTAAGATGTATGAAGTTAAGTAAAAAAAAATCGTATTGAAGTGTTACTTCTAAATTCCTCTTTGAAAAAAATCAGCTTAATATAAAATCATTTTTGTTTCTGCAAGGCAAAATTGGGACAATTCTAAGAAGCAATATTTTTTACTGGAAAGATTTGTGTACAGAGGAATCTACATACCTCTCTGCTGTAGAAACAATGGTTTTAAAATATACTTCACTGTACATTTAATGATAAAAATTCCCCAAGATTAATATTGTTCGTAATGGATGCCCATGTACCAGAGCACTGTAGTACAGCTACATTAGTTGTATCACACATTAAGACTTTGAGCCCCATAGAGGTTAATGGGAGATTTACTGACTTAGACACTACTCTGCTTTACACTTTAAATTGTGTAATGTTTTATTGTGGGAAAAATCTTTAAAAATGTCTTTGGGGAAAAAAGGATGACAAAACACTGTGGCACATTTTTCCTCCAAATTAATTACTGTACAGAAATAGTCTGATAATAGGGGTTAGATGCGCTTTTCCCAGCCATACCTCACTAATAATTCTTTTTAGTGAGGTATTATTTATTTTCTTCAAATAACTAGAAAACTTGAAACCTCAGAATTTGAAATGTCTGAACAAGAAATAAAAAGAACTCCCGAGTGCAATAGCAACAAAGTGAATATTTTATCCATGCTCATGCGTAAAGAAATACAGAAGTCAGTGTTTGGAATGAATAATTAAAACTGCACTAGTTTTTTCAGTGCATTCATATTTGGAGTAGGGACCAGTGTGTGTTAGTCTCCTGGGACTCTTCCCTGGAGAGCTTTATTGTCTGAGAGGCCACCAAGCCACTGACACTATAGCTGGCAATTTTCTCAAGGATCCATTAAGTGTCCTACATGTGCATACATTAAACACTGCTTTTGCCTACAGTGCTTCAGTCTAGAGAGCTCTGTCTTCACTCATACCACATGAGCAGTAGTAGTGAGCACATTAGCAAAGGTGAGAAGTGAAAATCCTGTATTCCTTCTGCCTGTGCTCTTAAAAAAGGCAATTTCACTAATTAGCATGTTTACCTGGCTATAGAGCTTTACTAATTAGGATCTGCTGGTTCAGTAAGTTGGCTGGAACAAATACATGGCAGGACTATTATTTCCTGAACCTGGGATGTCCACCTCTGCACATTAGATATTGTCACTGGTTAACACATTTGCTTCAATTACACTTATGGATATTCTTCCATGTTCTTGTTCTTCCACATTTTGTGTCTCACCATTACAGTATCTTCCCTCTTTTGTTTTCTTATTCTTGTCCATCCTTTCCTCTGAACGGCCCTGCTCTTTCACATCGACATTGAGTATCGTCCATTTCACTTAACATCATGGTAGAGTGCTTCTTTAGGCATTACATTAGACACATACTAACATTAAGATCGAGTAGGGTGAGGCCACTTTATACAAATGGGCTATATGGCCATTAACACTTCTCCACTTTAAATCTCTCACTCTCTCTGTCACTCAATCTCTTTTTTCTGTCTGTCTGTCTTTCTCTCTCTCTCTCTCTCACTCTCTGTCTCTGTCTGTCTATCTGTCTCTCTGTCTCTGTCTCCCTCTTTTTTTTTTCTGCCTCTTGCGCTGGGACATACCCCCGATCATCAGGACACTGCTCTAAGTACACTCTCCATTAAAATAGCTGTGAATAATAGCTATTAATAAAATAGCAATTTATGCAAAAACCTGGACTATCTGGAGGGTAGGAGAGGCATGCTATACAGGCACTCTGAAAGCATCACCAGCAGCAGCAGGTTTTATATGCATTTGTGTTTACCATCATGTACATCATGTGTAAATGAATGTTTTTTTTATTACTTTAATTTGTGTAATCACACTCTTACTGCCCAAGACAAATTTATTTAATATATGTTATCTGCTTAGCCTTGACCAGCCAACCTCTTTGGAGCTGCAGCATCACACAGGAAAAGCACTGCAGCTGGTTTCCTTAACAAAGAAACTAATCGTGTGCAAATTTCCACAGATCTATCTGTGATGGTCTGGTTGTCACTACATATCGGCATCCCCTTCACAGGAGGTAACTGCACTGCCCGTGCCATCCTTCCTTTGTCCATTTCCATTTAGATGCCCTATTATAACAGCTCTCCTCTGGAGCCTCAAGGCTCATTGATCGGACTCCTTGCAGTGAAAAAGTGTCCAACACCTTATTGATTTGATGTGTTTGACATCAGCAGTGCTACTGTAAATGACACTGGTTTTAGGACACTATTGCACAGGTTTCAGTATGTGTGTGTGTATGTATTTGTATATGTGTGTGTGTGTGTGTGAGTGAGTGAGTGTGTGTGTGTGTGTGTGTGTGTGTGTGTGTGTGTGTGTGTGTGTGTGTGTGTGTGTGTGTGTGTGTGTGTGTGTGTGTGTGTGTGTGTGAGTATGTGTGTGTGTGTGTGTGTGTGTGTGTGTGTGTGTGTGTGTGTGTGTGTCTGTGTCTGTGTCTGTGTCTGTGTCTGTGTGTCTGTGTGTGCATGGTGAGAGGTAGTACATGAGTAAAGAGAATGGAGAGGCAAAAGGAGTGGCTCTCTCAGACGCCTCTCGTAATCACCACTAACATGGTTTGGTCTAAAAGGGTTAAGCGTGTCGATCAGGGCTTCCTGCAGAGGTGCACTGTTTGCTGACAGGCCAAACAACGAGAATCCTAGGCAGCATTCTTAGTGTAGTGTAGAACAAAGAATAAAATATTAAACACCTACCAGGGGGATTCTTTATGCCAGAGAAAAGCATGAGAGCTGTCATTGGGGATTGCAGTAAAACTTGTCTTTATTCAGTGGGTGAGCTGCTATTGGGTGGACCAGGTAAAACAGGCAGCTGGATTGGTTGGGTGTCTTTCTAGGCAGGAGAAGACATGGGGTAGAGATGCAGTTGTAAAAAATGACGAGTGACCTGTTTTGATTTGATTAGGAAAATGGCAACAATTTGCCAGGAAGTTATTGTTGCCTGACTCTTAAAACTAACAGGTTCAAACAGACCTGAAGAAAACTTGTACTAAATATATGCAATTCAACCTCATATATGTGAACAAATCTATTATTATTTAAACATTTTATATTTTTTGCACAGCTAAAGTATAGCAAATGGTCAAATGTAATCATTCACATTGTACATTTAACACTATGCCATTTTACTGGTGTTAGGCATGTGACAAAAACTCCTGTGGAATTGCCCATGTGTTTTACAAGAGAGAGGACTTACAATACTTGTAACTTGGGGAGGAGGGTGTCTCCTTTTCACTGTCTAAAGGTTTGTTCTTCCTGTCTGAGGCACCTTTACACTTGTGTCAGCTTAGGAGTGATCAAGGTCTACTTAGCCCCTGGGTTGAGACGGGGCAAGCAAGAAGAAGATGTGCTGATCCTCCCCACAAAACTATGATCCATCAGACACCTCAACCGATCTCCCCCCAACACGCACACACACACACACACACACAAAGACACTTGCATGTACACATACATGCATCCAACCTTCACCCACTACCAACACACATGCTTACACACACGCACACACATATACACACAAAGACATTTGCTGGAATACATACATGCATACAATCTATCGGACACCTCAACCAACACCCACCACAAACTCAAATGCACAGACACAAGCATGCGCGTGCACACACACACACACACACACACACACACATACACACACACACACAAACACCCTGCATTGCACATGATTCTGATTCTTGTCATGGATACATTAGTCAGCATTAACCCTCCGCTCCACTCAACTTCTTAACTCATCCCCAAAGAGCTTTAGAAGTCGAGCTCAGAGCAGCTTGAGCTCGAGATCGCTCAGCTGTTTCAAATGGAACTGCCATTTCTGCAATGGCTTTTTCCTGATGTGTGGGCCCCTTTTTAAATGTCCTCTTAATGCTTACATTAGCACCAGACCAACCATTTTGGTTGTGCCACAGCAGTTTGATCAGTGAGTGGAACAAAGGGAGGAATGATATGCCCTTTGCTCCCGTAGCGCTGCTGCACCGGGAGCTAAAGCACCCCCACTTGCTGATTAGCAAAAATAATATTGTACTTTGCTGACAGCAACAAATACATGGCTTGGAGGACAATGGGGGCTTTTCAGGTCTCCTACACACACACACACACACACACACACACACACACACACACACACACACACACACACACACACACACACACACACACACACACACACACACACACACATACATTACTTTTGACAAATATAGTTTATGGTTTTTGGTGTTCCAGGCTTATTGTATTAGGCCAGAAGAGATGTTATCCCTATACGATCTGTCCAGCTGTCATGTACGGCTGCCTGGGAATGTAACCTTAGTGAAGGTGCCTCTACACACAGCCATAGCTATCCAGTGATGGGCAACCTGAATTCAGAAGCTACAAAGTAGTACCTCATATTCACCTGGTTCTACCTGTGCACTTAATACAAGGGGATTTCCAATAACCTTTCTGCCTGGCTGACGAGTGGTGCATCTTAGAATCAGCTGATTTAGTGAATGGCTGGAAGGAATATGTGGCATTGGAAGGTAGCTTGTGAAGCCAGTTTGCCCATCACTGTGGCTACCCCACCGTACAGGCTGCTGGCCAGATTGAGCTGGCAGAGTCTGAGTGGCAGAGCCACAGCATCACAGACAGAGGCGTGAGATGGAGTGGGAGGACGAAAGGATAGAAAAAGGAAAGCAGGATGCAGGAGGACAGTCAGGATGCGCAACAGTGGGGGTGGCAGGGTGGAGCGGGGGGGTGTGGCACACCAGCCCAGGCAGCGCTTCACCGAGCACAGCTGCCCCCCCCCCCCCACCCCCACCCCACCCCTCACACCACCCCACCCCCCATCCTGCACCACACATCATCTCACACACACACACACACAGCGCAGCATCCACATCCAACCCCCTCCCAACAACAACAACCACCACCTCCATCACTCTAGTGTGGAGTGACAAGGTGGTTAAGGCTGTGTTGAGGAGGCTGTCAGTTTGTGTGTATGTTAATGCATGTGTTGTGGTGTGGTGTGGTGTGTTGTGTTGTGTTGTCGGGCAGGCATATGTGGGTGCATTGGTGCAGAGGGTTGTGTTGTTAGGACAGCAGACTAGTTGCCTCCCCCCCAGAGGAGGGAGGTAGGGAGGACTCTGCAGCTGTTACACTGGGAACACAGCTGCTTCAGAAGCCCAGCGCACGGCAGGTGTTTCTGCCTGATGTGGCACAGGTCCCCCCTCCACCCACACACACACACACACACACACACACACACATACACACTCATGCGCACACACACACACACACACAGACACACACACACACACACACACACAGACACAGAGAAACACACACACACACACACACACACACACACACACACACACACACACACACACACACATCCCATTAGTGCACTTAACTGTAAAGGTAAAACAGGCCTGTCTGCTTAATCAAGTTAGCTGTCAGTGGCTGTAATGATGCAGGCTGCGTTGTTGCTGAGAGGAGACAGGGCAGCCAGGAAAAACAACATGGCTGCCAAGCAGACGCCAAGGTTGACGGCATCAGCCAGGAGCAGGCGTTGTTTAGTTGTTTATTTATTCAATTATTTATTTATTTTGTGTTTAGAGGGGGGTGGTATGAAAGAAGAGCTTAATTAAAGGTAGCTCTCTCATGGCCTAAACTGAGTAAATAGCTTGCTATTCCCCATGGGTCAAGGAGAGCCAGGAGAGACAAGAGAGGAATGGAGAGAGAGAAAGAGAGAGAGCGAGAGAGAGAGAGAAAAAAAGATAGGGGCATTGCAGTCAATGTTTGGATTTATGCTCAAGCAATTACAGTTGGCTACAGGGAGCAGTCATGTAATCACATAAATATGTCTACAGCGGCGCCTTTATATATGTGTGCCCTGACGTAGATAAAGCGCAGCATTTCACTCACTTGCTTTATACATTATACATGTGTTTGTGCATTAGTGTGATGTTGCATTGCTATCATTGGCTATAGGGGCTGTATCACACAGAGGGGATAGGGAGAGGTACATTGCATTAATAAGAAACCTTGTACAGTTTTCATTTGCCTGAAGTATCTCTCTTTTACTTGAATTGTAACTCTCTCTTTCTCTCTCCCTCTCTCTCTTTCACTGTCCTTATCTCTCTGTCTGTCTGTCTCTTTTTCTGTGTCTCTGTCTGTCTCTCTGTCTTTGTTTCCATTTCTTTCACTTCCTCACTCTACCTCCCTTACTCTGTATCTCTTGATTTCTCTCTCTCTCTCTCTCTGTCTCTCTCTCTCTCTGTCTGTCTCTCCCCTCTGGCCTGAGAGTTTATTGCATCGCAGCTTCATCTTATTTGTAGCCTCAAGGTCGCACTGCAGTCAGCAGTAAAGCAGATATTGTCTTTTGAGTTCAGTGCAGGCATGCTGTTTATTATTGTGCTCAGTACTTTGTTTCCTTCCACATGTCAGCTCTTTGTGCACCGTATATGTGACTGGGCTTTTTGTTTGTGTGTGTGTGTGTGTGTGTTTATGTGTGTGTATGTTTGTGCATGTCCATGTATGTTTGTGTGTGTGTGAGTGTGTGTGTGTGTGTGTGTGTGTGTGTGTGTGTGTGTGTGTGTGTGTGTGTGTGTGTATGTGTTTCCACATATACACGTCTGTGCATGTTAGTGCAGGTTTTCTCTGTGATCTATTTGCTTAGCGGTAATATGGGTCAGTTGACAGCTAATTGGAAGCCAACAGTGAAACTGGCATTTGTAGAGAGTGCAGCTGGACTAATTGAGCATGACTTTAAAGCTTGGAGGTCAGCATGGTCCAGAGTAACAGGGAAATGTGATCAGGAACAGCACTGTATAAAATAATGGAGCCAGTACTGGTTCTTTAGAGTGATGCCCTAGAGAACCTTTTGTCAGTGCTTCAAAGAAGCGTCAAGGGCACAGTTCTTTAAATACCCATTTGACGCATATGACTTAACATAGTCTATTATGATCTGATCATGCTAAAAAAGAAAGGTGCTTAAATGGTTCTTTAAATCTCTGGATGGTTCCATGGAGAGTAAAGGTTCTTCTATGGCATCGATGAACCGGTACTAGCCCCACTATTTTTTAGAGTGAGCAAAAGAAACCATTCAGACATATCTGAGCAACTTTATTTTTATTGGTTGTGTCTGTGGGGCTCTTCAGGCAGTGTCTGTGGATTGGTACTCAGATGGTGCCTGGACAAAGGAGCAGCCGCAGATACCACTAAATAATGCAGGGCTAATATCAGCAAGTACATGTGGGCAAAGGTGGAGGCATAGGCCCAACACTCACAAAGACCAAAACAATTTTCACCCTTGCAGTAATAGTCCTTGTTAGAATTTCTTCTTCTTCTTCTTTTTTCTGTTTCTTCTTTCTCATCTTGGTATTCTTCTTCATATTCATCAACATTTCTCCATTTCTCCTTTTCTCCATATTATTCGTCATTTTCCACATTCATTCCTTCTTATTGTACATAATGTATTGTTCTTTGCATTCATAGTGTTTAGGCTGGTAGTGATTGTAGTTGTTAATTACTAAGATCCCTAATTTCTTTCCACATTTATTGTCCAGTGTTGACATGATGGAAGATTGTCGGGGTAGTCTGCCGTAGTCAGCTCCTGTAAACATCACAGCATTTATTAGCTGTCATATTAAAGAGAAAATATCATAAAGCAAATGTGCCATAAAAATTCTATTATGGAAATTATCCAGAATAGGGTGCTTTGGTGTTGAGAGACTAGACGAAGTATAGTTTGCATCTTTTACACCGCTTTCTTGTCTCGCCTCTATCAGTAAAGCCAATTACCCCATCCGGCATGCTCTTTAAGGCCAAACATAAATCCCCTCTTTCAGGGAAAACAGTCATTTCCGATATCTCGCTTTTCTTGAGGAGGCACAGAGGAACGCTTCCATGCTAATGATCCCATGGACTATGCCCGATGCCCGTGATTTGTGGGTGTGCTCGGCAGTGTACAAGCAGTCGCATTGCAATGGCTATATGAGATGTGGAGTGATTCTGGAGGTATTAAGATTGCAGTCAGCCAAGAGCCCAATGGCTTTGAACAATGAGAGGGACAGCAGAGAAATATGGCTCTTTTCCCTGTTGTGTGCCATATTGCCATATTCTCCTCATCCTTCTTCCACCGTGGAAATGGGCTTACTCATCCCGAGCTAAACAGCAACGCAGATAAGCAGGCGTCTGAAAGGCATTTCTCAGATGGATTGCCTGGATCAATCTATAAACAAATCCGTTGGATTCATTTTTTAGCTGCTCATGACTACTCCTTCCAGACAATACTTGAGATTTGTTTTCCCTTTTCTACTCCCTTCTTTCTTTACCTCTATGATGGAGCATCTCTGAGCCTTTGGGATGACTGTGCAACAGCTTAAGTATGTGTGTGTGTGTGTGTGTGTGTGTGTGTGTGTGTGTGTGTGTGTGTGTGTGTGTGTGTGTGTGTATGTGTGTGTGTCTCCCAGGGTCCCTGTTGTCTGCACTAGGTCTAAGCTCTCCAGCTGAAGCTCCAGCTCTGGCTCTGTGTGTCCCACACGGGCCACTTTAGGGAGCGATGGAGCTTGCGGGCTGCTGTGGCCTCCCCAGGCTGGAGAGGCACTCGCACACGCCGGGCGCGTTCATCATGGTGCGGCTCCAGCCAGAGCTGATGAAGCTGATCTATTTTTACACTCAGCTGCGGCTGCAAGCTTGATGCACTCAAGAGTTACAACGGCAACAAAAAAAAACTACTGGCATCATTAGCAGCAGAACCGCATGTACTGTTATGGGTAAACAACCTGCTTTGTGGTGCCATATATAATTATAATACACAAATCTGATTCAAATCTCATTTAAACACCAAAGCTATTTTTAAGCTTGTGATGCCCTGGTGGATTTCGGAAGTTGAATTGTATTACAAACATCTTACTGCTTACTGAAAGTCAGGAAAGATTTTAAACACGGCTGAATGTTTAATAGAATGTGTTGCCTTCAGGTAGAGAATGAATTGATTTGAGTTACACCATGTAGGATTTAGTTACATTTAGGAGGGAGAATGCAAATAGCAACCAAAGCAAATACCTCCTCCTCTCCAACTGTGTAGGACAAGCTATGGTGGCCATCTTGTGCCATTGTGTAGAACCATTGTGTTAGTATGTCCATTTTAGGCTATGGTAAAGAAAACAAGGAGCTTCTGTCTATGCAGAGACAAAGGGGTCATCATAAGCTAACCAAAAACATGATTAATAGTTACAGTTGAATATAATATATAACTAGGAATATAACATTGCCAGTAGATTACCCAAAGTCCTTCTGCTGCACCTTTCTCAGATTATAGTAGTAGAGATACTTTATTTATCCCAAAGGAAATTAAGGTAAATTAAGGTAACTCAGACTGAATGCGAAACAGTGACACAGTGCATGCTCAGTAGAGTTGCAGTTTTTGTTTTAGGCACAAAGGCCATTGATTATTTGTGCAATCTTTAATGAAATAATTACACTGAAGTGAGACATTGTGGTTGTTATGTACACAATGTCTTGTTAAAAATGTATCGTGGCTTGGCTCCATTTTGCTTGTGTAATCCTATGGACTCCGTTGTATACGGTATGTGGAATTCAGGCTAAAAAATAAGTGAAATAAAATAATGACGATTTCTTATCTGATTTTTATGTTACTGCTGCAGTTTTGGCGTACTTAGTCATGTACATTACCATCCTACAACTCTTTTCTGAAATAATTACCCTGTAGCCACTCTTGTTGGGAAACGACTGGTTGATTTATCTGTTTTTCTCCCGTCAGACACTCTGTTTTTTGGCTTGTCAACAGACTGCTTTTTATTAATTAAGCCAATGAAGACGTGTGCTTTTGTTCGATGCATTGATCATCGTAGATTACTAAGCCTCATTGTACAGACAGCCTGTGATAAGTGACTGCTCGCTCGGTCATTTAAGGTCATCTGCTGAAATGGTGAAAGAGATTCAGTGGAGCCTCAGAAGCTCTTCTGCTGAGAACTAATATATTCAAATGAGTTATCGTGGATGTGCCTGGCTTTGATGTGAGACTGTCAAGAGAATCTGTTAGATTCATTTCACAAAGGCCTTCTCTGAATTCATGCTAATGCCTGTCTTCTTTAGCGGGAAAAAAACTGCACATTGGCAAAAAAGTAAAAAAAAAGCAACAAAAAAAAAACTTTGTACTGACAGTTTTTTTTTAGTCTTAGCTTTCTTGCTCTTTGTCAGGTAAACATGCTCTTGATTACACAGACACACCTTTGAGCTGTATCTCTCATTTCACCCGCTCTGATATGCTGGAGCCTTATCCACCAGGTTAAAGGTCATTCAGAACACAGGGGCTCCCAATCTTTTGAATGATTGCCCAACTTTGATTTTACAACCCTCTAGCAACTGAAATGATCCAGTTTTGATTGTGTCAGTACCCGATCCATGCTGCTTACACTATACGTTCTGCACATGTACGGGACTTGTAGAGAATCTGGAATAAAGCAGTTTTCAACAACAGTTTTGTAATCAATACTTTATTTAGTGCTTGTATTGACAACACATAATCACAAAGTCTATAAATAATACGTAAGCACATGCTTTTATAACACCTAAATGGTAAGCCTGAACAGTTTACATTGGCTGACATTGATTCACAGTGTTACATTGGCAGTAGCAACCATTTCATTTTTTCATTTCAAACTGTAAATAAAATGTAGCCTAATAAACAGACTCAGAAAATAACAGAAAAAAATCTGCCAGGTGTTTCGCTTTGCAGTTAAGAATTTTAACACTGCATGTCTGTTACAGATCAGACAGGTAATGCCATTTTGTGCATGTGCAGAATGAATAGTGTAGGCAGTACGGTTTGGGTACTGACAGATTCTAATGACCGTATGGTCCTCACAAATGTACAGTGATGGGCAACACATGCCACAATGTTCCACATATTCCATATCACCTGGTTCTACCTGTATGCTTAAAACAGTATTTTCACAAATTAACTTGTCTACCTGGCTAAAAATCAGCTGATTTACTAAATGTTTGAAATAAATATGTGGTGCTGGATTGTAGCTTCTGAAGCCAGGTTATCCATCACTGCAAATGTGTCCTACCACACAGCTCTTCAACTATGATGATAGGCAAGCTAGTTAGCTGAAGTTAGCTGAAACTGCTTCTCATTTCGGTTATATACGACACGAACAAATGTGACAAAGTGTAGATAAGAATCTGATGAGGTAAAAATTATAGGTTCGTGGCATTTCTTTTTTGGATAAAACAGGTCATGAAAATACACTTGTAAATATGGTAGTGTTTATTGATACCTGCACCGGGTACGGAGAGTCTGCTCATGGAATCATTTTAAAAGTTCTCAGAATATCCCCAGCCGTTGATGAAGTGCACACAGAGAGAAGGTGTATAAAAATATTTAACCCTTTGAGGAGTACGGCCACATAATGTGTGAGTAGAACATCTGCAAAATTCAGAGTTCTCACTATGATGTAACAAATACTCAGAGATTTTTAACATTAAGTTCTATGACAGCTCAAAATGTTCGTGTAGAATTCTAAAAGAACCGGGAAAAATAACTCACTCCTCAAAGGGTTAATTGGTTGTCTTCCCCTGCACGGATCTAAAGTGAAGACGTTGACAGTTTTGACTTGTATGTTGTGGTGCAACAGTATAGATCATAGCATGGTGACAGTGAGACTCAAAAGGAGAACATTGCTGTGTTCTGAGAAGTCAGAGTCTTTGATTCAGATGATGTGCATGTCTCTACACACAAGAAAATGGTCTACCAACCCATTGTGGATATAAGAAAATAATGTCAGAGCTCTTTGGAAAGCACTTTATAACACAATTCCTTGTTTCAACCACAATGCCTGAACAGAGACAGGCTCCCTGAATGTCTCTAAATGGCCACCCAGTTGCACTTAGATGCTTCTTGTAATGAACAACATTTCATTTCCAAATGGAACGTCGCAAACAAGGAAGGGGATACTGAGTAAATGACTTAGTTTTCCCCTATTGTTATGGGACACAGATAAAAACTGAAATAGCTTTCATATTATTTTTTCCTCCATCGCCACTGTAGAAACAGTGCCATTTATTTTTTCTGGGTTACAAGCCAAGTCAAGGACCCCCTTTCTACACGGCCACAAAAATTATATTAGCCTTGCCTGTATTGTGTGTTGAAATGACATTAGCCATCTGCTGTACCTTTTATTCGGTTTCATCTGGTTATTAAAAAATCACATTTTAAGAGATCATGGTGTGAGAGTAATGGAATGTTCTTTGGCAAGAGAATCGAGAAGAAAACACTTCCAGTCATTTTAAATTGACAAGCCTCCAAAGGCCTTGGAAAGGGTTTTTTTTTTGCACTGTGGTGGAAAATGTAGCATAGTGTCAGCGTTGCCTATCTCTCTTGTGCTCACACAGTTGCAAGGCAGTCTACTCTTCATTGCCTTTCCTTTCATGCACTGACTATATCTCGGATCAATAATTCCAGTGCATGTGTTTTGGTGTATGTCTGTCAATTTCTTTGACATTGCAAGTGAGGTTCTATTTCATACTTCTTTTATAAAATGTGTTTTGATTAAGGAGTAATTTGTTTTATACATGATCTTCTGTATGTGAACACACCATGAAAGGTCATGGCTTTTGGTATCTGGTAAATACTGCAGTTCACATGTACATACATGTTTGGACTCATAGAGCCAAGACTGTAGTCCAGTACAGCAAGCAGTGTTCTGGATAAGGTTTGCCAAGTGTTTTTTTTTAAATGATAAAACAGTGCCCCCTGTTGGCTGATCCACAACATGTATTTTTCATGTGTCATGCAGAAGGTCAACGGTGTCATGGACACAACACACATAGTAATCAGCCTCTGTATGGAAATGACCACGAGAGGGATGTGCTTAAATGAATCATTAATAACGATCAAACTGTGTTAGCAACAACACGGTCATCTTTGGTGTTTGGGCCACTGAACAAAAAAGGGAGAACATTGAGATGCAAGTCAAGGGCATAGCAACATTGGGATATGCTACTTGATGCAGATAAGGTGTCATTATAATTGAATTTTGAAAAATACTAGGTAATACTTTATTTGAAAGTGTCTACACAAGGTTGACATCAGCCCTTTAAGAACATGGCATGGCAAATATCATTTACATTAATGACACTTCATTTATGTTTATGAAGGTTGTCATCAAAAGTCATTCAGTTTTTTCAATATTCACATTCCAGTATGAACTAATCATTGCAAAAACCAAATGACACTTCATGGCAGCAGTCATAAACATGAATGAAGTGTCATTAATGTTAATGTGTCAAGTCATGTTTACAACATGCTCATGTCAGTCTTATGTAGACACCTTGAAATAAAGTGTTACCAAATACTGAACTGAAATGAAACATCTGCTTGAACTATGAAAATGAAGGACAAGCTCCTATGCATGAAGCCCCTACCCCCCAAAATGCAGCAAGTGGGGTGCCAGCCAGGGAGCTTTTCTTGTATATTGTCAGAAAATAGCTACTTCTCATTCTCCTATTCCGCTAATGCTGGAGCTGATGTGTACTAATGGGATAATAAAATTACAACTCCATTAAGTTCTCATTTCCTAAATGGTTTGTTTTGGGCATTACTAATTCAGCGAAGCAAACAAATGCAACATGTCCTCGACAACAAAGTAATGGACCCTTTGATATGTTGCTCCTTCTCCTGAGATATTGCTAAGTGCTAAATTATCCTCATGATGTTGTGAATAGTTCAATATTCACAGGGGAAAGTGGAAAATAATAATGTACCTCTACTGCGTCCAAATTGACACATCCACTTTGATAGACTGTTCTGTCTTGATAAAAAGTGAGTGCAAAGTGAGACCGACACTGTGTTCTCTAGACCTGATCTTAACTAAACAAGAGTGATGCCATCATATGCACCCTTGGGCAATGGCACGCCACTTTTTCCATCAAATCAACTCCCCAAACTGGCCTGAATTAACAAATGAATGAACGAATGAATAAATAAATAAAGTAGAGGGTGAATAAATTGAGAGAGGACGTATATGGCAAGCCTGTTCGCTAATGCATCTGCAGCACTTTGCAGCGAACCCCGTGTGCCACATGGCTTAATCACTTGTAAGACTTGATTGAGTGTGCGTTAATAAACATTACGCTGTCTCTCTGGCTCCGAGTGATTAGTGGTTTATGTGCTCTTGCTCTCCCCAGGCTGAAGACGCAGTCCTGAAGATTGATGGAGGGCCATGCTCCTTAAACAGCAGGTGTTGCTGAGACAGAAACTCTTCGTGCTGGGCAGCCTTGCTATTGGGAGTCTCCTCTATCTGGTGGCCAGGGTCGGGACCTTGGATAGGTTAGTGGGGCTACTGAAAGCGATGCCGTAAGAATGCAAACATCAACATTAATAGGGTGTCGATCAAACATATTAATGTGCATTTTAATTATTTCAACATGTAATCTTTACTTGGAAACACTTACAATGTGCATTCATTTTCACTGTCTAAAACAGCTGCTGATGGGCATCTTGTTAAAACCTATTAATAACAATAACTATAAATGCGCATAACTGATGCATATGTCAAATGAAAACCTGAGTATTTTCAATGTTACGTGCATGTTGTGATGGGCAGCATTGATTCAGAAGCTACAATTAAGCACCATATACTGTGTTTCAAATCACCTGGTTCTACCTGTGTGGTTAATACAAGTGGTTTTAATAACTCCACTTCTTGGAGTTGTGCTACTTAGAATCAGTTAATTTAGTGAATGGCTGGTACAAATATATGGTACTGGATTGTAGCTTCTACAATGCACTGGGCACTGTGTGCAGTGCATGCATGAATATCTCACATGTTACAGTACAGAGAACAGCCATTGTAGTCAATAAACAATGCAAAACACATTTTTCAATCCACATTAATATGTGTGGTTTATATTGTTTGTAAGTAACCTGTCAACAGATCTATGCCATTTAAACTACCCTTTGTTTTAAATTTTTAATCAATTTATTGTTATTTATTGTGAATTTGAGCTTTTGCATACTGCCTTCTTGGTCATTGCTCACTTGTAAAAGAGATTTTAATCTCCATGTGATTTTTTCCCTGGTATAGTTCATTTATAAAATTAATTAAACTTTTTTCCTTGCAGGCTACAGCCAATTTGCCCCATTGAGAGTAGACTGGCCCCTCCTGGCCTAACCGACCAGATCTCTTTAAGGACCCTGCAGTACAAGCGCAGCCTGCTGCATGAGCTCCGCAAAGGCAATGCCACCAAGGAACAGATCCGCCTGCACAACCTGGTGCAGCAGTTGCCCAGAGCCATCATCATTGGGGTGCGCAAGGGTGGCACACGTGCCCTTCTGGAGATGCTCAACCTGCACCCTGCTGTGGTCAAGGCTTCCCAGGAGATCCACTTCTTCGACAATGACCAGAACTACGCACGCGGCATGGACTGGTACCGGGGAAAGATGCCCTTCTCCTTCCCTCACCAGATCACCATCGAGAAGAGTCCGGCCTACTTCATCACCGAGGAGGTGCCCGAGCGCATCTTCAAGATGAACTCCTCCATCAAGCTGCTTATCATTGTGAGGGAGCCTACCACGCGGGCCGTGTCCGACTACACACAGGTGCTGGAGGGCAAAGAGCGCAAGAACAAGACCTACCACAAGTTCGAGAAGCTGGCCATCGACGCCAACACCTGCGAGGTGAACACCAAGTACAAGGCCGTGCGGACGAGCATCTACACCAAGCACCTGGAACGCTGGCTGAAGTACTTCCCCGTGGAGCAGTTCCACATCGTGGACGGGGACCGGCTGATCACGGACCCTCTTCCGGAGCTGCAGCTGGTCGAGCGTTTCCTCAACCTGCCCTCCCGCATCAGCCAGTACAACCTGTACTTCAACGCCACACGTGGATTCTACTGCCTGCGATTCAACATTGTCTTCAGCAAGTGCCTGGCAGGCAGCAAGGGACGCACTCATCCAGAGGTGGACCCCACAGTGGTGGCAAAACTAAGGAAGTTCTTTCACCCGTTCAATCAGAAGTTTTACCAGATCACAGGCAGGACTTTCAGCTGGCCCTGAGGAGGGACTGCTTGTAGTGGAGGCACTGCCACTAAAAAATACTGATATTGAATTGAAGCACTTTTCTTGAATTTAAGACTTAAGTCGAACAAAAAAAAATATGTGACCAAATATGTAATAGACTATATGTTTTTGTCTGTAAAATTAAGCCAGTGGTGGGGGGGGGATTTTTGAAATGTGTGTTAAATTGTTTGGTCTTTCCTGTTGATGCAAGTCCTACAGTTGCCCACTGTAATCATTATATTCACTGCTAACCTATAGGGATTCCAGCGTTAACGAAATACATTGAAATTATTTGTAAAATGGCCATATGCCATACAGATCGATTCCACACCTTCTGTGTTCAAATGTAAGCACCACTCCACATCTCATACCTATCTTTATCGTAGGGGATGAAATGCACCTAAATGTGGAACCGATGCGTACCTGTTTGGTCTGTGTCCATTCATTTGTTTGTATGTACTGAAAGGGACACGTTCAAGGAACCAATGCAGATAATGTTGTTTGAGATTCACTGTTTCTCATATAAAATTATGCAGGTGCTATTTTAATTCAGTTTTTAAAAAATGCAGTACATGGTGTAATGTTTAGTGTCTTATGTTTTGAGCATGTCCTCAACTTTAACTATGCACCTCTTAATTTTAAACCAACAGCCATCCAGTGATTGTAGTCATAATGTAATCTGATGTGAGTGGAGGTGCAAGACTTTTACACAGATGTTATATTCCTGATAAGAGAAAATATGTGATTTATCAGTGAAGCATTTAATATTTATTTAAATATTAAACTTAAGACTTAAGACTTCAGTTATTTTCTTCCATTTGTTTTTATATGCTTACAGAAATGAAAGTGTTTATTTTATTTAAACAAAAACATGATGCTCATTTTAGTAACAGATTCTTCACATTCACAAATACATATACCACTGTATAATAAATGTTTCATTATGTGACAGAGGGATTTAATTAAAATAACTTAAAAACACACTTTCTCATTTGTTTTATCACACAACACTATACAAAACAACTAGATTGGTAGAGTGTTTGTAGAGTGATATGCTGTTATTATTCTGATTCTGATTCTGATTGTTGTTATTATTATTATTATTATTATTATTATTATTACTTGAAATAGCAAACAACACTACAGGTTCATGGCCAGTATTCCCTTACATCACGTCACGCTGCTGGGCTGGGAAATTCAGGGCGGAGGGGGTAGACAGCCTAATCTTTGTGAATGATGGCACTCCACACTAGGCTGTTAGATGAAGCCATCTATAAATGGGGCCTGCAATGCATTAAATAAGAACTTTGTGGAGCAGAAGAGAGAAGGCAAGACTTGACTTTGGACCTACAGTATCTCAGGGACAAAAGCACAGGGATTAACCTGCACTTGTGGCTAGTGGAATGGTGGTGGTATTCACATAGGTGAATACCTATGTAGGCTATATGTATTCACCTATGTGTGAATACCTATGAATACCCCCAACTACAAATAAACAAAATATCTGTGACTAAATACGACACTGTTCTGTTACTCTCATTTATAAATATCTCAAATGTCTCGTAAACATATTTTCTATTAAAATAACTATTTTCCCTTAAGTATAATATTTCTTGTCCAGTGGAGTAATGACCTAAAACGTTTGTTGGGCCACATTACTTAATGCACCACACGCAGGAGAATGAATGCAAACATGATTAATTAATCACTGTGGACAGGAAAATAATTAACCTGTTTCACACACCTGTCCAGTGCAGATCTCTAATCTATCATTGTTAATGCAGTTTGGCTAATGGTATAAGATGTGGCCAACTCTCGGGCACATTTTAGTCATTTAGGGCAGCACTGAGTCATTAATCACCTCAGGATGAAGAACTGTGCCTGGCAGTTTGGCCAAAGCCCTGGCGTGAATATGCCCACAGCCCTGGCGTGAATATGCCCACACGTCTCATTAGTTTACCAGCAGCTGTCACTGCAAAGACGGACACTAAAAAAACAAGTGTTTCACAATAGTGTCCATTTGATAACTGGAAACTTTGTGCCACTATAAGCACTGAAAAGAGATTCTTTGTAATTTAGTAACCTACCAAATTAATATCAGGGCTACATCGTAGTCACTATAACATACTTGAATGTCTACACCATAAAATACTTATACTTAACAAACTACTGTTGTTCCACTCTATCTTTGATACACATTGCTGCCTATGCATGACTACTACAATATTATGACCCCACCACCACCACCACCACCGCTCACCACACACAATCTTTGATGATGCTCCACCCACTTTGCCCTATTTCTTTCTTTGCAACATTGACTCACTGCTGGACCCAGTTCTGTTGTTCTATTTTGCACGGTTTGTCGAAGTACTGAAGTATGGCTTACACGCTGTCAACAGGGACAAAAAAGAAAGTCTGCTACTATTATGACGGTAAGTAGCATAACAGCTCCTTTCTCAAAGAGGGATGGTTACAGTAGAGTCTGGTTTGCACAGAGCAGAAGACAGTGCCGAAAGCTAACTGTGGCTAACGAGCTACCAAACAAATCTAAGGTTTTGCTTCTTGCACACGCTCATCAACCCGATTTTGGAGACGATTGGATAGTCGTTTGGGATATCTTGTATGTAAATACTGTGTGTGTTGGGTTTCTGCCAAGAGCATTTGCTAACGATCAATTAATTTTAGACAGAAGCCGACCAACACTGGCGTCATATTAGCAATGATAGCATGCTAACAACCACTCGTGTATGGACTGGCATTGTGCTCCATCGTTAGCTAGGTCGTTAGCTTGGAAGTTAAACATGAGCGCAACATGACCCTTTAAGTTTATATATGAATATTATAGTTCTTGGTCGTAACAGATAGCATATGATTGCTGTTAACCGTCAATGGCACGTTTAATATTTTCGAATTATTTGAAGTTGATCATCATTGCCGCCAAGGCCCTAAGGTACTGATGGATAGGGCTCCGTAGATGGCATCCAATGCGCATGATCGAATTGTTCAAAATCCATAGGCAATATGAGGTCTCCGCTGGTTATAAATACCAATATTTGACATGCATGTTGAGTTATGACTGATATCTGAATTCACACTTAAATTTTTTACAGGTGATATTGGAAACTACTATTATGGCCAGGGGCACCCCATGAAACCCCATAGGATCCGCATGACCCATAATTTGCTGTTGAACTATGGACTATACAGAAAAATGGAGATTTATGTAAGTGGCTTTGACAGTTTGAAAACCAATAGATTATGCACTTTCTTTCTGATCGTTGCTGAGCATCAAAAACGTCTGACTAGAAATTCTCAAAATGAACACATTTAAAACAAGTCAAGTCTGCTTTTGTAATTTCTGTACATGCATATTACACCTGCAAGGGAATAAATTACAGTACAGTATGGAACATGCACACAATTATCACACACACAATACAGGAATGGGGGTGGGATACAAACGGCTGAACACATTCACAAGACCTGCACACATTATAATGTACATTGACAAAGACAGAAGTTGGGGCCATGTTCAATGCCAGTTGGAACAGCAGTTTGGAACAATAGTTGCACAAATGGCTACTGTGCCATGCAGGACTGTATGTGCAATGCAACTTGTTTAGATTGGTTAGTCTAACAGTGGCTGATTTAAGTGAAAGTACGAGAACCTTTAAGCACTTTAATAAATCTGTAAGGATGAGTTTGTTTTTTGTTTGTTTTAAATATGTTGGTGTTTTCTTTTTGCTCTACAGAGGCCACACAAAGCCACTGCTGAAGAAATGACTAAGTACCACAGTGATGACTACATCAAGTTCCTTCGGTCTATTCGTCCAGACAACATGTCAGAGTTCAGCAAGCAGATGCAACGCTGTAAGGCCCTTTAACCTGAACATGTAGACCATAGTAGTCACCAGTTTAAGTGGGCATTCAAAAAAGGCAGATTTAGTCTCTCAATAGGATATGTGAACTCAAAGCAAGTGATAATCCTTCTACTAGAGGGGACTTATGGCTTAATTCCTCTGTTAAAACAAAGCCATAGGGCTCTTGTATCAGGAAGTTTGTTACTTACTTTGAGTTTACTCATTTAGGTGAGTTACTAAACCACTTACTTGGAATACCCCCCAAACTTAGACTGTTTGCACACATGATGGAAGCAGCTGTTGGCCCCCTTGTCAAAATGAGTCATTGTGTGATATCTTCTGTCCCTGTGTCTCTGTGCAGTCAATGTTGGGGAGGACTGCCCCGTGTTTGACGGACTGTTTGAGTTCTGCCAGCTCTCCACCGGAGGCTCAGCAGGTGAGTCAGCGTCGACATTTCATTTCATTATTGTTTTAATAAAAGAGTGAATGGGAAGTCAATAACAAACACTGCAAAGTAGACAACTTCTCAGAAAAAATATTCTGGCATTGAACCGGTCTGTGGTACAAAAAGGTCGGAGACCCCTGCTGTAAAGCATTGTTCCCCCTCTAGAGGCAAGAAGCAAAACAAAATCAAAACATAAACAGAACTAGGGTTAGGCTATAAATTAAGTTAAAAAATGTGAATAATGCAGCTGTACTATTATTTTCAGTAAAATCAGTATTTTAATTTAACATGTTTCCTTAATCCCTGGTCATGTATCAGGACTTTTTTATGATTACTTTCTTTAAATTTCTTACATCTAGCACCTCTGTTGTCATGACCATTGCATTACATGAAATATTCTCTTCCTCCCTGTTCCCTTCACATGGTTATTATTGCAATGGCAGACGACTGCCAGACGTGCAAGTAAATGCCAGTGTGTCCTCAGTGATGGCCTGGCGGTTAAGGTATTGGGCTTGTGCCCGCAGGAGCGCAGGGTTAAATGTAGAGGTCATTTCGTTGTGTACACTGTGTGCTGTGCCATAGAATCACAATGACGCTGGGTGCTGTTTGTTTTGTTTTCTTTCTCTGGCTCAGCTGGAGCCGTAAAGCTGAATAGGCAGCAGACAGACATCGCCGTGAACTGGGCAGGGGGCCTTCACCATGCCAAAAAGTCAGAGGCTTCGGGGTTCTGTTACGTGAACGATATCGTCCTCGCCATTCTGGAGTTGCTGAAGTAAGACTTTATGCTGGTCTCATGTTTGTTGTTGCATCTTAGTTGTTTTTTTGTTTTAACCTTTGCTGTCTTGGGGGCCTTTTGACACACACAACTCTAATGACAACTATAACTATAATGGTATGAGGGTCCACACTGAAGAACAACATTTTAATGACAAGATTCTCATCATGAGTGGAAACAATGAATATAACATGACATCCTGCAAATTCTAAATGATTGATTGGCCATGGTGTTTATTAAACAACTCTGGCGGTAATCCCAACAATCCCATCATTCGGCACTGTTGTTGTCGTTACAGCTATAGTGTGAACTCCACCATCCACTGAAGTTGAAACCTTTTTTGACAAAAGATATCGTTTTAGTTAGCGTCAAAGTAATTGTTCATGGAGTGATTGACCCTTTAGTTTTATAAGAAGCTAATGCACTGATAATGTGACTGTTGTAATATGAGACTAACTTATTTGCTACCCTGAATCCCAGGTACCATCAAAGAGTGCTCTACATTGACATTGACATTCACCATGGTGATGGGGTGGAGGAAGCGTTTTACACCACCGACAGAGTCATGACTGTGTCCTTCCACAAGTATGGCGAATACTTCCCTGGCACAGGAGATCTAAGGGTAAGGATGACGAGGGGTAAGGTTTCTCTGAGAGCTAAATCTCATTCTGTCGTTAATTAATACCAGTAATATCAATTAACTGTCTGTTTAAATATATGGTTATTTTTTGTCTTTAGGATATTGGAGCTGGAAAAGGCAAATACTATGCGGTCAACTTCCCTCTGAGAGATGGAATTGATGATGAGTCTTATGAGCAGATTTTCAAACCAGTGAGTTTACCATCTTTACAGTAAAGAAGCACTTTGCTGTTGGAGAACCACAGTAAGGCCACTGAGGGTGGGCCCATGGTAACACATTGATTGTGTGTGTGTGTGTGTCTCTCTCTCTCTCTCTCTCCTCTCCCTCCCTCCCTGCCCCTCAACTACCCCCTGCAGGTGATGGCTAAGGTGATGGAGATGTACCAGCCCAGTGCGGTGGTGCTGCAGTGTGGTGCTGACTCTCTCTCGGGGGACAGGCTGGGCTGCTTCAACCTCACCATTCGCGGTAAGGGGCCACTTTAACATGCAGTTAACATCACATGATGCTACTTGATTCAACAAAGTATGGGGCTACTTTGAGCATTGCTAATGTTTAAGAAAACATCATTTCTATACACCTGGTATAATGCCCTACAGCACTACGATAGTGAGCCTTTTTGAAAGCATTGGCTAAAGGCGTCCATTTTAGAATTAATGGATTAGGGCAGTTTTGCTTCCCAACGAAAATTGCTACTGTGTTGCAAATGCCCCATGCTCAATTAACATCAGATTTGTCTTGTAGATAGATTTGTAATAAACAAGATACATGTACAGTGAGTTGGGTCTATGTGGCAGAATAAATCTCTTCTGAGTTTCTCAAGACCACTTTGCATGGGGCTCCTGCATCACTGTGGTTTATTTTGTAATAATGACCTTCTCGCTACACAACTCCTTACACGACACTGGACACACTAACCACTTCCACACATGTAAAAACAAGCTCTGGCTTGATGCTGTCAAATCCATCATTATAACATGTTAGGAACTCCACAATACTATTTTGGTGGAGACAAACCCATCCACTAGATGATGACATTATTTTCCTGAATGTTTTCCCACTCCAAAAGGAATAAACATTGAAACCGAAACCAGCTTAAACCATGTTTCGTGGCTTATTGCAAAGTCAATAAAGAGTGAATGAATGTTAGTTCCTGTGTTGACAAATTAATTTTGTGGTCCTGTTGGTTTGTAATGGACATGTTGCATAACTAATCTGGGAGTTGGCACATCTCAACACTGCTCTTGAAATTTTATGAATCATGAAACATTTGGTCTCCTTGAACACACGCCCACAGTGGGACCCAGATGGTGTGTGTCTCTGTCTACTTCAGCCAGCAGCAGTGTGTTTTTTTGTTGTTTGCCTAGGCCTCAGGAGTGATTTGTTTGTTTGCTTGCTGTGTGTTGGCAGGCCACGCCAAGTGTGTGGAGTACATGAAGTCCTTCAACCTTCCCCTGCTCATGCTTGGCGGGGGCGGCTACACCATCCGCAATGTTGCCCGCTGCTGGACCTACGAGACGGCCGTCGCCCTGGACACAGACATCCCTGACGGTGAGCTCGCCTGCCTTTCTCCGCTGCGGAAGAGTAGACATGTTTATCTGAACCAGCAGATGTCAAGTGTTTTCCTGTGTCCTCAGCGTTTGCCGACTTTTAAGAGTTTGCCCATGTTTCTTCAAAATGTCAGGCAATTAGTTCTAGCTGTAACAGCCTGTTACATATACTGATAGAACTCTAGTGCTACAGTGTTAAAAAGTGCTACTGTAATCAATCTACTGTGCAGTGTGCAACTACATATACATATATCTACATTACTTTACATTACTATAATTGCAGATGATGTGCTTTAAATCCATCAAGGGGCATGCTTGGGTACAAATCAATTTCCAGTTTTGTCAATTTTGATGGTTGCCAAAGAAGGATTTATCCCATGGCCTTGATGTCTAGGCGTGTGGTTCTACATATAATATCACAGGGAAATAAATAAGTAAATGAATGAGTGTACAAGGCATAACTTCATAAACATGTCCAGACTCTCAAGGTAATGCTGGTAGCTGTGGACATTGTTGGCCCAGCAGCATCTTGGCAGCAGATCCTGCGCCCCAACCAACCCACCCTCCCCCCTACCCGCCTGTGTCAGCTGAAGCAGGATGTAGGGGAGAGAGCTCCACCATGATTTAGGACTGAGAGCCCCTTGGGAAAAAGATGGCCGACAAGGCCTGCTGTCTGTGTGACAGGGGGGCAGAGTCAGCACTGTGTCAGCCTAGCGCAGTATTAATGTGTGTGCGAGAGCACATTACCAACTGCCTGTCAGACAGCTCTGCTTGCTTAATGGAAAGTGTGTATCTCTGAGGGGGAGACACACACACACACACACAGATACATACACACACACACAGATTCACACCCATTTTCAGAGGGTGGGGTAGATGGTCTTTATCACTCCACTTTATAATAGCATCCTAAGATTCCTATCTTTTTTGCTATTTTTTTAACAAAAAATATTGTAGATGGGGAAATTATGGTCTGTGTTGCTAATCTGTCTTGGTCTCTCTATTTGTCTCCAGAGCTTCCATACAACGACTACTTTGAGTACTTCGGCCCTGATTTCAAACTGCACATCAGCCCATCCAACATGACCAACCAGAACACCCAAGAGTACATGGACAAAATCAAGTAAGGAATTGACCGGGACTGACTTTCCTGAAAGACATTAATCTCAGCTGCAGTCAGTCTCTATTGGAGTCTTGCAGCATGACACGGGCATGGGATCAGGCTTAATTAAGCTTAATTCTGCTATTTGCATTAATCAGTAGTCAAGATAATTTGAGATTAACGAGATGTTTTAGGAGTCATTTAACTAAACGGCAGGGGAAGCCTTAGGGAAATATATAATGTAATGATTAACTATAATGTGGAGAGATGTTGAATAAACTTTTCAGGAGTAAAATCAAGAAGGCTGAATTTTAGGACTGATGCAGTGGTTTGTAATCTCTGAAATAGTGATTTAATTTAAAGTATTTTGAAATCTTGTGAATTAAACAGCGGACTAACAATGCAGAGAATAGTGTATTAACAGTAGACGGTAGACCAGTGATGAGCAACCTGCCTTTAAAAGCTACAATCAGTACCAAATGTTTGTTCATGCCTTTCACTTAATAAGGTGATTCTAATTAGCACAGCTGTGCAGCCAGGTGCAGGAGTTGGTTAGTGAAATCACCTGTATTAAGTGTACCAGTAGAGCCAGGTGATTTGGAATATGTGGCACTAAATTGTAGCTTCTGAATCCAGGTTGCACATCACTGATTCACCTTTTATGCAATGGTAAAAACAGACTAATGTGGTCATAGCCTCAGTGAAAGGGGTGTTTCTGTTGATGAAGACCTGCCAACATGTACGCATTTCATGTAGTGGGTACGCATTTTGACCTCCTAGTATGTTTGTACGATTCCACGTTCTAAGATACGCATATCGTTTGATCTCACATTTTGCCAGTTCCTGGTCAGGTTGTCACTGATGTTGATTCCGCTGCTGAGCCACAGAGACCTGTGTGTACTTTCGACCAATTAGAGCGCTTAATTTTCACCTGCCCCCGCCTCTCCTCTCCTAGCTTCGCACCTCACTTCAGTACTCCAGCAGACCTGATTTTCCGACCTACAAATGCAACCCCGTAATTCATGCAAATCTGTGGGGGATTACATGTAAACACATTGTAACAACAACAAACTCTGCTCAACTATGCTCAACACATGACCTACACCCATAGATTTGCAAATTCCAGGTTTTTGTTAAAAGTATCAAAATGATGTCACTATAAGTGTGTAACGTCCATGCTCTATATATTTTCCTGCTTTTTTGTTCTTGCCAATTACATCCATTGATGAGTCTGTTTTGCTTGTGTTCTCCAGGCAGCGTCTGTTTGAGAACTTGCGCATGCTACCCCACGCTCCAGGTGTGCAGATGCAGGCCATACCAGAGGACAGCATCCCTGATGACGCTGTCGACGAGGACACGGAGGACCCAGACAAGCGCTTGTCCAGTAAGAATGCAGACACCGTCTCAGATTCTCAAATGAATTTCCATTCGTATGCAAATCGGCAAGGTTCAAGGTTACAATGTCATACAAACCCTCTCCAAGAGATGAAGATGTAGAAAGAAATTGCGTTGCAGAGGTCCACCAGGAAAAAAGGAATTTAAAATCACCTTCAGTAACCACACTTGAACTTGAACTACAGCTGGAAATGATTAAACATGACTACAGTTGAAAAGTTATTTTGAATTACACCATTGCACTTTGCCATATAACAGGAACATTACATGTGTTACTGAAGGTGTGGTGTATAGGTATGCCTTATGATCTTATATTTTATCATGGAGAGTATAATTTGTTTCTATAATTTAAATCTCAGGTTCAGTCTTGAGTGCATTTTTAAATGTGATGTACAAATAAAAATGTAACACTGCTCTTCAGCTAGGTAAATGAGCTAATTGATGATATCGCCTGTGTGGAGAGCACAGGCAGAAGGAACACATAACATTACTATCTCAAGCAGGTTTGGTCTGGTAAAGATCCTATAGGCAGGAAGTTCTCAGAGGCTATCTATTAAATGACTCTGTGTACTACCGCAGACTATCGGCTACAACCAATCAGACCACTGTTTCCGATGTTGATGCATAGCGTTTGTTTTTCATTGGTGTCCGATTTCTCAAGCAAATGAACAGCCGAAAATAGGCCCGTTGGCCAGACTGACTTGAACGCCATATTCTGTGCCAACCCTAACCCACGCGGTATGAGAAGGCCCAGGCTAGGTTTGTCCACTTATGGTAACACTTGTGAAATGTCGTGCTTTTTCTTCTAGTCCGTGCCTCTGACAAAAGGATAGCGTGTGACGAAGAGTTCTCTGACTCCGAGGACGAGGGAGAGGGCGGCCGGAGGAACGTGGCCAATCACAAGAAGGGAGCGAAGCGAGCCCGCGTGGAGGATGACAAAAAAGAGGGAGAGGAGAAGAAAGTTGGTGAGTCGACACATTTACACTGCGGGAGACTGTGCGTGTGGAAATTCCCACCATGGACCTGAGATCATTTCTCTGCCCATTATTTTCAGAGACACGTTTTCAGCTAATCAGTTTAAGTCAGATTCAACTTGAAAACTGATTCTGCCCAGACGGATATATTGCTTCTTTAAATTGTCTTGACTTTGTCTTTCATAAACAAGTCAAATCTTACATTAAGTTGATTTGTTGACCGTTTTCTCTTAAGGGGATTTTAGGAGAAACAATTTAGAGTTCAGTGAGATCTGTCCTTTGTCTCATACTTCTAAAATCCAGTAAAGCACAACACAACTTTAATTTAAGTTGAACTTCCTAAAATGGTCTTATCCTGTTCTTTTTCTCCTAAGAGGTTTTAGGACACCAATAAGGTCTTATTTATTTCTTTTGTAAGACATTGTAAGACTGTTGTAAAAAGTTATATTTTCTCTTGTCCTTACAGAAGTGAAGGAGGAGGAGAAAGCGAAGGAAACTAGCACAGAGAAAACAGACACAAAAAGGTAAGCAGGAGTATGGCCTTGGAGGTTTACTGCTTACTTTGAGCTACGTTATCTTGGTCAGTCAGTAAATCACACAATTGGAATACCCCCTAACCTTACAGCGTTTATAGAAATATTCGTTGAACATGGATGACAAACTTATTTTAGGAGTTTTCTGTGACTTCTTGTCTATAGCGTCACATCCTTTCGGTTTGTCCAATTAGCTACCGAAACACATTGGCTAAAAATACACCTTTAGGAGGTAGTCATGGTGGACAATGTATAGCTTGCTTGTTTTCGTGGCCCTGTTGTATTTGGGGTCACGGAGATGTTGGTAGCTGAAGCTGTCTGGTGACAGTTGTAATGTTATTTTTGTATGACGAGTTCTGTCTCCGTTTAGCGTGAAGAACGAACAGACCAGCAGTGCCTGAAGTGGCCACCAGGGGGGAGTATTGCTCCACACTGGCAGACTCGACGGCAGTGGTGCCTCTCGCTTCACCAGACCAGACTCAATGCCCACAAGCATTATATTTATTATTAAAAATGTGTGTCATAGATGCATATTTGTTTTTGTTCCATGTCACCTCATCTCTTCTCTTCCTATCATCCATTTCTTTGTCTTTGGTTGCAATTCCAATGTCTTTTGTTAATTGTGACAGTACTTTTTAATCCATCTTGCAGCTTTTACAGCATGAAATTGCTGTCTATCCCTTTGGAAGCTAAATGTTTTTAAATAGGCTTTTTATTTTTTGGAAATGAATCGTCTGTTTGTATTGATGTGTCCTAGAAAGAATAATGTGGTTGTTAGACATGAAACCTTCAATGAACTTCATGTTTGTCTCAAATTTGATATTTTGCATTTACGTATTAAAATGTTTTTTATACTTATTGTCTTTGGTCTGGTTTCAATGTAACAAGATACTGGTCACGGTATAGGGTCTTTTATCATTCAGAGTACAATCTTAACTTCGTCCTGCAGAGGCCGCTGTCGGGTTATTTTGCAGTACCACATTCCTAGCGAAACCTAGAGAGCGGAGGAGCGTGTTCTTCAAATTAGAAGCTTTCATCACCAACGTAACATCACTGTGAGGGCAGTAACTGATTGGTGAGTCCCAGCTTGTTTTAGAAGTTAAGGGTAAAGCAGCAACCCGCAGCATAATTGCTGGGATGTTTTATTGGGCCGGTGAAAGCGTGAATGTTGCCGAAAGAAATGCCCTACATGAATAGTTTAACGTCAACCATTTTAAAATAACGCAGAGGGCCTCTCCAAGGCTATATAAACTTGTTCTAATTGCCATTCCGAAAGCCGTTAATCTTAATAGTTGTAGCCAGGCTATACATTAAGTAGGCTACTTTTAGGAAATGTCAGCTGCGGGGGCATTAATAGGATGTGGGATACAAGATTTTTGCCGTTAACGTCCCTTAATTCCACCACGTCGCACTGGTGTTGGGCTATGTAAGGATTCTGTGACTAGACGAGAGCATTGAGTTCACTGTAATGGTCCTAAAACCAGAGGACTTTTGCTTTGTGACACTACATTGTCACTAGCCAGAAGAAGGCAGAGGTGGAGATCCCAGCTTCAGGAAGTAAAAGTCCTGCCATGTATTCCTTCTGCCTGTGCCATTAACAGGTGATTTTACAAATTAGCTGATCTACACGTCCGATGATTTGTGTGCTTATCAGCATCAACTTGTTTAGATTGTTAGATACATTGTTAGATGATGAATAGGTGTCAAGGTTTTTAATTCATAAAACCAGCACCACCACGTTTGCAAACAAAAAATGGCAAATTGTGACCATAAAGGGTTTTCGCATGGTCAGCAACAATAATAAGTCTGCCAATTGATGATTGATTGGCATTACAGGACATAGTAAGTGTGCCTTTCCCTACACCATACAACTACTGTCACCAGCCCGAGCCCGAGCTGTGGATTCAGGTTGTTTGTGCAAGTTCTAACCATAGCACAGTGTGACTCAGAAGACATCTAGATCTGTTAGACCAAGCTATGTTTTTTACATTCCTCAACTGTCCTGCAGGCCTGCAGCTTTCTGTTATTGGCGACGAAGGTGACAACAACCCGATTTAGTCTTCTGATATTGTAACCTATCCACCTCAAGGTTCAACGTGCATTTTGAGACTTGTTTGCTCACCACAAGTGCACATAGTGATTACATGAGTCGGTCTGTTGACCTGTCTGAACAACAAAGCAATTTGATACACAAAAGTTGCACTCATTGAATGCTCTGTGCACCAGTTTGAGTTAACTGAAGACAGACTACTGTGCATAAAAATTCCAGGAGATCAGCAGTTAGAGAAAAACTCAACTTGGTTGATGTAAACAAACACCCAATTTCATGAATTGCCATGGTTTTAAATACCACACTGCTTCCACACAGTTGGCTGAATTGTTCATTTAATGAACAAGCAGGTGTAAAGCATTCCTAATAGAGTGTGTTTGAGTTACAGCTGTCCTTTGAAAAGGTGGTGGCATAAAGGTGTAACTGAGATCTCTCTGCACAGTCCAACCCCAGGCTTGAACCTCCGACCTCACAGTAAGTCCGGTGTGGAAGACAGACACACTACCATGTAAGCTAAAAATTAAGCTAAGTCAATAGTGTGCCCTTTTAAGGTGCTGGGAGGGAGATTTACTAGCGGAAGCAGGAAGCAGGCATCCATTCCGCTTTACATTCGGATTCAGAAGCTACAACCCAATACCACATATTCCACATCACCTAGTTCTAACTGTGCACTCACTACAGGTGATTTTAGTGGTTAACTTTTTTTAACTGGCTGAAGAGCAGTGCTCATTAGAATCAGAAGATTAAATGAATGGCTGAAACAATTATGTGGTACTGGACTGTAGCTTCTGAAGCCAGCTTGCCCATCACTGCGCATAGGTTATCATATATATATATTAATAAAAATTGGCCTAATTCATAATTCTCCCCATAGTCACTTTGCCTCGATGTGGCATGTTGGTTTGTTAGGTTCAGTAGTTGGTGGTGAGGTATTCAATAGTATCTTTCTTGGCCAAATGCTCTGCTGGGAATATTATGGCACTTGTAGAGTTCACATGGCCTGGGTGGGACAAGACCCAGAGAGGGCAGTCACCTATAAGGTCTTTAAAGGTCGTCTATTGTAAAAGAGAGGCCCCTGGTTTGCACTGGAAAGGTCACACAGAGAACATGACTCAACAGGTTTGCATAAGACTCAACATTATAAGTAGAACCATTCCAGATCATTTAGGACGGTAATATATGAAAATGTTTTGGGTATAATGGATGGTGTGTCAACAGCTTTAAATTAATTTTAGGTGTCACACTGAGCTCAGTGGTGCATCATATGTGTGGAAATTCTGAAAAGTATAAATATTTAAACTATTTCACAAGCACCCCACCCCACAACCCCGAAACCTATGCAACAAACCTCCTAGCTGTCACTTTTTACAAATTCTGTAATAATGGTCAAGCCCCAAGGCCATACTCAACTTTTAAAAGTCATCACAATTGTGTGCTTACCCCCCCTCCGAAAAGCCGGTTTTCATACTGTAGCTTTCTGCATGATTTGCAGTAATGACAGTTTCACTAGCTTTGCCCACTGGAATGTCTCATTTAAAGCACTTCTAATAGCATGTTAGGTTTGGGAGCTGTGAAGCAGATTGCGTGCAACCAAAGTCTGCTGACACCCCCTGATCAGGCATAATGAGCAGAGTTACTACTGGGGAGGTGGTGTGTAAATACAGTAACACAGGAGAGTGTGGTGCACAAGTAAGGAGAGTTTACATCCCTGAGAAAGCAGACCTAAGGTGAGGGCAAGCCAGTCAGTCATCTTAAGACTCCTACCGAAATTGGAAAACACAATCCATTCATTGAGAGCAGTGTATGTGGTATGTATCAGTGGTCTACCAGTAAAAAGAAATGTTTGGTAAATGTTATGCACAGCAGTAGAAAACAGTGGGTAAACCATTTATATGTTTACATTAGCAAATACAAAAGGGTGAGTGAATGCTGTTCTATCATTTTTAAGTGTATGATCATTTATGTGAAACTACCCTTTAATACATCACTAAGTGATCATTTCCATGATGCTTGGTCATGAAGTTAAGGTCAGGGTTAAGACATCACAGGCATGTGTGTTGTGGAGAATAAGACATGACTTGGGTCTGCTGAAATTTTATTCACATTTATTTTTGCTTTTAGTGTGCTCACAGAAAATTAGAACACCTTAAGCAGAGGAGTTTAATAGCAATTTTTGTAAGCAGAGTTACATTCCGTCTCTAAGTCAAATTGGTCAAAGCTTCTCCAGTATTTACAAAAGAAAAGAAGAGAGACAAGATGCTACACCAACATTGCATCTGATAGAGATTCCTTAAATTTGTCAAAGACCACTGAAAAAGCATTGTCTGCTGTAATCAAAACATACCACAGTATAAACAGTTACCATTCCACTTATCACAGCTTGGTTGAGTTCAAAAATTGCTTAAAAGGTCTTCCAGGATGACTTCGTTGTTTCTTTTTTGTTATCTTACAAAAATGAGCAGGGTGGAAAAAGAGCTGCAAACTTCATGTGCTTGAGATCAAGATTTCATTTGTACAATAATCACAGTTAAAAACACCCCGCCTATACATACTTACACTTTATTAAGGTCATAAAACCAGCAATAAACAATAATGCCTATACAACTTGTAGTTTCTACTGAATCAATGAACTGGTACAGCTAATGAGCGAAGTGAAAAGTTCCTATGATTTCTTTTTAAAAAGGCCTTTCTAAAAACTAGGTCTGGGAATTGTATCTGTTTTTTTATTACCATTATCCCTCAGTAAATATGACTTTAGTGTTGTAAACCGCTTGGTACTCTTGTATTAAAGAAGTCGGTTGTTTTTTTTTTTTCTTTTAAGACTCTTTAAAATGTCATAGTCTGTTTGTGGCACCGCTTCAGGGCACAAAGGTGCCACCTCCATTTCCTGCCCCCCCCCCTCCTCCTGTCCCCCCTCCAATCCCCTACACCCCCCTACTCCCACCCCACACATCTCCCTTCATGTACGCCTCAACTTGATCCCATTCGCCTTCATACCATGGGCATGTCCATACATTTTTGACAAGTATACATTTTTGTATAAAAATGCAAAAACAAAAAACAAAAAAAGGCAAACAAAAACATTTAATACTGATGCAAAAAATATATGTCAAAAGTGTGGATGTAATTTTTTTCTGTATTACTCATCTAAGCCACCCACCTCTCTGCCCTTTGGAATGGTAGTAACAATAGGGCCGAGATGGGTTTTGTGAAGAGAGGGGGAAGGGGGGAGAAAAAAAAAGAAGAAAAAAAAGAAAAAAGCTTTAAAATATCCCTGGTTGTAGACAAGTTCTCCAGAGCCAGGAACTGGCACCACTCCAACATACAAACAGGGAAAAAAGTGTTCTTTGATTATCTTTTTTTCCTCCTTTTTCTTGTGTTATCTCTTCCGTTGGTGGTCGGAGCCCTTTACTCCTGGGCCTCAGCGGGGGCCTCTGGACTGGAGGCTGCTGCTGCTGCGGGCTCCTGTGTCGCAGGTGCAGGCTCCTCTGCCTTGGGGGCTTCTTGCTCTGGAGACTTGGCCTCCGCTGCTGCGGGCTCTGCTGGTTTCTCCTCCGCTTTGGGTTCCTCTACGACGGGGGCCGCCTTGGCCTCCTCGGCTGGTTTCTCTGCCGTTTCTTCGGATTTGGCCTCCACGGGGCTGGCGGCGGCCTCCTTAGCTCCCTCTGCAGCAGCAGCAGGGGCAGGCCTCCTCTCCGGCGGGCTTGGCCTCCTCGGAAGCAGCTGCCTCTGTGGCTTCGGCGCCCTCGGCTTTAGCCTCTGTGGACGCGGCAGCCGCCTCCTCATTCTCAGCTCCCTCTCCTGTCTCCTTCTTGGTCTTCTTGAAGGAGAAGCCACTCAGCTTGAAGGACTTCTTGAAGGAGAAGCGCTTCTTCTTCTTCTTGGGCGTCTCGTTGCTGGTAGAGGGAGTGGCGCCATCCTCCGCCTTGGCCGCGGCTTCTCCATCCGCCGCAGGTGAGGCAGCAGCCTCCGCGTTCTCCTTCTCGCCCTCGGTGGCCTCCTTCTCTGCAGGTGCAGCCTCGGCCTTCTCAGCCTCCTGCTTGGGGGCCTCCTCAGCAGTGGCGCTGCCATTGGCCTGCACCTCCTCCTTGCTAGCTTCAGCAGCAGCAGGGGAAGCATCCCCATTCACTTTCACGTGACCATTCTCCTACAGGAAACAGTAAGGACATTTTAGAATCATGGTGCACACAGGTAGTTGGAAAGACCTGAACAGTGCACTACCACATAGTGGCACAGGGGGCAGCAGACACCATAGTTTTAAAGGAAGACATAGGTGGCCATTGCAAAGACTTTGTTTAATACTTGCAGTATTGCAATTCAAGTGACTTTTTGCATCGACTTGAACTTGACTTTAAATACCATCCCATAAATTCCTGGGGCTTCTGATTTGATCATGTAAAAACCCCGAACACTGTAGGCATTCAGTGGACTACCGCTAGGCGGCGATATGCACCTTAGTCAATTCATACCGGCAGAAGCGCCAAACAGAGGCAGATGCTCATTAAAACAGCAGATGCTCATTAATACACCGGATCACGCAGGGTCGCATTTAAAAACAAAAAAACAAACTCAAATATCGGAAAATATATTTGGTCGGTTTTATAACTTCGTGTTTACCCAACAAAAAACACACAGCATTGCTTATTTTTTAATCACACGCCTCTGTATCTAAAGTGGAGTGGCTACCCGCTCCACTTCTTGTCCTAGCGAGCGTCTCCCCTATGCGAGCATCTGTAACAAAAGGCGTGGTAAGTAAAGAGGCTCATCGAAGCGAGCCATTGTTGCGACCACGCCACTATCACAAGCCATTAGCCGAACTTAATTTTTTCAGAAAATCAGGGGGAAAACCTGACCCAGTTTCTCTTACAAAATGCTCCAAAGCACAATTGAAAGTTAGATTAAAACAGTCTGCAATAAACGCAATAACACATGGCTACCGTTTGTAGGCATTCAATGAATTGGTTTCTGGGGTCGAAAACAATGGTCTCAAAACATTCATTAAGCCACGGGAAGCATAAAATCATTGGAAATATCCAATAGCAAGTACATGTAAATAAATATCGCTGACAAACACGAAACTGGCTTTGAAGTTTGTTGTAATTGTGACTCCAAACACAATTACGCTAAAACCCGGCGTGCGCTTGGATGCGGTACCCAACAATAATCCACAGGAAAAAAAGACACTTTTCCGTATATGACTAACAATATAACACAACATTTAAAAAGATCTTTAAATGTACCTGTCCATTGGTCTTGGAAGGTGAAGCAGCTGCCTCTCCTGGCTTTTCTGCCGCGGTTTCGCCTTTTGCAGCGGTCTTGGAGAATTGCGCTCCCATGCTTTCGCTCCAACAAAGAAACTGAACCGATCCAAAAACGAACAAAGACCACAAGCCTTTCTTATTTGCACACTCTTTGCAGATGCCCTCCTTTGGAAAGTTCACTCTCGGAGTAATCGAAGTCCAGTCTCAGTGAGCAAATGGGGTAAAACGCAGAAAAAACTGCCAAGTAAAGAGAAGTAATAAAAAAAATCCCAGATTTGTGGCTCTGTCGCTCTAGACAGGGTGGAAAATGGAGAAATTTCCCTTGTTGCTAATAAGATGCGGAGTCCAACGCCCAAGTACACAGATGAATGGGCATTCCGAGCGATGACGGCATCCGCACTCAGCTAGGGCCAATCAGAAAGCTCGCACAGAAAAGGGGCGAGGTTTAGAAAGCGAGTGAACAATGGAGTAGAGCAGATTGTTGCTAATCTGAAAAAATCAACTTGTCGAGGCGACATTTAACAAGAACATTTATGGGAGAATTTATATACATTTTTATTACATTTAGGGTACAAACATCAAGTAGTTTTTTTTTAAACATATATAGCTTGAGAGTGGATTCATTGGTGCACCCTTCTTTGTCACAGCACTTTGGCTTCAATTTTACAGTGTATTTCTATCGGAATGGTATTTTGAACTTTTTTCTTAGTGGCCAAAGAAAATTGTCATTAGAATTCTTTGCCGGCGCATCGTTCCGCATAGCTACTACGGCGTGTTATGCATTCACTCTGATTTTCCAAAATTGCAGAAAATTTACCTATCTAGTTAAGCACATCGATAGAAATGTAATTTGCCTTTGAAGCCTTAATTTTCAACGTTGTAAACGTCAGGTGGATTTGTGGCAGTTTATATCAGGTAAATGTTTCTTTGAAGGCACCAAGAGATTTTTTTTCACGAATCAGCAGTATTCTAACAAAAACATTTGAAAACAGATGTAAAACGCAGGCTTCTCCTCATATCCAGAAAGGTGTAGAAAAAGAAACAACATGCGCACTGCGCACAGTTATAATGTAAAAGCACCTGCTTATTTCCCTGTTATTTGTGCAGGATATGGCCAGACCTCCCAGAACTGCTACTCGACGTAAGCAATGTTTGGGAAACTGGCAAAGCCAAAAATATGCTTTTTAAAATGAGCTCACAAATGTTGGCAGTCAAAACGCAAAGTGTTATCGTGGTAGGGCAATGAAATTACAAAATGCTAGAGACAGTCTGTAATGAATGTAAATTACATGTATAGACTACGTAATGAATAGGATAAACGAATAATATGTAAGTCGTCCGTTTGGTCTGCCAAACGATACCGGAGAGGGAGGGGCGACTGGCTTAAATCAAAGCCATATAAAATGGAATCCTGAATAAAAGGAATCATTTCATGGCTCTCTACTGCGCTGTGCGTATGGGTAGAACTAAACACGTGCTTTTGGCCTTTTTTGTTTAACATACTTCTTACTAGCAAGTCATCTTTTAATTAATTGTCATAAAGGGCTGATTTTTCTGAGATGCTATAGCCTACTCTCCGAGAAACATATCGGCTCGTGTTGCTGGGAATAATGTCGTTTCCATGGTGATCTCACTGGCAGACCTGAAGTAAAGGGAAAGGAGTGGCGCGCGCGCATAGCAGCTTCCCCCGTGCCAGTCAGGGCGCAGCAACTTCACAAAGAAGGCTATGATTACAATGGATAGCAGGATTTCAAAAGTCGCTATCCCGGGAGTAGCCTTTCCAAGAAGGCAGTCAGAAAGTTTGATTTTAAATGCCCGCGGAATTGGGTGATGGTGGCACGTTTTTGCTTGGAATGTAGTCTCCGTTTTGTTATTGAATAGCCAGGTAGACAACAATGTAGCCTACCACAGCAACGAGAGCGCGCTTAATGGACTTTTTTTACGTTTTACCCTGTTGGTATACTAGGCGTAGTTTTTAGTTTCTTACTTGAAAGGTTGTCTGTTGTAAGTTAACTTTTCATTGATCACGTGTCACTCAATCTCTTCGGAATGTACCTGGCCATTTTAACAGCTGTTGATGTAGACAAAAAGTTGATTTTATGTTTTTTCCAGATCCAACAGTTACATTTGCTTGACTTGATAACCCCGGATGTATCAAATCACATTATGCCGTAGCCTATACTAATCTAGGCCTAATGTCCTTTCTTGTTTAGTCCACATGGTGTTAAGGCTATTTCCATCTCAAAAAGATGTTTGTCTGACTCTCACTTTGGTCACACTGTACTTTGTTGATGGTGAACACATACTGTATGTCTGATGGACAGGTTCAAAGACATGCTGCTTCATCCAGATAAGGTTGAGCAGTAGATTTCCCACTACGCTGCTAATTAGACATCAGTAAATCCTCCTGTTTGGTTTACAGGTGCTATCAAAACACTGATGGATGTTGCATTTATGTTTAAATTCCTTTGCAGACACGTTTTATCTAACACAACTAGTTTTTATATTTGAACCCAGGGCTTAATGAAACATGCAGAAGAGGAAGCTCATCATGTTCATAGGGAATGGGGAGGCAGCAGACCAGCAGGAGACATCAGCGGAATGTTATACAAATTGTTTTGTGTTTGCCAGAGTCTATAAATCACTATTAGAACATGTACATCATGACACCCATGACCAGTGCATGAAGTCAGCCCCACTTGTAACCCTTATTTCTTTTTTTTTCACATAGATACAACTACATGAGAATCCAGGTCACATCACACATTACTATTACAATGATGTTAAAAGATCCACAATGACAGACATTTTCTGTGTCAGCCAGAAACGTAACAAGTCTTTCGTTTTAAGGCAATATGATGACAGGTCATAGTGAAAGGGGCTAACATAGCACCAGTACTCAATATAGATAGATGGGTGGATGGACGGGCGGGCGGGTGAGTGGATGGGCCTCAAATAAAAGTGTAGCAGCAGCATGACATACAAGGACACACGGAGACAGTGGCAACATAATGAAGAAAAGAGCACAACCTAGACATATTAAAGCAATATGCATTACAAAATGCAATAATAAATGTACGAAAAGGATTTAAAAGTGTAAATAAGTAGTATTGACTGTAGTGCAATATAGAAAACCTTGGAAAGCTAACAGGTCAAAACATTACAGTTGCACTCCTTTAATGAATACATGATTTTGCAATGGCTAATAGGTAGCAATGGGTAGCCTATGTGTAATTATAAGATAGTGAATGCTTTAATTTCTTCCTTGATAAAGAAAGTGCCTATCTGTCTATGCTGCAAAAAGTTGACAGTTGAGTCTCAGAAAATGAACTGTGCCCACCTATTGGTGTGATGGAAAGGGTCACCTCAGTTGCCCTCAACACTCTTTAGTAGACAGGGGAAGACAAGGGGGAAACAGGACACAGTTTCTCTGTGTGACACACAGCTCTGTTGACAAGTGCCTGCCATTTGGGGAGGGGGGGTTTGCCGGCCGGTACAAAGTTTGCAATGCAAATACTGCAGAGTCAACTGTGCTCTCTCGTGCTGATGGCAGATAAAGACAACAGATGCAGGCCAGAACATAAGGGTGTGTTGATGACTTTACAGATAAAAGTTGATTTTAGTGTGTGTTTGAGATATACATCCTACAGTTGAAGAAACAAAACTTTAGTTTTAGAAGTGTTATCTCGGGGCAAAAAAAGATTGTGAATACAGAGTGTTGATTCATATTTTTTGGGATCATTTTCAGCATGCAATGTGATAGTAAAACCTTAAATTTCTTATTTTCTATGGTGGAATTTGATGATAGTAGCTAAGGTGAGCCCTGAATAAAGCATCGAGTAGTGCAGATGGGAAGTCCAGGAAAACAGTGGGATTACATTATACAAACTGCTACCGGCAACTTTCAACCGACTTATGCAAAAGGCTCACCCTGGCAAAGCGGAATGTCTTGCTGAACTGGAAGCACAGGCCTTCAATGTACAAACATAATAGACAACATCCTCGTTAATGATAAACTGGGTTTACTCTTGCTGTATAATTGCGTCTCCATTTTCGGATTTTACTTATGTATCAACTTTAATGCTTGCCAGATCAATGGAATCTCACGTCCATCCATTAGGCTTCATATACATTGTTTTTGTAAGTAAACAGACATTTGCATGCTCTGCAAGTATATATGTTGTATATTGTATATACCTTAAAGGAAAACTGATCAGGGGAAATGCTGGCCACTAAAGCCTAGAAAACTGTCACATTTACCACAAAAAGCCAATACTACCAACAAAGCCACTGTCTGTGCTCAGAATGTGGGAAAATGTCAAGAATAAACAACCCACATTAAGTTCACCATATACATCGAATGAGCAAATGTGCTATTCATATGTACCAAGGTAGTCAAAAATGTTATTGTCTGCAGTCTTTGTTTCTGTCATACTTTGTTCTGTAGAGGCTGGCTTTCAACATCTACAGTACAATAAACCTGACCCATTATTTAATACAACAATATACTTATACAAAACACTATTTCATTTTACTTCAGACTGTTAGTTAAATGAGTGTAACATGAAGCTGAAGAAAAGCTTTCCATCCGTGACTGATTTTTATTGCACTTGTATGTAATACATTCTTGTGTACACATTCACCATCATCTAACACCACTGGTGTTGGGTTCAAGCAACAACAACCAATATGTAAACAGCGACCCGCATGACATTCCAGACGTGTGTTTACAAGTACTCTGTTGTGAGGCAACATTTGCTTCTTTACTCCAGAACAATATAAACACTTCAGATAAATATCTGAGTTTACATCCAACCACACTCTAGCATCAGTTTCCCTCATGCATTGGCCTTCAGAAGTTTCAAATTGCTTCCTTGAACATCTTAATGTGTATATGTCATCACAACGTGCATTTAAGACTGATTTTGATGGCTGGCTTCACAAGACACAGTTAAATTGTTAATGTTTGTTAGTGCCTTCATTTAAATGGCCATACTGCAGTGTATATCTCCATAGAGTGCCTGTTGTAAACTTGTGCGAGTTCTGTAATGTATTTGTGTGTGTGTGTGTGTGTGCGTGCGTGTGTGTGTGTTTGGGAGGAGGGTTTATGTTTGTGCACATTTTTGAGTCACCCCTCTTTGGCTTCCATTCTATATAGATACCACAACAAACACACAGGTTTCTGCATGTACAAGAGAAACTAGAATGTTCGAAATGTGCTGTGTTTATGACAAAAATAAGTTTATAAAAAATCTACTATGGGGTTATGTATCTGCATATGTAAAGGGGGCCATAATAAGTATCTAAGTAATTGGTAAATGGGCGTGTTACGGGCTTTTTGTAAAACTTAGTGGAGAGGCTAAATGGGAGAGCTGAATGTCACGGGGACTGGGTGTGGCTGTTTGAGAGAAAACTTTAACCCCTAGCCCTCCTCCCCCAACTGCAGTGGTTGGGTTCACAGCTCCTTCACCACCATTAAGGGACCTCTGGTAATTGGGCCCCATTGTAAGGTGTCTCACCCAAACTCCACGGGCAAAACCAAGACTTGGTACATGTACTTTGTCGAACAAAAGGGCCCAGGAACCCAATACTGACTCCGGCACAAAAGACGGGTGAAATCTAATCTTTTACATAGGTTGTGCCTTTTTTATTTAAGTGGGAAAGGAACTGCTTCCTGCTCCACTCCCCTTGGTGACTGTGGCCCTGATTTTCTGCCCTGTTGCTTTGTCTGGTCCTCTCTCTAGCCCACCCCACCCCCTCCCCTCCCCTCATCCCTTCCCTCTGCATAAGTGAAGGGGGGGGGGGGGGGTAGCTCCTTCTGTTTTGGGTGTGCCTCCTCACCGACACAGATGGCGTTTTAGGCCCCCGCATCAGACTCCATGGGGAGATTAGCAGGGGCGAAAGAGTGTGTGTGTATGTGTGGTTGTATGTTTGTGTGCATGTGTGTGTGTGTGTCAGAGAAAGAGAGAGTGATAACAAGAAAGAGGAGGGGCATAGGGACATAATTCCAGAAAGTGTGTGTGTGTGTATGGTAGAATGAGAGAGAGACCGAGAGAGCCATAACAAGAAAAGGGATAGGCGGTGGGCACAGTGTAAAGGGACATCATCAGTGAAAGAGGTAGGAGGAGGAGAAGAAGGGGGATAACCAGGGAGCTTGGGAAGTATGAGAAAGGGAGAGAGGGCCAACCAGCAGGATCTCCCACTCACCACACCTGCATATCACAATAGCTCCTCAGCATACAGCAAGTTGTTGATACAAACACCTGCTTTTGTTTGGTAAATAGGAGTGTAAGGCAATTTTATGTGGTTCCTCCCCACCAATTCTCACACAGAGACTCAGTCAGTCAACATGCTGGAGGTCAAGATCCCGTATTCACAAAGTAAAAAACCCTGTCATATATGCCTTCCACCTGTGCACGTAACACAAGGGATTTCACTAATAAGCAGATCTACCTGTCTGATGATTAGTGTGCTCATGGTTGAACATGGTTGGGCCAAATATATGACAGGGTTTTTGCACTTTCTGAAGCAGGGATCTCCACCTTTGCAACATGCAACAAGCCTTTTGCAGAAAGAAACAAAAGGAGGAGAAGGTGGTATAACCAGAGTAAGGAGCGTATCAGAGAGAGAGAGAAACAGCAAGACATCGCATTCACTGCACCTGGAGGTGTCTGATAATACCTTGCAGTATGAAGCAAGTTGTTGATGTTAACACCTGTTTTTGTTTGATAAGGAGTGGTTGTTAGGCCATGTTTTTCGGGGAGCCTCTCTTCACATTCTCCCCCAGAGACCTAGTCGAGTCGAAGAGACGCAGCCAGTCAACACGCAACATGCCAGCTCTCGCAGAGGGCCCCAATAAACAGCAAGGCTGCTCGCCGCAGTCCTCCCACATCTGTGAGTGGGAGCCACTGCCCAGGGAAAAATGCCATTCAATTACCCAGGCTGTGCAGTCGCAACCAAAGCATCCATTATACAAGCACATTTTTCTTTTTTACTGGAAAATGCTCTTGGATCGTGCGTGCAGTCTCTTTTTTTCCCCCTCCATTTTCTGTTTCCTCACATTGCCAGGCTGCACTAAATGCACAGAGGAAACGTGAGGTTTTATAACTGTGAATTATAGCCTGCTTGTTTGTAGGGTCTCGAAAGTAAAAAGGGATAACCGATATCATATGCCACAAAGCATATGTAATTTCATAGTGAGAGGGAGTTATCAGGCAATTTGATGCATGCTATAAAATAAAAGGGAAATGTATGCACTCGATTAAATAATGTTATATAGTCAGAGGCTGCCATAAAATGCTATGGTCTGTATGTGTGGTATGTTTTTCTGTAAGTGTGCATGTTTTTGTACACACAGTGTTTGATGGTGGTACAGTAAGGGGGCTTGCTTGCATCTGGAAGTAGTTGTTAAACATTTTTTGACGGATGTAAGGATTTCATTATTGACATTCAAGAGAGTGTGGATATGGATGTGTCTCTGTATGTTTGTCTTTTTTTTCCACATTTTCTCATTCCTTGCAGTTAAGGCTGCCAAAAATGCCTTCCTCATTAATTTTCACAAGAAAGCCACAAGCCTCCCCATCTGCAGCAGGCTGTGGCACAGCTGAGAGGCTTCACATGCATAGGGCCCTGCGCCGTATGGTCACTCACCACCACCACAGGGCTTCACCGCCTGCCCCCTCCATCCACCGCTCCGGTCTGTCTTCTTCAGAGAGATGGAGCGAGATCATTAAAAGCAGGTCCTTCGGGGAGTATGTTGGAGTCGCTGTTGGAGTGTGTGTCGATAAGACTTTCCTTCTTTTTCTGCTGCCTCAGCATAGTCACAGGCCACAGGAATGCTTGCGGCTGACGGATACGCCGGGATGCAGGCGGCATGCGTCTCAGAGAGTAATCAGTTTAGCCCCCTTGGACCGCTCCCCTACACAGTACGCAAGCTACACAGTCAGTGTGACAGCACAGCTTTGTGTGAGTATGTGGTCGTGGTATCAGAGGTATTCCTGTCAAAGCACTTTTGTTTTTTTTTTGTATGTGAGGGGGGTTTGCTACACTAATGGAAACCAAATTGGCCCTGATTTGTTGTTTCTATAATGGATGAACAACTGTGCAGCTATGCTATTATTCATCTTTTCTCTGGTCTGGTCTCTTGGTGATTGGTATGCTCTGAAGTTTTTGGGGGTAGGTTGTGAGAACATTGGTGCTGGGGCTGACAAGGCAACTGTGAAGCAAATTTGTCAGTATGGGGACGTTTTGGCTGGGATCGTGGCAGGGTTTGGATCATTTCACATTCGACTGCTGTCACAGCCAAATTAGCAGTACGATAGGCATGAAATAATATGCCGCCGCTGGTGGGTTTGCCAAGGGGTTGCAGTCTGGTGCTATTGTCAGAATGTCAGTGTGCTTAAAATTTTACCCAACTCCTGCCCCCCCCCCTTTTTTTGGTTCATGGTTTCATGAAATCAGCGAAATCACAAAATCATGTTGGAAAGACAGGTTAAACCTGATCTGCAGGTTTACAAGATCAAAAGTACCCTCCCTCCCACTCTTTGCTTCTTTCTGTCTCTGTCTGTCTCCCTCTGTCTCGATATCTCTGTCGCTGTCTATTTCCCTCTCTCTCTTTCTCTGTCTTGATACCTATGTCTCTGTCTGTCTGTCTGTCTGTCTGTCTGTCTGTCTGTCTGTCTGTCTGTCTGTCTGTCTGTCTCTCTCTCTCTTGCTCTCCACCCCCTGTATTAAACCAGTCTGCTTTTCGAAGGGGCCTGCTTGTAACGCCCTGCTGCTGGAGATTAGTTGTGTGGCAGACATGGCAGCTCTGCTGTCTATTTCCCTCTCTCTGTCTTTCTTGGTATCTCTGTCTCTGTCTGTCTGTCCCACAAAAGTCTGTCCCACTTTTGCCTACCAGACTGCTTTTCAAAGGGGTCTGCTTGTGACACCCCGCTGCTGGACGCAACAGCTCTGCTAGATGCCTGGAGCAAGAGCCCAGCGACTGTCGACTTTGCATGTCTGTTGCCTTCCTCTCCGATTCTCCCCTCTCCACCCGTTGTTTGCTTCTTAGCGGCTAAACTAATGACAAACATGTGGCTAAGAATGGGGATGACCCTTGACCTCAGTAAACAGGCCCGGGCGCTATGTGTGATGTGTGAGGCCGGTGGTGTTTAAAGATGGAATTCTGGGGGCTCAGGAAAAGAAATAAAGTGCCCACTGTGCATCTGCGCTTTTGTAGAAGTGACTATGAGTCTAATTGATCCGAACGCTTGTTGATGAATAGTTTCTTGAAAATGAAACGACTCTTAAGAGAGATGCCCTACCTCCATCTATTCCTCATCTACAGACTAACACCTATTATCATAAATTGGGCCTGTGCTTAAGTAGCCAGCTGTGTTACAAGTTAAGTAAAGTTTTATACTCTGAGTTATAGTTGATGTGTGTGAGCACATTACTTCATCCACGATTGATGACTGGCTATCATTCTCTGACCACATGGCATCTGTAGCCCCATCATGCATTACATATCATACGAAAAAATCAGACCATACCTTACCCAATATGTCCCTCAGCTTCTGGTACAGGCTATGGTCATCTCTCACCTTGTTTACTGCAACTCTATCCTGGCTGGCTTACCTGCACAATAAAACCATTGCAAATGGTCCAGAATGCATCTGGTATTCAATCAACCCAAAAGAGTGCATATCACTCTCCTGTTTGTTAACCTGCATTGGCTCCTGGTGGCTTCTCAAGTTAAGCACAAGGCTTTGACTGTAGCCGAAAAAGTAACATCAGGGCCATCCCTGCTTATCTGAAGACTATAATAAAGGCTTATATCCAATCCAGGGCATTGTTATCCTAACATACCATCCTTCTGGAATTGCTCTCTCCTCACACAAGGCGATCTCAATGTAAATTGTTCTCCATTGTTGTCCCTTAATGGTGGAACAAGCTTCAAGCTGCTACAAGATTAGGGTCATCCCTCTCTACCTTTAGGAAGCTTGTGAAGACTTCTTGTGGGTTGGTGAATTCTTGAGTGTGACAGGAGTGATGAACAAACTGATTTGCTTCTGTGTTCATCTTCCGAAGTCCGAGGCTGTTGCATTAAACATCATCTTTTATGGCAGATTTGCTGTGCTGTGCTTTTGTAGGGGACCAGAGCATATTTAACAGACTGAAATTCAGGTGAATTGACTTGGAATACCTACTTGTATTTGAATCTCCTGCTGTTAGGAATTTTTGTTGATGTGCTGGTGAAAGCATTACATAAATTCCATCTGACATAGTCAGCATTTAATGTAGAGAGTTGAACCCTCGGTGATTCACATGAGGTATCCCATGGTGACCATCCCGTGGTTTGAAATATAAAGATGAGGCAAGAAACTTCCATGACAAGATGTAATCTCTGTATGCACTTATTCTCTCATAATGGTTGGTAAATATAAAGCAGTGGTAATTTAAGGTTGGTAACATGAGATTAGATAGTCTTAAGTGTTTTTTTTTTATTTAGGCTATTTTTTTCTGATTGTTCTCTTACTACTTAAAGTATATACATACAAGAGAAAGTACTTTTTTATAACTAATTAATACCAATATTTGGCACAGTAACTTGCCTGAAGCTTCTGCTTCCTCTACAAACAGGAAGTAACCTTTGGTACATCATTTGTGTCTCTGTAAACTGGGAATAAACTGTGTAGGCCTAAAGCATGCATATCGAGTCAAACAACAGAAACAAAGTCTGCAACACCGGTGTGCTCCCATAAAATCATGATGTTTTGGGCATGTACCCTTTAAACCCTCCCACTTTTGTGGGAGCACACTGGTGTCGCGGACTTTGTTTCTGTTCTTTTAAACTGGGAACAAATACATTATAATTTGTGTATCCTAATGCATACTTAATGTCTAAACACATAATGTAATATTAGACGTTACTATTATTATTTTATATTTAGTGTTAACTTTAGGTAGCAATGTGCAAGAACAACAGACAATACCAACATTTTCTATGCTTCTTTTTTATTCACATGTGACCTGCACCTCCACAGGTAAATAGCCCCGTTTTAAAATGGTAGTTCTGTGTTTTGCTTATATTTATTGGACTTGACCATCTTCTAACCCAGGCATATCATCTCTGGGAAATTCTTTTTTTTTTACAGAGGCTTAAGATTAAAATAAGCATGAAGGGTGAATCAGGGCACCAGTATTTCTCACTCCACCATGCTAAAGGTTTGTTACCTGCCATCAATTCTCTGCAGGCTGTCATGTTTGTTGCTAAGCCATGTGTGGAAGATTAACTCTGTCAGTCTCACTGTCAGTACTATACAATGACGCTAAAAATCTTTAAAAATGTATTTATACCTTGCTGTTTTGATCTTCTTTCATGAGTTTAATTGCATTCAAACTTTTTTTATGCGCTCATCTACATTGGTGGAGGTTCCCATGTTTTTGTTACCTTAGATTATTTATGTTATACCATGGTGCAAAACGAAAAACACTCACCTCGGTTGTGACACGTACCTGTCAAGTCTTGTCTTTTGCAGAGTAGAGTATGCCTCTGCCTCTAACATAACACTATCATACACAGCGAGTATCACTTGGCTGCGTCTGTCACTCAGTTTCATTTCCTGAATATATTAGGTGGGACTGTGTTACAATGGCTGTCTCTTCATACTGTAAATGGCCATATCCTCTCTCACAAATCTGCAGGTTCCCTGTAGTTAAACTAATATGGGGAGAAGCTTTTCAGAAAGGTCTTAAATTCTACAGAGATAGGGCAATGTAATGCTCTGGTGTGGGAGCAAATGTGAACAGTTCCGTTCTGCATAAACAGGAGTGTTGTATGACGTCACAACATACACTTTAATTTTAATAAGTCATACAAATATGATTCAGTGTAGATTGTTATAGTCTATTATCATGTATGATGCCAACAAATCCCTATTTCAGACTGTTTTGCACAGGATTTTGTCTTCAGAGAAGCTTGCAGGTACATAGCAGGTAGCATTGGCGAGCACCTGTTGCTGCAGACTTTATGGTGTGTTCCACGTTAACGGTACTGTCAGATGGTTTTGGTTGTTTTCTTTATGTTTGTTTGTTTGTTTGTTTGTTTTGGGCCCATCCAACATGGCTAAATTCCATTGGCACCTGAGCCTATCAATAAGTAAGGTCACCACACAATACTTACTCTAATTGGTTGTTCAGCTTGCTCACCTGTTGTGAAGAAGCACAGTAATTATCAGCATGGCCCTTATAGGGCAACGTGGCTTTTAGGGCATTATGCTTAATCCCAGGGGGTGTCAACGGTCCAGTCACCTGAAGTTGAAGTTGAAGCCTAATATTTAGGGTACACCAAGATGGCTGCCAGTCACATGACTCATAGGCTTCAACTCATGTCTGCCATTTTGGTACACCCAAAGTAAATGGATAAGCCTTCCCTCTGGCTTCACTTTCAATAGCTGGCATGGATTGCTTGCACACCTCCAGTTATACTACCTCTATGCTTAATCCTCTGCCACATTTGCGGTTTATAATCACATTTATACACTGCCCCCTGTCTGCTTGGGGTGGGGACTATGGAACCATTTACTTTACTCACTGACAGCTAGTTGGGTTGGGTGACAGCTATGTCTATGGGTTGGGTGACAGCTATGTAAAAGAGTTGTATTTAATTAATGTTTTTGTTTTATACTTGGTTGATATATCTTAAAGCACCACAGCATAGATCGGTGTAGCTATGGCATCTTATGGAATTTCTGTATCATAATCGGCTTCAGAAAAATTAGGAAAATTTGCGCTTCTTCTTGACATACATACCATAGTGAAGCTACCAGCTAGGGGCACATGAAAGCATGAAAGAGGGAGTGTGGAGTTTTAATGAGTCAAAGACAAGGGGTAACTCCCGCAGACTCTCTCCTACTGTACACTTCTGCACTCAAAGCCTGTAGATATCATTAATTATGCATTCTGAAAGCCTGGCAAAGATGAAACAGAATTGTGAATTACTGTAAGCACGAGAGAAATGAAATTACTCCTCAGAAGAACCTAAAAAGGATTCCCCGATATTAGTCTTAGCTCTGAAGCATTCCCTTTTCATGCTGTAGTTGGATTTTGTAGTTGTAGGGAATAGTGTAGATGCCAATGAAGCATTAAACATTTTCAGGGTTCCTTCAAACAACAATCCTAGACACAAAAAAGCACTTCTTACAACAGTCTTATCTTTATCTTTCAGAAATAAAGAAGTCTCTTTGACTTTTGATTTGTTTCTCCTAAAAGCATCATAGGTGAAATAAAGAGTACAAGACCATTTTCAAACCTGAAGTTGGCCTTAGATTAGACTTATATTGGGCTTTGCTGGATGCTGCTTCTTATCAATGGGACAAAGCCTTGATGTGAATTGTTTTTTCTAAACCCCGTTAGAAGAAAATTTGTTTTAAGTTTCTGAAGTACAGTGTCAACACAATTCGAAAAAGCTATAGCCTATTTTTCTTCAGGATAACATGACAACATAAGAGACAATATACAAGTGATAGGCAAAGTAGAGTAGAGAAAGACAGGGAAGAGGGGGTAAGGGGGTTGATGTCTATTATTGTCATTGTCTGTAAATGACAAACGTCTGTGCATGACCTGTGTTATGACCCACCTACACTAATTGAGTCACTGTCTTGGACTGGACTAATAATACCTCCCTTTTCCACCTGAAAGCTCATTCGGTTGTAACTACATAACATATCATATTTATGGACACAATCACGTGCATTCAGTACATTTCAAACACATACACTTCTGCTTCTCTAGCAATGGGCCTCAGGCTGAATATGGACATATTTTGATGTAAGGTAAAGCCTTGCCAGTGGGCTTCTTCAGATTACCTGCCAGAGCTGAGGTGCTTGTGAGACACGAAAAGTCATATATAATCCTGTCAGGGTAGTCAGATTATACTGCTTTGAGAACCTTAGCCGTTTGGTGGGAAGCATGACAGAGCACTAGCTGTGGCCCAGGTGTCACTTCTACCTGTGAACATCTGCACTTTCTCAAGGTAAATAGGTCTTCCAGGTCTCTGTAGAAATGCATCTTAAGGTAAAAAAAAGGTTTATGAATTAGTCAAGAATTAGAATGTCACGAACCTCGTGTTAAAGCTTAAATGTAATTTCAGATAATATGATGTGCTGTTTTATTAGCATGATGCTTGATATTTCTAATATTTTATTGCTAATCACACCTAAGCGGGCATGGAAAAATCTGACAGTAAGTGAATCTATGTTCTCTGTCAATGTAATTACACTTATTATATTTAATGACAGAAGTATTTGTTTTGAGTCCACATTCCTTTAAAAGGGTGTGTTTTGCCAGTGGCAGCAGAAGAAGAGGGCACATGTAACCTTTAAAACTGAGCCAGGTGACATCATCTGTTTGCAGGTGTGTTTGTGTTAAGAACCCTGACAGAAGCTGTTGTCCCCTCGGGTTTAACTGCCTGTTACCTCAGCAAGGTGTTTCGTGTAAACCTCAGGCGTTTTAGTGAGGCTGTATGGTCTCTGCTGCTCCTAGATAGCGAACAGTTTGTTTTATTTGTCAGTTGCTGCTAATTGCAATTGCCACCAGGGTTAAAGCTGCTTCCACGCTGCCTCAACGAACACCAACATTTTAAAGTTGACAGTTGTTGGCACCTGGCAGGTTTCAATATTTAGAATAGAATGTTCAGTAAACCAACTGCCAGTTCCACACTGCCCAGGCAACTGACAAAGGGGATGTTTGTCCAGCTAGCTACCATCCAACAAGAACAAACAAACACAGACTGAATGTCTACACTGATGCAGCTGTTGGTGTTTGTTGGAGTTTGTTGCTGGTTCTTGCGTTGCAAGCACCATATGACAAATAGTATGTAAGATCAGCACATACATTGTGAACCTGCTGAGATTTTCTTCATTTTCAGATTTGCTATAAAAAAAGATTGGCTCTATTATCAGTCTGCTGAGGTTGTCTTTCACATTTACATTGGCGCATACACCACTTACACTGGTCAGCTGATGCAAAATTCTGCACGCTGGTCGAAATGACCTTGGCCTAGAGCAATGCAAATTCCCTTCGCTTTTATGACCTTGGTTTGAATGCAAATTATCTTTTTGTTGCCATTAGAGTTACTCTGCCTATTACAGAAATGCATTTGTATGCCCTTTATACTGCCAAAACAATGTTTAACCAATAGTATTAATATGGCAGTATTGCAGCTGCAAAAGGTGTGCTAAAATTACCAACCCAAGCAGGCCCTCAGTTATGTGTAGTATCAAAATACACACTACCAGCTTACCAGGTTACCTCTACTTTTCTTAACCATGGCAAGCAATCAGCATGGCTCATGCCAGCAGACACACTGTCACTGCATGTTTTGTAGTAAAAGGGGAAAGACTCTAATGGACTCAGTTTACCCGATGTAAACAGATATGCAGTACATGGGTAATGTTTGGTGGGCTATTACTGTACAATCTTTATTATCCTCTTTTGTATAAATTATGCCACACATAGCGGAGCTGGGATAGACCCCTGAATTATTGCCTGTTCCACCAGACACTCCATTAAGAGCAGTATTGACCTCACAGAATCCTAGTGACAGTTCAGTTGGTACATTAGCCAAATTGTGTTTATGTATTTGTCTGTGCATTCATTGTGAACATTTGAGTGGGAATTAAGCAGTGATTTTTGAACACTTGTACTCACTGCTGGTGTGGATTGTTCTGTTGTGATGACATTTGTCATCATATTACACACAGGAGAGAAGAAGTTCAGGCTTACTTTAGTAGGAGGAAGTTAGTCTCTTCAAAGAAGTCCCCTGGGAAAGCACCGTGTTGGTCCCCGGCCTCATGCTTTTACAGATGATGAGCTTATAGGGTCCAACAGACTGGGATTAATGGTCGGCTGGTAATTAAGCCATGTTTCCCAAGACTGCACCCCTCGGACTTTCTTTATGTCCAGATCTCTTGTACAATTTGCCATACAAAAGTGGAATGTGCACACTCCTCCCCACCACCTCAGTGGCACCCTTCCTCCTTTCCCTTTCGGTTGCATGTACATTTGTGTGTGTGTGTGTGTGGATATATCTTAAGGAATGTTAGATGGGCATTGTTTGGCACGTCTGAAAGGTCTCTCAAGGTCCATGAAAAGGTCTCTCAGGGTCCAAGACCCCCACATATTGAAGCTGACAGCCAACTAATTGCCTCAGTTGAGCTGCTGTGAAAGGAATGGCTTGACCAAGGCCAGGCCTGCTCAGCATTCCTGAAGGACTAAAAAACATCCGTGGATGTGGAAACAGTGGCATACGAGGAAGCCATAATAGGAAATTTTGGTGCAGGAGCCTTAATTCAAAAAGTATGGGGAAATTAAAAAAGAAAGTGGCTTATTCCTAGCAAGGAACAGTGGTGATTAGTTCTGCAGCACAAGTAAACAACAGTCACCTTTAGGAAGCTTTCCAGAAACGCCTGCTCTTTAACCAGATTGTGTTTTTTTATGTGACATACTGGTCTTAGTTTATCATTTGCACCGAACTTTTAAATGACATTTTGTTTATGAGCAACAAGGCCCTTTTTAGCTGTTCACCTTTTAAAAGTTTGTTATGTGGGAAATTTGTTTGCCGTGCCTCTCCGTGAGGGGTAAACTATAACCCTACCCCTGTGTTTGATAATCATCTTGTGTGTCAGATGATCTGCTGTTTTCTCAGTGGGAGCATTGTGGTCCTGCTCTCTGCCTGTGCAGAATAAAAGGGTTGCCAGGTGTCCTCCAGAGATAGCGACCTCAACGTGCACACAATTATTCTTTTGTGCTGCCAGGGCTGGAAGAATCTGCCAGTAGTGACAACACTGTCAGTGTGGGACGGTCAGATGTCTTCAGCGAAGTGAAGAGAGAATCGGTCGGGCAGTTTTTTAATGTTGTATCACAGGAACAATCTCAGTGCCTTTTCAGCTTTTCCTTCTCCACCTGTGTGGTGTTGGGAAAGTGAAAGGCCCGTGGCCTCAGACACCCAACAGTCTCTGTTCGCTTTTTTCACGACAGAGCTAGAGCTAGTACTGTGGCACTTGTGCACCACAATCATGTCTCTCACATTTGAAATGGGTAATGTAACAGCATTGTAGGTGAATAGGTGATTGCTCCTGTTACCATGTTGTGACTTGTATACCCAAACTGGCATGTCACAGGATATAACTAAGATGATGTGAGATGCTTGCTCTCAGTAGAAGTTTACATCTGACACAGAAATTGTTGATATTTCACACTAATGTCCTGACTAAAGGTGTTTTAAGACTGTCTATGTATGAGCCTTGACCTTTTTTTGAACCTACAAATTGGCATATGTGATGGATATGTTAGTTACTGGAAGCCAAACAAATCACTGGCATTGATATTTCAACACACACAAATACAAATTTAATGGTAATTTACAATTTAACTTTGGACAACCAAGTGTCTGGTCTGAACGGCCCTCTCAAACATTAGCTAAACTGCAAGAGCTCTCTCTCGCTGCTTAAAGGAAGGTTGTGAACCTTAATCAAGCTGTTCTGTTTCATTTACTTGTGCTGCTTTGGGGCTGTGGTTACTAGGCAACTTAAGTACATGACTAGATAATATACATAATAACGTTGATTCTGATCCAGCAACTCCCCATCACACACACACCCTCCCAGTCCTTTTTTTAACTGAACAATGAGTTTCCATGGTGAAGATATTTTGGGAAACTGAGTCTGTGCTTATGTAAATCATTCATTTCTTGCATTCAGTAAGGAGCTGAAACATCTTTTCTTAAGTGAAGCAGTCTGCTCTTCTCCATGTCTCACCTCATAAAGGCCCCCAAGGATCCATTTTTGTTGGTCTTTCAAATTTAGGAGTAACTTACTGTCTTTATATCACAGTACAATTGCATTATCTGTCTTTTGTGCAGTTGTATTATTGTGATTTTTTGTCAGTCCTAAGGATAATAATATGATGGTCTTTAAATAAAATAATGACAATCTGATAGGCCCATGAACATAAAAGAACCAAGACAGACATGTTTCTGTTAATTATCTCAGAATAGCGATGGTAGATGGAATAGACTGATTGTGTGCCCAGTAAACCTCAAACCGTGATTTTAATTCACCACCACGAAAATAGTAACTGTTTTAACTAATAGTGTTGGATAAATCGACACTGTGCTCATTATCTGGCAGCTCTGAGCACTGTTTGGCGATGACGAGAGATTTTTATTGATCTTATTTTTAGGACAGCTTGGCACTCTTGAGATACCACCCACCTTTTTAACTACAGCTTTAGGGAAAGGGGGCCTGGTTGCTTGGCTGCTGTATTTGCCTGGTGTTGGAAATAGACAAAGTAGTCTGCAATATTTGCATAATGGCCGTTAGATAAATGTCGGTCACTTTGAAGCCATAACAGACCCCATCACAAGTTGACGTCAGAGTCTCACAGTCATTTGGTTAAGGTGTGAACAGACAGAAGAGAAACACTAGGACAGTTTCCTCCTGGGGAGCAGGATATGGGTGCTTAGCTTCAGCTCCCAACACATTGACCAGCAGTTCTGCCATGGAAACTTGTTTAGGCTTCATCAACATTTATATCAGGCCAAGTGGGCACCATATAACATTTGTTTTTTAGTATTTATATTACTGTTCTTAGTTATTTGTTAATTTGTTAATTGATAGTTCATTTGTATTATTTTGTGTTGCTTCTTTTATTTTATTAATCACCATGACTGTATTGAGGGTTGAGGGTTCTGACACCATGGGTTTGGTTGCTTCTGTACTATCCCTTTTGAGAGCCATTCCATCAGCCCTACCTCTTCTTTATTCTGACCTCTGTGATGGCATGTAGTGCAGTCATTAGATGGCAAATAGCAAGAGTCTGTGTAGTGCAAACACTAAACTAATGCTGAATTGACCCTATATTGCAATTGCATTTTGATGTTGATGTCTAGCATTAAAATAGGTAACTTGTTAAGAAAGGCTTTGTTAAGAAAGGTAGGTAGTTTTTTTACGAATGCATTTTTATGCACAAACTACCACACAAAACACTTTAGCAGAAATTAAAACAAACCAGACCAGACCAAAAAATTGAAATAAAGTAGTCCACTGTCCATACTAAATTCCAAAAGTCTGTGGCCAATGATGACTGCATAAAAATGTGATATCCTCGAAAACAGCATGCAAGCGGTAGCCCACACATGCCCAAACAAAACTTTCATTGATTTTATAGCTAGCTCTATTTGTATTCTACTGATGAGGACAACAATAGCATTAATAGGTGCCAATTTAAGATAAGGCATTAGTCTTGACAGAAATCACAGCAGCCAGTCTCTTTTATTGCTGTCCTTAAATAAGGAATGTTGTCAACGTGCACTCGTTAGGAGGTTTATGCCCAACACTAAACTCATGCATGAACTGGCAGCCTTAAATCAATCCACACTAGCAAAACAACACTTTTTACTGCCTGTTATCGTATGTGGTGTGGGGCCTTATTAACATTTTAAATAAATGGTTCTGGAGGGCAGCACCTAAGGCATTAAAGTATTAAAGATGTCAACAGTCCCCATGGTCCTTCCTGGGTTGAGGTTGTGATTACAGCGCTGTCTGTTGAAATGATTAGGGCTGGTACTTCCTCACTGTCTCCTAAATTTCTGATACTTCCATGGTTTGTTACCATTTGGTTGGTCATAGAAGTCACAGTTATGGAGCAGAACGCTGTTTAGAAATGGACTTTTAAGCACCTAATTACCAACAAAACCTTTTCACTGTGTTTCCTAATAAACTGTGTTTTGTTGTTCCCTTGTTATTGATGGCTTTTTAGCACTGCCTCCAGAAGAAGAAGTCATTCAATCAGCCCCACCTTTAGGGGTCTTATTTAGCATGACAATACAACTTCAGTGAGCCTCTTTCACCTCTTCATTCTGGTCTGCATCCTATCTGCATTTTTCTTTCGGAGGGGCACTGTCAAAGGGAGCTGATGCCACAAGGGTTATTTAGACTTGCCTTCTCCTGAAGCCCCCTTGTTTTGTGTGTGTGTCCTTTCTTGACAAAAAGGTTAAGAATGAAAAGTTAATTGTGGCAAACTTTCTGCAGAGTCAAACATTTACGTTCAGTGAAAAGGGGTCTCAAGTAAATGGCAGACAAGAAAAGAAGACAAGACGGTTTGGTGGGAATGAGCAGGATTTACAAACACTGTTTGGGATCAAGCATGCCAGAAACTCCTTAGGCCCACCACTAAGGCCTGAACTAATGAGGCTAACACAGCAGCAGTTAGATTCACAAATGACAACGGCATGGGCTTCTCCATTTCAGTAGGCCTGCTAAAGTTAGTTAGAGTCTGCTATAAAATTGTTTGGCTCTTTGCCTGTGAAGCACGAATGGCCCCTGTTCTACATGCACAAAGGTACAAATTAAGCAAGCGTATCATTTAGGCTTGTGGTGAAATTTGACCAGGATGTGTCAGCTCACACGGACCCTTGATGCTGCATTCTCGATGGAAAGAAAACATTGGAAGAGTGGTGGTGTGGGTTCACTTTAGCGTGACCTCCAGGATTCCCTCCAGTGGAGAGAGCGAAATGTTCTGTACATATCTCAAGTAGTGTTTGTGCTTCTATTTGAAACGGCACACAGTTATTGCCACATGTGAATTCTTCTTAAAGAATTGTGTTGTACATTATCAGCTAAAGGACTCCACACACTGGCTCCGTGCGGCACACATTCAGCAAGAATTTCTAAGGCTTTTCAGATATCTCTATCCTGAAATTCAAAAACATAGAAGTAAACATACAAGTAAATGTGTTTTACGCACTATGGTTTGCTACACTAGATGCAAAAGAAAATGTGAGCTGTTTCTCCAAACTGCAAGCTCTCAGTCTCAATTCTGACCAGTGCTTATTGTTAGCAGTAGCTGTGGTTTTCTTTTATTGTCATAAGTGCACCATGATTATGGAGACTGTTGCACTGAGATACTTCAGGACATGTGGTACTAAATGTTTATTTCTTTGCTCCAAACAAGATTTTGAGTGCCATGTTTATTGTGCTCTGGCATATTGTACATTTTTTTCTTTTAGCTTTTGGCACTAACAAGTCATCAATGACTGAAAAAATGTCTTAGACATCTCCTGTTGGGCCACATATCTCCATTATATGTAATGTTAAGTTTATGAGGGGGAAATCAATTTACCCAAAAGGCTGTAACACAGAATAACTCAAGGCTTGGGGAGTGTCCATGAAACAGTAATCAAAATCCATGTCAATAAAATCCCCCTACAGACATCTGACTGCTGAAGGAGCACTCATGTTATTCTCAGACACCACACCCCTCCTTCTCCAAAAAAGCCCTCCCACTACCTCGACCCCCACCCCCTTACCCATAACCCCCCTGTCTCTCACCCCCAATCTCTCTCCCTCTCTCTCTCACCCCCACTCTCTTTGCCTCTCTCTCCCTATTTCTCACCTGCACTCTGTCTCTGTCTCTGTCTCTCTCTCTCTCTGTCTCTCTCTCTCTCTCTCACCCCCCACCCACCAACCTCTGCCCGACTCAGACTGAAGCTGGGATGCTGCTGGGACGGCTGGCTGCAGCTGCTCAGGAGGCTCCTAGTGACCTAGATTCAGCTGGAGTTTACTGCTTGCTCTGTTCCGCTACGCTCCTCTCCACTCCTCTTTGGCCTGGGCTTCTCTCTCTCTCTCTCTCTCTCTCTCTCTCCCTCTCTCTCTCCACTGCCAGCCTCAAATCCACAGGGTGCTTTCACTTCAGCGCTCTGACCCACATCTCCATGGCAACTACTCCACAATGCCCCTGCGATGCACTAGGCGCCTGGTGATGGGAGGGGAGCAACCTGCCGAGCAGCAAATGGTGAGCTGCAACCCCCCCACCACCACTCCTCTAAAAACACACACACACACACCACACACATATACCCCTCAAATCAAATCCTACTCCAGTCATCCCAACCTCTCTCTTTCTCTCTCTGTCTGTCAGTCAGTCTGTCTCTTACTCTCTCTCTGTCTGTCTCTCTCTCTCTCTCTCTCTCACACACACACACACACACACACACACACAGCCCTCAAATCAAATCCTACTCTAGTCATCTTAACCTCTCTCTAACCTCCCTCTTTCTCTTTCACACACACACACACACACACACACACATACACACACACACACACACACCATCTCTGCCACACCTCTCCCCTTAAGTTTAGTTCTGTTGGCTAAGGTTAAAAACAAACACACACACACATGCACATGCACAGACTCAAATATCTTTTCCATTCAGACATCATCCACCATTTTGTTTTCTTGATTAAGAGCTCTGGAGATGCGCTTCCAATATGGTGGATTTGTTGCAGCCTGCTTTCAGCAGAGCCCTGCTGTCTGTAAGGAGCTGCATGTCTGTGAGGGAGCGAACAAGGCAGGGAGGCAGGTGGAAGTGATAGTGGTAGACACTCTCTCTCTCTCCCTTCCTCTCTTTCTCCTCTCTCTCTCTATTCCTCTTTTTCTGCCATTTTTCTCTCCCGTGTAAGCCACCCGGATAACCCCTGCTGCACCCTCCAGCTCAGCCCATATGCTCCCTTGCTCCCTGCCAGCCTGTGACTCGCTGCAGTCCCTCTGTTGTAGCAGCTATAATGTGGACAGAATTTACTGATGGGATGAGTACACAGTTTGGGCATGCTTTGTGGCTCGTTTCGAGCAGTTCCATTCACTAGACAAGCCAAATCTGCAGTATATTTTGTTTGCAATATAAGATACATGTCATGTTTTAAATGCTAGAAAACAGGTATTTTGATGGAAGAAAATGTGTGTACTGATGGGAGGCAACTATATTCACCAAATTTGACAGTTTTAACGAGGGTTTTTTAAGCTGTATAAAATGTGATTTAAAGCCCACCCAAATTAAACTAAAATCCATAAATTATACTTGTGATTTGGATATCTAAGTGAACTGAGCCCGCAGCCATGTTATTTCATTTGAGGCGAACATTTTAATTTGGCTCTGAGGTAAACAGATCTAGTCATTAACTTAATGGCTGACTTTTTTGTGTGTCATGGGCTGCAAATAGCTCCATTACCTCTCTAACCATAGTCATTTCTCACTGTTCGCACAAATCGAAATGGCCCATTCAGTACCCAGATCTCATTACATAGCTGGCCTGCCGCACCAGCTCGCTCCTCCAGGCTCCTGCCCACACAGTCCCCCCTGAAATGACAGTGGCCGGCCTCCATCCTATCACTCTAACACGCTGCCACTTTACATTTGCACAAGGAACAACCCCCCCCCCCCCCCCCGACGTGCCAACTGCCACAACTCCAGGTCAAATGACACAGACAACAAACAAGGCTCTGTGTGTGTGTGTGTGTGTATGACCAGAAGCACTTGCCACGGCGTTTTTTTTTTATTTTTGGCGACGTCACTGGTGCCTTGTTGTGTCAGCGAGCCAGCGGTCGAGACTCCCCTCTCGGCCGTTAATAACCCTTCGGTTCACTGGACAGAGGCTACATGCTGAGAAAATGTATGGGTCTAATTAACCTGTCAAATTTATTTTCAAAAGTTTTGGAGAGTTTGGTCATTCCATCCATCACATTCTATTGGTAGAAAAGGGTGACAGAGTGAGAGTGTGTGTAGCCCCTTGTAAATTAGAACGCCTATTCTACACTGTCAAGAAAATGTGTTAGCTTGTTAGAAAAAAGTGAGGAATGGTATTTTTATGCACAGAAAGGTATGTGGAGCCATAAATTACTTGTTGCTCATGCAGCTTTTCTGTCATTGTAGGTATGGAGTGGGGGGGGGGGTGCTCAGGTTTTACAGGTTTTACCTCACTGGTAATCCACAGAGCCCAGTGTAAGATGTCTTGTGTGTCATTTGTAAGCAATGACTTTAATTTCAGCAAGATGATTTCAAATGTACTCTCTTCACTGTATGAAGTCTCACTTTGGAGAATCTGTAGATGTCTTTAGAATCTAAGAAGATGGTATTTCAATATGCTGTGCTATCATGATAGGTTAGAAGTCAAACATGTTACAACACTCAGCCTGATATCACAATGCTTTCAGCCAAGTCCATTCACTATGTTACAGTTTATGGCTGGACGAAAGCAAACTGATATATCAGTTGGGAAACTTTGTAAGATTGTCGGTGCACGCTTGACAGTTTCATTCTTAGAGACTGCCTTTAAATATCCAGATTCCAATGAAATCCAGTCAATCACATTTACAATGTCATTTCTTAAAACTACTGACAACAAAAGCCATCCATGTCATCCATTGTTAGCTGTCAACAACTCTCCAAATTACAGTATTCATCTAGTCATGTACTTACAATGCCGTTTGCATGGAAGATTCTTGCATAATGGGACTCAATATGATTGGCTGTCAAGTCTTTAAGGGAAATAAAGATAGGAATAGAAAGTATCGTCGCCACTATTAACCACGCTGGGCTCATGGGAAGCAGAGGCAGAGATCACATAAAAATTGTGAATCAAGCCACAGCATTGCTCTTGTTCTTTTTTATCTTGGCAGAGACAGGCAGCAACTGTGAAATGATTCATCCCTCCACAGGCGCACTCTGGGAGCGTTAAGTATCAGCCATTTGGGCAGCCCCTCAGTCGGTTGCAGAGCCCCGCGCTTTCAGGGGCCGCTTTGGAAATTAATGGCATGCTGAAAGGTCACCACTGTCCTGCGTGGCTTCTCTGCCTCTTTCTCAGCTCCTCGGGAGCAGGGAGGGGGATCGCTGGAGTATGTCTCAGCTCAGCTGCCAGGGAGGCTAGCAGAACAGGCTCACCAGAGGAAAGTATTAATGTCTTAAAACAGTCTTGTCTTTACCTCTCAGAAATAAATAAGATCTTATTGATTTCTAAAGAATTTATCCTAAAACCCCATAAGGACTGAAAAACACAGTATAAGTATAAAACAGTATATGAATTTAGATTGGACATTTATCAGGCTTCACTGCACACTGTTTCTTAAGAGTTACATTTAAGATGTATGAGACAAAGGCCAGATCTCACTGAATTCTGACTTGTTTTATAACTCTATCAGAACACAAAGGCACAATTCAGCTCAATATAACATTTTACTGACAGTTTCTGAAGGACAAAGTTAAGACAGCCCTAAGAAGCAATATGTTGGTTTTGGCAGTGCTGCTTCCAGGTCGATAAGAAGTCAAATGGGGATGTGCGCATACCAGTCTGAGCTAAAACATCTCGCCTCAAGTCACCTCTGCTCCACACAGTGCAGGTAAACCTCCTTATCCACATACAGTGCAAGTGTTTCCAATAGGAAAAACAGAAAAAAAGGTAAATAAGAAAGAAAAGATAAATAAGAAAGAAAAAAAGACAGTAACATTTCTTCACAGACAAAATGCAACCTTAGAAAAAATGCTTAAAGCAACACTAAGTAGTTTTTTCAACCTTAAAATAATGTTTCCAAAATCATTTCAGTGGTTTAGCAACTTGTAACTGGGGGGAAGGCACTTCTGAATGCACTTTGCCACCTCCATGAGCTATAACCGCACTAACTAACCGCACAGTAAGTTTGGAGGGCTGGACCGTCTCACTGTACTTCAATATGAGAGACAATTCCGCTTCCAACCTGTAGGGTGACCAAAGACAAAAACTACTTAGTGTTGCTTTAACTTTCAGATGTATCTAGTCCTAGACCACGCTTCCAGATGTTACTTATGCATCTCACAGGCCTCTCAACAAGTGCTACCATTTACACATATACAAATATCAGTGAACCACATAGGGGGATCCTTTACCACACATATTGTATCACACAGATTTCACATTTTATGTAATTTGCTTGGCCTCCATCCACCACCCTCTGCTGATTTTGTCCTCTAAAACTTCTCCCCTCCACTCATGTCCTTGAGGGCTAAGTGAGAGTGAGTGGCCACTGGCTTCCGCCTTGGCCTGTATTGTAATACTCCTGGCCCCTAGGGCCCATCCCCTGCTGTGAGTACTGCCACGCTCACATTAGACTGATATGTACGCTGAGCTGAGCACAGCCCGGGGTCAAACCACTGACCTCGCTCGCACGGGGGAGCGCCTGACGACCACTGCGGTGATGTTTGCTTAAACTTTTTTTCACTGGACCCCCGCCCCCTTATCTAACCACCCCCCCCCCTTTCCTCACTTTGTCAGGGAGGCCTTAAGCATCTGTGGCTTATTTTCTCCAGCTTCAATGCAAGTATGCTAACCACACAAAGCCAGAATACCCCATAAGGCTCATCAATCACATAAGACTTAAGGATCAATTGATATCACATCATTCTGTGCTTTTGTATGAGAAAGCCGATGCTACACTGCCTAATTGTCCATAATTGTGGTTTCTTTATTCTTGAAAAGCTGCAGCTGAGTCTTTAGAACCCTCCTCTTTCCTTTGAATCACTACATTGTAGCCCCAAAACTTGCTGTGCAGACAAAGGCCACCTCGACTCGGTTTCCCCTCTCTCTAAATGCTCCCAGCACTCATATGTGTTGACCCCCACAGACAAGGCCATTTCCCCACCTGCCTCTCTTGTAAACAGCTCTAACAGACTAAGCCCCCTAGTGCCAAGGCAGCCGTTGCCCAGAGGACACAACAGTCCCTGCAGGGCTAAAGGCTAGCTGGAGGCGGTCCACAGCGCCGTCTAAGAACATTGTTGCCATTCAAGGTGGTATATAGTCCTGATGTTTTGGGACCTCTGGCTTGGTTTAAATAAACTGTCTCTAAGGGCTGTGGTCCCCATTGGCTGAGTTCACTGCCCTGTTTTCTGTTTTGAATAGACTGATTTTGTCATGGCCAGCTTGAATGATCTTGAATCAAAAGGACCTTGTCAGATTGGATTGTAGCCTGACTGCATACAAGGCTTTATTAAAACATTGCACAGAGGGTTATTCTCAGTCTGCTTTATGCATTATTTCAGCACCTGTCTGAATTTCAAAGAGTTTGTTGATGCATCTGCCTTGCAGGGCAAGGACTTTTCTTTGTGTCTGTGTTAAGGGAGGGTGCTAACACTGACCTCTTGTCCTGTGATGTAGAAGAGCCACTTGCGAGGGAAATTTGTAACAACATGCATTAGTGCGCACATATTCTCATGCACACACACACACACACACACACACACACACACCCTGACAGACAAACAAGTAAACAAACAGAGAGCGAGCGAGAGAGAGAGAGAGAGAAACAAGCAAGCAAACACACATACACACTGACACAAATACTAAGTACATATTGGGGGGCTTGACATTAGGGCTGGACCTGTTTGTGACTCCGGTTCCCTCCAGTTTTCTGCAGCATTGTCAGCGGCTTCAATAGCATCGTGTCTGAAAGCTGGCCGGCTTTTGACAGATGGCCGTGCATGTCCCTCCCTAAAAAGACGTGAATGGGGCCTACGTGGCCCCTGCCATTCTTCCTCACTGATCTCACAGAGGTGGTGGCTACGCCAGGACACACACACGCACACACACACACACATAAGCGCGTGCACACACACACACAAGGTGAACGCAACAGCTGCAGCTACAGCCAACACCGCACTCTTTCAAGTTTTGCCTTTTGTCTGTGCTGAAGCCCCGGCGAAGCCCAACCGCGCCTGTGTATCCTCCCTCCCCCCCTGCCGAGCACATGAATGAGCCCCAATCCCCTCGCTCTGGGCCCTGTGACTGACTCACGCGCCCAAGGCCTCTAGCGAATCCTTTTCCTGAAGCATGAGAAAGACTTTGGTTGGGGATCTGTTTGCTTTGCAGTTCTTTGACCAACATTTACATTCCCACGTGGGCACAGCGGCGCATACATTTGTGTGTAGATAAGAAGGCAATTTGAAAAATGTGACATTCAAGGTTGTCCAAGCACAAACACTGTGTGTGATTAAACCGGGCCTGTACTTTTTTTTGCTGTGGTGTCAGCTGAGGTAATGCAGTCCTGCTTATGCATGCTCCTTTCCGCTGTGCTCCCCACAGCCTGTCACTCTGTAAGTAGGTCATTTGGTCACCAGAATGTGTGTGTAAGAGAGGGAAAGTCATGAGTCAAACCTTGTCATAGAAATTCAAGAGCTTAGCCTTTGCTACTGAAGTAGAAAGGGATTTTTCTTTTTTTTCCTCTCGCGGTGATGGGCACCGCATGTGCACTCTAAAAAATAATGGTTCTTCAGAGCAATGCCATAGAAGCCTTTTTCAGTGCTTCAAAAAAAGCATCGAGGCAACAGTTTTTTAATAAAGAACCATTTGACACTGATATGACATAACATAGCCCATGGATGCTTCCATGAAGAATGAAGGTTCCTGTATGGCATTGATGAACCGGTACTGGCCCCATTATTTTTTAGAGTGTGAGTTCCTATCTTGATGTACTATCTGTGGCTTTACACTTCAGCTGTGTGAACACTGCCCAAACAAACACCAACATTCCAAATGCACACTGCCCAGACAGTAACTGACAAAGGAGACTTTCTTAGCTATCATCCAACAAGAACAAAAATAAAAACAAACTAATAGTCCAGATTTACCCAACTGTTGGTGTTTATTGCCATTTGTTGGAACAGTGTGCACACACGTGTAAGTGACGTTAGTGCTGTTGACATGCATATGAAATATGAGAAGAAAGTGTTTAAATCACAAGTAAAAAAAAAACAAAACATTTTCCACATCACTCTTGGAAGACACTGGAATTCCAAACAAAGAGCTGATATCCCCATATCTGATATCTGATATCTCAGACAGAGGGAGTACAGTGGACTGTTTCAGACTGTTCACAGGCTTGTTTAATTTAGTACGTCTGTTCTTCAAGTGCGTTTGAAAAAATGGACATGTAATTAATTCTTGTTCAGGAGCGATGTTGTTTCTGGAACACCGTCAAAATTCTGCTTAATGTATGCGTTGTTTGCAGTTTTTCAAAGCATTTGCAATAAAAATACATTATACACATAAGCTGACAAAAATAACATTGGAGGGAAACATGCACCCTGCATTTCCTTTCGCAAATGACTCATTGCAAACCAAGTCATTCATGTACAAAAAAGGGTTCTCCATATGTTGAAAGAATGTAAAAAGTATTTAATATTAACCAGTCAGTGTTTAAAGCAACACTAAGTAGTTTTTGTCTTTGATCACCCTACAGGTTGGAACTGCAATTGTTTCTCATAGAGAACTACAGAGATTGTCCGCTCCTCCAAACATACTTACTTACTTATGTTATAGCCAATGGAGGGAAGCAAAGCAAAGTGCCTTTCACTCTTGTTACAAGTTGATGAACCACTGAAATGATTTTGGAAACATTATTTTAAGGTTAAAAAAGTGATGTATACAGCATCAACATGTCATTGTTACTCATCCTTCCAAGACACACACAGTCAAAACAGTTCCCCTTTGTGGTTCCCCGATGGTAAAACAAGCTACCATTTGCTACAAGACAAGAAGCTCTCGAAAAAACCCTCTGTTCCAAGAACACCTCTTATCTAACTTGCTAACCACCAGAACAACATCTACATGCACCGGTATTCTCCTTTTGGCTCTCAGCACTTGAGCTTCAGCTTAACTATTATATATTTATTAAATTATACTATATTCCATTGTAGGTCCCTTTGGATAAAAGCGTCTGTATAATGTTGTTGCATTAGAGGTCAGGTTAAAGAAATGGGCAGGCAATGAGGTATTCAGATGAATCGCAGGGCAGGCCTAATTTGGTTATGATGGGTAATTGTTTTTGGGTATTTAATTTCTTTAATCTTTCCCTGAGCCAATATTGTGTGTCTTTGGCAGTATGAGGGCATTACAGCACCATTAGAACACTCTCATAAGACCGTACAGAGTTAATTAACATTACCAAATAGCATTATACTGTCTGATCAGCTCCAGCTGGTCCCCATCTGAGTTTATTGCACTTTGCCTGTTATTGGTTTTTTATTAATATTCTGGCCTACATTAATTAGACATCACAGCTTTGTAATTGACTTTATCATAATACTGATGGGATAAGTAAGGAATAACGGCTGACAAGGTGACTGATTCAGAGGAAATAATCACGAGTTGGAGGCAAAGAACTCTGTAGTGCTAAAATATTTTAATTGATGAGTCCCTTCATATATAACATGAAATATACAGAAACTACTGAGATAACTGGTTCATTTCCCACTTTATAGAATTCTTTGGAAAAACAAGTAGAGCATTGAATAGACAGTCATTTAATTTTTTGGCTACTACAGTTGTTCATTTTGTTGAATCAAACAAAAGTCACTGACTCTTGCCTGTAAAATGAATTCAGGGCCTGCACATCCCTAACTAAACTCAATTCTAAAGGCTTATGTGCCATTGCACTCATCACAAGAACATTGGCTAGCCTTACCCTCTACTCACACAAGGATTTAAGATGAAACTTTTTGGCTTTCTGGTTCTCCACTGGTGAAACAAGCTACCAGTTGGTACAAGGGCTTTTCTGTTTTCAAGAAGCTTTTTAAAGCCCTTATATTTTAAGAACACTTCTTATCCTAACTCGTGCTCACTACCTACCTAACTGATAACTACATTCTCACCTTTAGTCTCCCTGCACTTACAATGCAATAATTTATGTCATTCCTTCATTGTAAGTCACTGCGGAGAAAAGTATCTGCTAAGTGTAATGTTAACTAGTGTGTTGTTAAAAAAACAGCTCAACAGAATTACATGTGTAGCTCCGGCACTAAAATGTATGCATGTCTAAGAGGAAAAGAGCCAATTTTTCCCAGAATACTTCAGCAGGTCGTAATTATGGAGATCTTTACACGACAGGTATGATGGGAACAGGTTGTCAGTGGGTGTTTGACTCTGGAACTGTTGGCTCTGTGTAATAAGGACCTTTGCAGGTGTACCATTTCCAGTGTCAACATTGCAAAATGGTTTTGTGAACATGGCTGTTTGAGGCTCTTGTGCAAGATCCTTTCTGACCAAGATGCTCATTACTTAGAAATGTTCGGGCTGCTGTGGAATCCGGTACAGGCAGAGAGTCTAGACTCGCTTACCTGTACAGTGAAAGACCTTCTCATATTCACACAGCTGATGATGTGCAGCAAAAGTATAAATAAAGTCTCTCAAAGTGTGTGTGTGTGTGTGTGTCTGTGTGTGTCTGTGTGTGTCGTCTGTTTAAACATGTGGAATAGGTCGGTATTTGTAACCTTAGTCATTCAGACATGGGGGGTAGAGATGGATTCGTAGCAGTGAAGCCACTGGAATGTAGCACACTGCTCTCACAGGGTCTTGGCTGGCAGCCCACACATTCCCTCCGCCGGAGAGCCCAACCACCACTGGTGACGCTGGATGCGCCAGTTGATTTACGAAGTCCTGTTAAGAGACTTCCATCCAGTGCTTCCATACTGTCTGTGCAGTCCAGTGCAGCCCTGGACATCTTAAAAAATGCGTTCCAGAGGGAGAGTGGTGAGCTCAGAGGTGCTGATGTGACCTGTAATGTCCTCTTGTCATCCGGCGAAATTGCCCCTTGCTACATGTAAAACATCTGGAGACTCGTGAGTGAGTCACAGACAGGCCCCAGCATTTTTGGGATACACTTATGGGAATTAAAATTATGATTTATGGTTTACTTGTGTTACAAGAATCTGACTCTATTGTAAATCTCTGTATAAGGTTAATCATTCAACAAAAGCTCAGCTATCTCCTCTGCTAACAGTGTTTATTTTAACACCATCAATTTATGTCTTAGTATTAATGAGGTGCCATTTTTTTAATCAATACAACTGTGATATATTCTGTCTGTAGTTGTATGAATCTGACTTTTATAAATCTCTGTACAAGATAAATCATTCAGCAGAACTCAGCCATGTCCTTTGTACAGTGACTAATTATTTGAACGCCATCAATTTATGCAATTTTAAGTGTCAATAAGGTACCATTTAAAAAAAATCAACATAACTTTCACATATGCTGTGTGTGATGTGTAGGTGTGTTACGGTTTCAGTCACAAGTGCAATACATGATTGTGGTCTAATACACTTTTTAAAAAATGAAGCTTACTTCTCCTTTCACTCCCACAGCTGTGCACTCTTTGAGTGTGCAACAGCCAACAAGTTGCACAAGAAGCATAGAGGGGGGCAATATGACTTGATTTGTGGTTAAGCTCAAGTACAATACTATCTTGGTAAACATTGAAGCACACATTTAAATGACTATTTAACTAATTTATTGCACTGTTTTTGGTATGTTTACATGCATGTTGATATTGTGAGACATCGCGGATGTGAATAAACTGGTGGTACAAGTCGTTTCTGCCCCAGTCGTTTTTCCCCCACTGAGCTCACATATCTCTTCCTTCTACAGTAAATACTTTTTTGTAAAAGAGGATTTTTGTTTTACTGGTAAAATAAACTGTTTAAGGTCTGACGACCAACATGTTGTATTAAATAGTTGCTAGCCAGTGTGTTTGGGTTTATTCTATGTTTTGGGCTTAAGACCTTTGGCCATCTCACACCTGTTCTTCAAAGCTTTATTTTCTTTCTAAAATGTAAAACTAAAAGGAATGGAAATCTAAACAAATTCACTGGGATGTTGCCATCCGTCTGTACTACGTGAATGTTTTTGCCTGCAGGATGGGGGTGTGTGTGCATGTCAGTGTAGCCTGCTGTACAGTGATAGGAATGAAAAGCAAAAATGACAGATGATACTCAAGTGTGACACAAAAGATGTAATTAGTGACTCAGTGTGCAACAGGTCTAAGTACACCTGTGTGTGCTCTGGAAGTAATCAAAAGTAGTGATCTCAAAATAAAGATGAAGGTGAGCCCAGTGTTCACAGGTGTGTGGGGGTGTATGTGTGAGTGTGTGTGTATATGTGTGTGTGCACATTAGTGTATGTGTGTTGTGTGTACAGTGTCTGTTGACTTGGGAGAGCGAGGGATAGTTCAGGTTGTATAATTATTGGATTGTTGGGGATTATTTAAAGTTCTGCTCGATCAGTCTGGCCGTGACCTTGTGAAATCCCATGGTCCTCTGATAGAGACCAACTAGGGGAGCATACCAGATGTGTCCATCTCACTTTTATGTGCATGGATACGCTTCAGGGTGCAGAACAGTTTTTCCATTCAGGGAGTGGAAAGCGATTCCCTTATGCATGACATTATAATGCAACTTTTCCTGGCTGGTTACAGAGGATCCTTATAGAGCGTGGCACGCTACTGTCCCTGTAATTGGAAGCTAATGAGGTGGTAAAGGTCAACAGAGCCATGGCCGTTTTAATTGGGACTGCATAACAAAAAATGATTGAAGTGGCCTTTGCATCTCCACTTTTACCTTCCTATCTATTAGATATGACATGGCCACAGAAAACACCAAAGAGAGAGGTTTTTAACAAACAAGTTGTGAGATGTAGAACTTCCTGCTGTTATGTCACTATTATGTCGGAAGTTTGTCTCTCTCTTTTCGTGTCTACTAATGTACTGTTTATTTATTGTCAAGTAGGACGCTCCAAAAAAAAAGAAAATACATCCAAAGGCTACCTTTTACATTTTTTGTCATCGCCCGTCTTTGGTTTGTTCTTGCATGCTGGGTATGGGTTTGCTTGTCCCTTGGCCACTGCCCTCGGGTGGACCAACCCGTAAATCCTCGCCGGCCCTCTGGATCGCAGGGAGTGGAGGCGTGCAGCCTGGGTGGGGTGAAAGGAGGGGGGTGGAAGGTTGCATCCCAGGGCTCAACAGTGGGGTTGGGGTGGGGGAACTCAGGCAACCAGTGGTTTCGGTGGCTCTGCACTAATGTGCTTACGGCTCCCAGGGCCTGGGAAAGCATGAGGTCATAGTGGAGCTGCACTTACTGGAGGTCCGAGATCAAGTGTTGAGCCTGCCTCAGAGCTCCAGCCATGTGTGACTAATGTTGGTGCTCTGTAATACCGACGGGCCACTCGCACTGCTCCCCACCCCCTCTCCCCCACTCATCCCTTTCTCACACTGGGGCTGTTGACAGGTACCGGGCGCCGTCCCCAGGACACAGCGGCAGCAGGTGCCTCTTTGGTCATTAGCACAGGCAGTGCTGCAGTGGCTGTAGTCCAACATGAATTTCCCCTATGAGACAATTGAGTTTACCTTACCTGACTTACCTTACCAGTGTTGATGACGCTACACCAAATTAAAACCAAAAGTTGTTGCACAAACAGAACTTTTCCTTACTTTTTAAGTTTTATTCGAATAAACTGACAAAAGAGTAAAAGTTCTCAGTTTTGTTTGGTTTAACGTTTTTTCGTTGGTGAGCAACTCAGTAGTAGCTCCAGCTCCTCGTACTACATTTCATTTCATACAGAGAGTCTGGCTGTGCTTCCATTGGCATGGTTGTCTCAGGCAGCATCTTGCCTGCCCTTCAGAAAACAAGTTCTTTCTGGAGGTGTGGACTCTGAAGTTTAAAACGACTGGATCTGCCTTTACCCAATTGCTAATACTCCCTCTGTTTGCTGATTGGTCAGGCAAGATGCTGCCTGAAACAACCATGTCGGTGAAACCACAGCCAGACCCTCTGTACGAAATGCAGTGTAGTAAGAGGGGCTGGTTTACCAGGCTACCTCAATAGGTGAATGCTTGTTCTTAACTCCAGGTACTGACAATGTTAGCATTAGGGGCTAGTGACAAGCTCCTTGGCCCTATAAAGAAAGATTTTTTATTAGTGTGGAGACTGGCACAAAATACCCATGTCAGTATTAGAAAAACAGATTTATGAAGCTTAGATGATTAGATGATTCTTTTTAATCACATTTTGGTTTGTCCACGACCGTTACAAATGAAAGGCATTGGAATTGGTTGTGGCTGTACCAGTTATCAACAGTGAGATTTCTGTGTTGTTGTTTCACACAGAGCCCATTTAGGAAACCACGTAGAGTAGATGTCAAGTTGATGTGGTCATCAGTTTGTCATCTGATTCGTCACGTAGGCTTTATGTAGTGACGCCAGTGTTTTGTCAGCGGCTTGAGCTCAGATCTGATCTGTCATTCTGATGTGCGCTGCACAAAGCATGATATATATCCCCATTCTTCATTCATGAACATTCCTTCACACACAATGCTGTGTGTGTGTTGGTGTGTGTGTGTGTGTGTGTGCACATGCATGTGTTTGTCTTTGTGTGTGTGTGTGTTTATATATGTATGAACTGGTGTGTGTTGGTGAATTGGTGTGCGTGTATGTGTGTGTGTGTGTGTGTGTGTGTGTGTGTGTGCGCGCACGCGTGATTGTGTGAGTGAGTGAGTGTGTGTGTGAGTGTGTCTGTCTGTGTGTGTGAGTAAGTAAGTGAGTATGCGTGGGATGTGTCTGTGTACATGTTGTGGTGTGTGTGTGTGTGAGTGAGTGTGTGTGTGCACATGTGAGTAAGTGAGTGAGTATGTGTCTGACTGTGTCTGTGTGCATGTTGTGGTATGTGTTGGTGAATTGGTGTGTGTGTGTGCACATGTGAGGAAGTGAGTGAGTATGTGTGTGTGCAGTTATATGTGTGTCTGTGTTTGTGTGTGTGGGTTTTGCTGTATATATGTGTGCATACCATGTCCAATAAGGCATGCATCTGTGTGTGCGTGCGTGTCTGTGAGTGAGTGTGTACATGCACATGTGAGTAAGTGAGTGAGTATGCGTGTGAATGTGTCCGTGTGTATGTTGTGCTGTATGCATGTGTGTGTGTGTGTAAGGTTTGTCTTGTGTGTATAGGCAAGTGTGCATATGTGTGTTTGAGCGTACATGTGCCCACCATATCTTCAGAGGGCCGATGCTCCGATGCTCCTGTCGGCAGCAGATGTCGCGTGCAGAGGCATGGGCCATCATTTCTCAGCCTCCACATAGAGCTGTGTGCTCCACGCCCCGCCTCTGCCCACTGCTGAGATAAGCATCGAGCCGCCATCCACGGCCCTCCTACCAGCACAGCTCATTACACAGTAGGTATTGTCTGTGCACATGATGCGATAACGCATACACACAGACACTGACACACACACACACACACACACACACACACACACACACACACACACACACACACACATACACACACACACGGACACACAGATGCATGCATTATTGGACATGGCATGCACACATATATACAGCGAAACCTGCACACACACACACACAGACATACGTATAACTACACACATGCACGCTTACTTCATGATTACTTCACATGGCACGCAAACACATACAACACAAAGCAAACACACAAACATACACATACATACACACAGTCACACGCACACATGCATTACTCCACATGACACGCTCACAGATGTACATTAACCCACAAGCACTGGCTTGTTCTGATTTAAGGTCATAGTGACTACTTACTTTTACCCCTCCACCCCCCCTGCCTTATTTCCTTTTCTTTCTTTTCCTTCATTTGCACAATTCTCAAGCTGTTAATCTTGCCAGAGAGTGGAGAGGTTTTGGGTCATGTTGTAGTACAGCAGCAGTGGTGATGGGAAAGCCAGCCATGCCTACATACCTGTGGCTGAGTGAGGAGACACTGGGGCCATGCCTGAGCGGAGAGAGGACGCCGCCCCCCAACCTCTTATCCTTCTTTAACCCGTTACCTTCCTCTGGTTGTGCTCTGTTATGTGTTCGGGGTAAACCATGTCAAGAGGACGGCCCTGGAGTCATTATCCAGTCATGTCGGATTATTAGAGAAGTCAGGGGCTCAAAGCAAGTAAGGCAGGGGAAAGAAGGCCAAATGCCAGAGTCATTATTTATGGTCCCAAGTGCCAAAAAAATGTTTAGCGAAGAAAAAAAAGGTTCCAGCTTATGTTAATGTGAGCAAATGAAATGAGATTTTTCAAGGTTGTGCCATTTGTTTTTTTTGTTGTGTTTTTTTTTTGTTTTAAGCCCAAAAGCCATCTTCAGCATAGATGGAAATGAAGATTAGATTCCTAAAGTTGATCTGGACAGTCACTGTTCTAATTATAGGATGCGGCTCTGTGAATACTTCCCTGTTCTGTTGACAGCTACATGAAAAGAATGTTCTGCTTTGAGGAAGTCTGTGTGAGCTGTTTCTGCTTTCTACTGTCATCGAGCACCTCGGAGGACACTGTGGCGTGTAAGCGAAGTGATAGTGACTGATTTTGCAACCGAGCATCAGGCAGTTTTATTTTCAACCAGCCATTTGCCAGATATGGAAGTCATGCGAGGTCACGTTCTCTGTGCTCCATAAGGTAGTTTAGAAAAAGCGTGACGCATCCAGACCAACCTAAAATGGGTCTTGAAAGCACCCCCCATAATTATAACGGGGGAAAAACTCTCCATTCCGAGTCAACCCAAGAATCATGTTTGTGCCCATCTCTTAAACCATTCATTGAGGTCAACAGAAGCGGGAAAAAAGCAAATCTGAATCTTTCTTTCCATTCACTCTCCCTCCACTGTTCCATTAGGGACTGAGATTCAGCAACTGGAACACTTCCCAGCTAATAGCCTTTCACCCCTTTAAAAAGACAAGCTTCTTTTTTTTAAATGCTGCACAAATCTCTGGCACTGAACTGTGGCCTTTATACTCTCCGAGGGTTTCCTCCTGTCAGGCTCCAGTGAAAGTGTGTGAGTCCTGTCCTGTCGCTCCTGCAAAAGGAGGTTTTGTTGCCTGTGGGCCCGGCCTGGCGGTGGCTGGACAGGGGAGCCCGTCGTCCGTGAAAAGCTTTCTCCAGAGGGAGGATGCACCGGCACAGAGGGGCTGTGGCGGACATTTCCTGCACATTCAGCAGCTCAGACGGACCTGTCACTGTTTTCTTTTCTTCTCATTTTCTTTCAACCCTTTTCTCACCATCTCCTTCAGCTTCTCCTGTTCTGTCTTCTGCCTCCTTTTCTTTTTCTTCTTCTTCTTCTTCTTTCTGCTGGTTAAAATACCGCCTGCCTGCCTAGCTAGCTGCCTGCCTGCCTGCCTGCCTGTCTACCCTCATGCTAGGATGTGGGACTGTAATTACGGTTCCCAATTAAGCCACGTCCGTGAGCACTCTGAACATTTTTCCACTACCAGCACCACCATTGGCAAGTGCCCCTGCAGGCTTTTGCGTTGCCAGGCGCAGAGATGTGATGAGAATATATGCTCTTAACTGAACTACAGTCAGATCACTGCAGTTTTTCTGTAACAGTAAGACAAACATTGTTCATTTTCAAATCTACTTATACATGTTAACACACTGCTACTTTGGCATCATGTGGCTTTGAGATACCAGTGATCAGTCATTGACCTCACAAGGTTTTTTATTTATAGTGGAATATTGTTGCCTTTACACTTCAGTCTTTTTTTTCCAGAGCAGAGTGGCTGAAAATCACAGACACATAATCGGACAGAATCACATGCAAATATCCATTTCAAAACAAAAGAATACAGGCCAAAGTACTTTGTCTGATGGAAGAGTGGGGGAAAGTGACACACAAGTCAAACATTGGGCATTAATAATGCATGTTTGTGTCTATGGAAAATAAACTCACTCTGTGCATCCTCCAGATGGCCAGAAGGGCCCCATGGCTGTGAACATTGCAGAAAAAAAGTTTTTACAAATTAATGACCCCTCTCATAAGTGCCTGTCAGATCCCGACTTTGACAGCCCAAGGCCAAGGGAAAACGACATCCCCCTCTTCCACACTGTAAATGATTTTGGAGAGTTATGTAGGGAAGTAGCCTGGTGGACCAGACTCTGTCACTTTAGAGCCTGGCTACTCTCAATCGCCATTTGTTTACTTACTGGTGGGCAGATACTTTCTGTGAACTTTAAAATTATTTTAACTGCCTGAATTCAAAATACATACTTAACATACTTCAATCCCATCGCTCTCAGCCCTCCCACTGAGCTCCATAGTCCTCCGTCTGTTGACTGATTTTTTACTAAAACAATTAGTTGGGGAAACCAAATCCATTGGACAGTTTCCTGACTATAGTACTGTAGCAAAATACAACACTGAGCAGAGTCACTACAGTGGTGCTAGCCTGGCAATAGGGAAGCAGCTTGAGAAAGAGAAGGGAGCAATGGAGAGGTTGGCAGAGGTAAAACAGTTGCCCTGCAACTGACAAGGCTGAGTCTGCATAATACAGGTTATATTCAAAGATGGAGGTTTTTCTTTCTAGAATAACCGGCTTCATGGGTCACCCTGGGGATTATGGTGAGTTGAGAAATAAAATACACAGTTTCACAATATTGAGTTGTCTGTGTGCTGGGAAAGCTTGCTTTAGAAAACACAGATACTTGTGACCCTTCCTCTATAACTTTTCCCTTTTCCCATCCAGGCCTCAAGTGAGTTTCTGAAAAGGCACATTCCTTTCCACTTGGGTAGGGGGTAAAATCACCTATAAGATTAGGCAGCCCCTTTTTTAACACTCTTGGCTTAGGAAAATATATTTTTGGCAGCGCTGGCTACATTTTTCTCCCAGTTGTCTTGGTATGTGTTTTTTAAGTAGGGCTTTTATTTTTCTCCTGCATTCCAGCTATCCCTACAGAAAACATTCACTTCCTGTAATGTGGTGGATGGGATACTTTGTCGGAGGGAAGTGCAGGATCCTTGGTGTCTGCAACGAGTTTAGTGAGAACCAAAACAGCTTTGGCAGGAAAGAGAACTCAGAGAAACAAGAACTCATATCTCTACTGGTGTAGGGCCAGTTCCAGGGCCCAACTTCAACTTATAACACGTAGAGAGTTCTTTCATCACAAGGTGTTAGCTACCCCACTTAGGCTTGAAAAATGTCATTTTCAAAGAGTACAGAAACATCAGTTTCCCTTGAGGTTTTTCTTATGCGACATCAAATGCACCGTCTCACTATTCAAAGAGCCCAACCCACCATTAAAGTGTGAATAATGAAGAAGGGTGTTTTTTGCATGCGTGGATGTTTTACAGTGTTTGTTTGCCTCCCATTCGAATGTGGACCACGCTGGCATGCACAGCACAGTTCCCTGTGGAAAAAGGAATTTTGTGGCTTTTGGAGTCATTACGAGCTCTCGCTTAGTCTTGCTGTGCAAAGATTTATGTTTTTTAGAGAGAATTAGGCATGTAAGAAATGATGTTAAATCACCAGCACATTGTAAGACATTGACACATTTATATGCCTGAGTAGATGTTGATCGGCCCCTTGCTGTTATACTATCATTGGGAGGCTCTGTGGGCTCAGTTAAAGCATTCTGAAATCCCCACACTCTCTGACGTCCCAGTGCTCACATTTCATGCATACACCATGTCATTCGGTTTGTGTGTTTAACACATAGCCAGTATAATGGCCATTCCTACAGCCAATGAACCTGACAAAATCTGGATCAGTTTCACTTCAGAGCAAAGTAGCCTAAGCCCAGACCATCAGGAGGAAGGCAAGAGAGAGAAAACCCCAAATCATTCTGTTTATCAACTCACATTATCATTGTCTATCAAAACATACTATATATGAACATAAAAAGAGAGAAAGGGAGGGAGTGACAAAGGGAAAGAAAAGAACACCACAAGTTCCCTTTCAGGATTCATCAGAAGGTAGTTTATAATGAGGAAGTAAACTTCGCACTGATAGAAACCAAAAATGGAAAATTTTGTGATGACCAGACATGCACACTTTCACCCTTGTCATCCACAAATAAGTTTTGTTTATATAGTATGTGATATTCTTTTTTAAAGTTCTTTATAAATATAAACTAAGGTGACCAAATGTCCTGTTTTCCCAGGACGTGTCCTGTTTTCACGTCCTGTTCTGGTTGTCCTGTTTTTTTTTTTTTTAAATAAAGTGATGAAAATGTCCTGGTTTTCATTGTTTTTCATTTCATTTGTTATATTCTATGTTCTATATGTATTCTATTATGCATGTATCAAACAAGATAACATAATTATTAAGGGAAAGCTAACTTATTTAGCCATTTAGCACCCCCCTCAAAACAAGGGCTACGTACTTCATGGAGCAACACCGAGCCCACCCACCCCACCTTCCCTACCAAGTGTCCTGGTTTTCGGTTTTCAAAATATGGTCACCTTAAATTGCCTTTTTCAATGGTAAATGCAGACACCATGTCTATGTCTTTTCCAAACTACTTCGGCTATATAGTTTGTCGATATCAAAACAGAAACCCTGTGGGATCAAATAATCAATAATAATCAAACTGTCCTGAAACTGCCTATAGTTGTGGCACAGTAACACAGGAACCAGAACCTGTGTATGAACTCCACGTTAACCTCGGCAAGGCCGTCTTCTGGAGATCCTGTCTATCTGTAGAGTTCTTTGGAGTCACTGGGGCGTGTGGTGGAAACTGCACCGTCTGACCCCAGGAAACCACTAATGGCCACTCAGAAATAGCACACACAAAAGGGAGCCAAAATGGAATGGGATGAGGTCAGCGCTTTCAATCACTCAGAATTTACATAACTTATCAAAGTCTCTAGTCTGCTGGGTGAGTCCAATAAAAGGCCATTTTAATTTACCACCCACAATGGACGAACCGATGGGTTGCTTTTTTTTTACCTGCCCAGTGAGCAGTGTCTGTAGCCTTGGTGAACAGCCCTGTTCAATGCCTCATGCCACACCCATTCTATTATACAGCTATCTCTCTTAGCAGCTGTGTCAATTTGCCATATGTCAGATGGTTAACCATCTAGAAACCAAAAATACACTCTTGGGAGTAGGTGGATATGGACCCAAAAAAGCATCTTGTCCAAGGCGGGTGATTTCTCTTGTTTTATGGTGCGTAATCAGAAATCAAACGATGCTCAGAAAACATTCACGTTCAACATTACACAATAAATCACAGACAGACAGGAGCACTGAGTAACTCAAAAAAACTGCTGTGTCAGTGGCTTGTGCTGCACCAGGCTTTATATGAAACATGTAAAGGTTTAGAGGGGAGACATCAGTGTTAACGTCATGTGTGCAGAAGGAGTTTTGGTTGGAAGGCCGCTCCGAAGGTTCCCGGAGATTTTTAACCCTGTCCTGGCCCGGCTCAATAGCCAGTCTCCTGGTAGAGGGGCAGCATCTCACCTCCTCCAGACGAGATTAATATAACCAAAGGATGTTCCCCGTTTTTGTGTGTGTGAGGGACTATCGGTTCCATACAACAACTTTTAGTTCGTTACAGCAATATGAATAGGCAGTCATGGCCTTGGGTTTGGTTTAACATATTTCTTTCATTGTTTCTTATTCTTACTTCTTTTTTCAAGGTGCATCTGCTGGTTTTCTGTACTTGTATAGTGTAGTTGTATAGTGAAAATAAAGGCATCTAATCTAATCTAAAAAAATTTATATATATTTTCTGAAACATTTGGAACTTAACTTCAAGTTTTTTTTGCACATTGTTGTTGTTGCCTGCTAATGTATTTAACACTGATGCTGTTATGAGAAGTTGACTGGAACTGAAATAATAGTATGAAAAACATTATTGTTATGCTAACAGTGCACCCAGGAGTTAAAGAATGCCTTTCTTTCCTCATTGTTTCTCCATCCCTTTATAGCCCTGGTCTCTCATAGCTGACAAACCCATCACCATAACTATTACAATGTTATGTTACGCAAGATCTAGAATTATATAGACTGTCTCTTGAAAATATAATTTACTTTTGTGATTTACACAATAGAAGATTGGATACAGCGGCTGTTGTTACTAAAACAACAGTAAAAATATAATTTATCCTTTTTTTTACCAGGACAGTCTTTTCGAGGTAAAAATACGTCTTCTTCAAGGGAGTCCTGGCCAAGATGGCAGCAAATGAGAAAATAGACAGAAACAGGACAAGTTTAAGTTCTATATAAAACTTCTGCTATAGCTGTAATGGAAATCTCCTGTAAGCAAAAAGTAAATCACCGTGACTTTGACCTGCTGTGTGCCTCACCTAGTGTGGCCGTTAGGAATGTAAGGGTGTATGTCATTAGTTCCGCCACTGAAAATGAAGCCCGTGGCCGACGCAGCTGCCTCCTCCTCATAAGGCACTGCCTAATTGGAGGGGGTGATGGGATGGGATGGGATGGGATGGGGGGGGGGCGACTTGTGACGCCCCTGTTAGGTACCTTCCTCCTCCTCCCTCCCCCCTCCTCCCTCCCCTCTCCCCTCTTGTGCGATTTCCCTCAGGAGTTCTGTGACGAGGAGAGGTGCAGTAATGGCCGACCCATTAACCAGATGTCCGCACGCATTAAGCTAATGAAGTCAGGGGGTGAGCTCTGGCCCAAGCAAAAGCAGGGGCGTGCCGGGCACCACCCACCACCCCCCCTATACACACACATACACACACACACACACACACAAGTTGAAGTGTGTCGGCTGTATCCTGTCTGTGCCTTTGAACAGCATCGAGCTCTTGTTAACCCCTTCAGCCTGACCTCTAGCCAGGGCAGACATCCGGCTTCACACCATAAAACGCTGGCTGGAACATCACACACTCCAGTGCTGCGATAGAGGCCCTGAAGATTGATCTGTTTGAGGAGTTGCTGTAGATTAGATCAAACTAAGCTGCGTGAAGTCAGATGCTAATGAGCATCCCATCTGAAGACATGAGAAGTTTTCTTTGTGGCTTGTTTATTTTTTTCATCTCCTTTCTTCATCAAAGCTTACTTGCTCACTAGCGTACTTGATTTTGCTGTTTTTTTCTATGAGAATATACTAGCCTTTTCAAAATAATAATGATAAACCACAAATGATAAATGTCTACAGACGTTTTGTTTATTTTTGTGTCATGCATTTCCTCATGTGTATACAAATACACAATGTTGTTTTCAAGAGTATAAAATGCTTCTTTTTAATAAACCTGTATACATTACATTACACTAGATTACACTTAGCGGACGCTTTTATCCAAAGTGACTTACAAAAAGCAGTATATTTTAGATTACTTTGAGGAGTAGAAATATTACTGGTTACTGCATAGTTCATCTCTGGCGGGTGATAAGGAAGTCAGCTTTGCCTTACTGAAGAGCAGCACACACCTCTTGTAAAGAGCAGAAGACTGATGCATCCACCAGCTGCTATCATTTTACAGTGGACCACCATTCACTCTACCTTCACCATTTGCTTTACCTTCTACTGACATTCAAGTGGGCAAATTTGGCCGAACCCCGCCCCCCCTACACACAAACACACACACACACACACACACACACTATATTTGGGAGGAATTTGATATGAGCTGATGTGATGTTCCGGGTGAGAAAGAAGTATGCCTCTGATCCTCACAGGTCAGAGGTGCAGACGGGACATAACTGGCTCCACTTTTGCAATCATTAGAAATGAGTTTTGAACAGATTATCTTTTGATCTCTAATGTGAGACAATTAACCTTTTAGCTCATGTTTAAATTCTGGTGGACCCCTGGGTTAAGCCACTTACATCTAACAGGGTCGAGCTTTGGCCAAGACCAGCATTACATAAGGTTGTCACTTTTTATGAACAATCTATGTTTGACATGGCTAGCATAGCCATAGCCATAGGTTTAGCTTATTGATTGAACACACACTCGATACTCAGAAAAACAAGTTAAAAGTTACAGTTACAGAGATAAAAACATCCACATTTCGACTTGAATTAGAACTTGGAACTTAATAGTTAATATCGTTTGTATTATATGATAGCATTGACAACAGACATGAACCTTGTTTAAACATATACATATTCATATAGCACCAGACATCGTATGAATAACAGACATATAAAGTTGTCATTTTCATTGTATTTCAAGTTGCTCCAGACTAAATCAAAATTATTAATGCTAGAATTACATGTGCCTTTATTCAACATACCACAACTTAGTGAATGCAGTTTTTTCTTGACATGTCATTGTTGATGGTGTTTTGTAGACTGTTTGTCTGCACCAACTGCCATTCTTAATTCATCATGTGTGCATGCATGCCTGAGTGTTCTCATAAACATTCACAAACATTTGGCAACACAGGGGAAAGAGCAGGGTGGAGACCAGCTCTTTTGCCTTAAACATCAACGAAGACGACTGCCAAAATATTTCATTTCTCTGAGGTCATCTGTAACTTTGGTCCAACTTATCTCGATTTGCATCTCGCCCCTTTTTACTATTTTGTCCATGAATTTATCAATTCCCTAAGGATGGTGTGTGAGGAGATCAGGAGGGTTCGGAACCTTAAATAATCACATTATAAATTCAGAGGTTTACGGCCTCCGCAAATATTCCCTTTCAAGCATCATTGCAATATCTCCAGTTGCAGATTGATTTTACATGTGGTGTGTCATTATTTGTAATGCAGTTGCACGCGCAACCAAACTATTTTAACGCAGAGTGCCAGAAAAAAGATACATATTGGAGTACAAGAAGTAAGAATGAATGTCCATTAACTGCAGGATAGCTCTCACTATTCATTTACAAAGCCCAGCTTTGTAATTTATGACCTGTAGTCCGTTAAATTGTGCTCCAATGACATTCACTATAGAGATATTTATTCTCCCTTGTTTTCTTTATGTGGAGAACAACTACAAGAGAAGAGAATTTTCTTGTCACATTATGTCGACTTAAAATCCAGCCTGTGATACAAATGTATCTCTTTGTATAGGATAAAAAGGAAGGAAAATTTATCTGGGCCATACTCATGAAATGACAATGCATTTTCTGAATAATCTAGCAACAAAGCCATCATCAGATGGCTTTTACAGTTAACAATGACTCATGATGTAAATAATCTCCCTTATTATCTAGATATATGATTTCAGTAGACCACAACAAATTACATGAAGTGACATAGTTTCTCACATTCTTGAAAGTCTGGTTGGAATGTCTGGTCTATTCTGACCACACTGCCCTTGGACAGGTCAAATTTAAGTGGGTGCACATTTGAACCACTGGGCCATGTACACACGAAGGAGCCTGATTTTAGATGGAAAATTGCTGGTTACTGTTAAGTGATTTTTGATTAATGGTACTGAAAAGCTTTCTGTCCTAATATTGACCAGCAAAGGCCTCACACGACTCCTCCATATGACTTCCACAGGTCACATCTAGATCCCACACATCTAGACAGCATCTGGAAATTGTGAAGTCCATTACCATCATCGCTGGAGTGAACTGGAACTGGAATGGGCCATTTCAGAGATGAAACTACCCTCTCTTACTGTCGTTTAGCCAGTGATTAATGACTATTAGACCTCCACCAAGCCGTTGTTCAACACAACAGTGGCATCACTGTTTAATGCATTGCCCTCTCACTACAGTATGATGATAGCATGTTAACGTCAGTCACATTGGTTGCTCACAGATTTTATCACTACATTTGTGCAGTGAGAGCAGTTACGTGCAAAGAGAGTGAAACGCACTACGGTTATATCTACCCTTTGTGGGCAGTTAGGGTGATTTATGACCCGTTACATGTCTGCGGACATGATTAGCATAGCAACAATCCATTAGAGTGTGCAGTGTGATTTATATCTAGTGGTTCATTTGCGCTTCTCTGAAGACACCAATGGTGAACTGGTTTAATTTTGCTAAACACCAATACTGTGAGAGTATTATTTTCTGTGACTGTCCATACTGAGTTTGGTTTATTGATGTGGCTTCACATGCTCTACAATAATTTTACAGTAAATTCCCGTAGATCACAAAGAGCAATTCTGACATGTCTCCCACGCTTAGGAAAGACCACAACATGTGCTAACTGACAAACAATTGAAAGCTATTTTAGTAAGCGATTTTAGGAAGCAGACAGTATTTCACTTTCAGATGAATGATTAACAAGTGCAAGTATTCTATGAGACAACTATAAAAGTTTTTATTCAATATTCAATCTTAAATGATTCTAAGTGATTCTAGTTTCCATCAAGGTTTCTTGTTTCCTATAGTATGACTAAAACAAGAATTTTATATGTAGTCTTTTATTAAGAAGACACACATATATTGTAATTACAGTTGACAGTCACTGCGTTCACATGGTGGGATTGGTTTGGATTGGGATTGGTTTGGGTGTTGCTAGCCAAGGGGTGGTCTGTCCCAAAATCCTTGTTCACATGCAGTTCGTCTAAGCGGATAATGGTCAGAGACCTGGCCCTTTCCGCTACGCTAGGTGGGTGGCGCTATAGTCAACTTCTATCTTTCTATTATTATCTTTTAATGCAAGGAACGTCTGTTCCACGCATAACTCTCAAACCACTCATCCGCTTGATCTCAAATCTGGAGGGCGTCATCATAATGTTACCAGTGTGTGCAGTGCCAAGTTTCGTGTTGTTTGGGCAAAAAATGCCAAAGATATCGTCAAACCGTGCCGACCCAGCCATGACGACCCAGGCTGATAACATTTACAACGCTAGCTGTTACAATGTTGGACATAACGCGACGACATAACTACAATAATGGACAGAACACGAGTAAACATTTGCCCACAACAAAGCTGCTACATAGGTAAGATACGCAACAGCAAACTACAGCACTGCACACATATGCCTACAGTGCATACAGACAACACGTAGAGGAGACTGAACTTTTCACCTCTCATTCCGGTTATTCCACATCGCAAAACAGTGGCTAAAGAAAATCTTACAAGTCAGTCAGTGCAAATGTATTTACGTAGCGTCCTCCTTTCACCTTCACCCACTTAAACAATAAGGTGGTCTAAACAAAAACGTAATACTCTGGCACATCTTCTATGGGCTCTGCACTGGTCCTACTAAATAAAGACAATAAATAAACTTTCTGGCATGGTGGTGATGGTGTTCCAGGAGTTTGACACATTTGCGTGCATGTTGTGTGTTAGGAAGTCCGTATGAAGGAACAAACTGCGTTTTTTATTTCGTTAATACATGCGCAGTTGGCAAAACCAATCCGATCCCGTACACATGGCAGCACCAAGTGGTTTAATACCGGCCCAAGCCTGGCGTTTCAAGTGGTTTCGGGAAACCAATCTCAAGCCGATCGTTATCCCATACACATGAAGCCGGTACGATCCCAAACCAGTTACAATCGGTTTCAACTCATCCATGTGAATGCAGTGAATAACTGTTGATTTAGCTAAAAAAAACTTACCTTTACAGTGTGTTAGCCTAAGAGACAGTAGAGTACTCTTCTTCACATGCTCAGAGTAAATGTTTTTTTTTTGCCTTCTGTCTTCTTTTTGTTGAAGGTGATTCTCAATGAAAATCTTGAAGCCAAGCGTCTTTTACACGGCCTAATGATATAATGATGAATGCCATGAACACATAATGGTGCCTGGCAGTGGGCTGCGGCTCTCGTACTGCATGTGATACAGACAACCCAAACAGACAGCTGAACAAACCAGCTGCTCCTCCAGCCAATGCAGAGACCAGAGGTGATCACCTGCAGATGTGTACCTGTGGGCGGCCTTGCTCAGTCTTCCTCCCATCCTGCACTAGGGCATCCCAGCACAGCATACGGACACAGAGGCCACTCAGTGGCCACCAAAGGCCCACCAGGCCCATCTGTGAGTAGACCAGAGAGAGAGCAGGCCCATCTGCTACTACTCAGTCCATCCTGACACGCCGGCCTCTGCTCTCTGCTTAACAGGGAGAGGTGCAAAGACAGGGTGAATATGCCTGTCCCTCAGCTCACAGTCCAACATGACATGGTGACCTCTGCTTTCCATTTCAAGGGCAATTTATTTATTTCAGGAGACAAGAGTTGCGCAACAGAATATGATGTAGAAGTTACAAAATGTCTGTCTGCCAGGGTGTCGTGTATATAAAAAAATGAAACTACACAGACATTAGTGCATACTGTGATTGGATAACAAGTTAAAGTTCATGCAGGTGCATAGAAAACACGCATATTACCTTTTGTGTTGTTGGCGGAGGATTATGAAAGCCTTCAGCACTGCAACATCTGTCAATTTTTTTTTTGTTTTTGTTGAATGACATTTGTTGGCTGGACTATAAATTTACCTCAGAAGTGAGAGGAGGAGCAGGAGCAAGCTGGACATGCATGTACTGGTAACACTTTCTATGAACTCAGAAAACATTTATAAAGGGCTATAATGCATTCATAAAGCTTTATAATGATTGACAGAAGTATTTACAACTTTTTATACATACTCATGACTGCATTTGTAAGGCATTATGTTATAAACCTTTACAACTTTAAGTGACAGTGCATTGTAAATGTTTGACCTTTTTCACCTCATCGCAGTCAAGACGTCAAAATAGCTTTATAATCTACTGTGTCACTTAAATTTGTAAAGGCTTATAAGATACCCATGTACTCACAGCACATTATAACACAAGCTCAGCAATTTCACGTGAAAATCTTGTATCTTAGCTCTGAAACTATTTAAATGTTTAATAAGATGATTAATACCACTAGTTTGCATTAGATACCGGTATGTTCCTGATGCCCTGAAACTGCCCTGCAAAAATACTACATGGGACTGTCACTCTCACCCTCCCCTTACTCCGCCTGTCTCTCTATCACTTGCTGCATCTGTCACTTGTCCTAATAAGCTGAAGAAAGTTGCAGTAGATTTCGTGTTAATTGTGGGTGCCCGGAAGTTGCTTTTCAAATGGAGGTCAGGGGAGAATTGGGATGACTGTGAACCACTGCTCTGCATACTCATGTACACCATGGGGACCTCTGGCTGTCCTTCTTGGGCAGCTGGTGAGAGTGCTTAAGAGTCCAGCTGGTGACTTGTCTGTCCTTGAGGAGTGTTACCTGGGGGGCAGGAGCCCCAGAGAACCCGATGACCCACCAGTGAATTGCTGGCACCCCATCATTTCCTGGCCACACACCATCATCTGATGTGAGCTCAGGCTGCGTCTGAACTGTGGCGGTATTACAAGACCTGAAGAAAAGGCCACCTGCCATTCGTTTCAGTTTATTTCAGTGGCCTGTGCTAGGCTAGGGAAATTCATATGAAATTAAATGCATTATTTTGCTTTCGAAAATGGCATTTTATGGGGCTAATTTTGGTGCAGTTGCAGAGTACAGCCCTATGTTGTTGATACTCATTGGACATTGTCAGAGGAGCAAAAAAGCACAGTGATGGTGTTCTGGGATGTGCATCGTGCCCCATAGTGTCTTATAGGTGTCTTCACAATGAGCGAGGGAAGACAACACCTGAAACTAAGCTAGCACAAAAGGTAAAAAGACGAGTCGAAAGATGGTGACAAAAAAGTACCTTGCTAATGGGCTGAAGCTAACCATGCCTCCCCCACTAGCTCTAAAATCCTACACAGACAAGAAGATTTGATCCAGGGGGGGGATAGGATGGGCAGGAGGAGGGAGAGGGGAAAGGGTTTGGCCAGGCTCAGTACCTAAGAGTAGGCTCCCCTATGTTACAATGTTACAATCCAGGCACAATTCTGATTACCCATGCAGTATCAACAGGGGGTCCTTTGAGGACATGAGTTATTTCATTTTTAACAATAAGTAGGCACAAAATAGTATTCTTTCAGTGGGCTAAAGAAACTTTTCTAGTCGTGCCACTCTCCTCCTGGACCAGAAAGATACAGAGAAAGTGTAACGTTCCTCATGCTACTTAAATGTCAGACTCTTTAATCAATCTGACAAATCGCATCAATTTGCGCATTGATTGGCCACTGAAGATCCCTGTTCATGTGAGTCTTCATCCACAATGACATCATTGACTGAGCTGCTATCTCACCAAGTCAGATGGCGTTAATGGTGTTAATATGGCCTGTAACGAATATGTGAATATGTCAATAAGCCCAACGAGCAGGAATATCTCACACAGCAGAGGGTTTGTGTCTCTGTCGCTAAGTGGAAAATTTGTGCTGTTGGCATCACATGGCACGTTACACAACATCTACAGTCCTCATATAACACGGCAGGGTAAGCAAAGGCATCAAAGTAGCTAACTAATTGAGTGTGGGTGTTAATAAGCCCTGAGTTTGTGTAAGTGAGTCTACCAACAGTAGACTTTTATGGTTTCTTTCTACATGCCAAAAGGTGGTATGAATGGCTTATGGTACAGTTATATTACAGAACATAAATGTTAATAGTTTACCGTACTGTTTAGCTCCACACTAAACTTTCTAATGCCTTATGTGTGTGATATTTGAGAAAGTGCACATCTGGTGTACACATTAGTCTGGAACTGGACACAAAAGCCTGTCAGCATGTAGGCATTGATGATGGAGAGTGCAGCATAACATTACAATTCTGCTGCGTCAACCCGAATTCAATATCATTCAGCGGGCCAAACTTTTCTCCTTCTGTTCTTTCTTTTAAATGACTATAAGATTAGTCCCCTGCCAGACCTCTCCTGAAGATGAGCAAATGAGGTGGAGGAAATCTATGAAATCTCATTTTAATATGCAGTCATGCTCGGACATGGACAAACGTGCTAAGATGTTATTTCAGCAGAAGCAGACACACGTCCTTGAGCTGAAAGACTTTAATTGAATTAAAGAAAGATAGAAAGATAGAAAGTGCAAGATTAAAGGGGGTGAGGGGGAACCGGAGGAAGAGGGAAACCCACGGGTGTCATCCCTCTTAACGGGCTCTCAGAGAAGGAGAGGATAGGGCAAGCCAGTGCTAATAACAGACTCCCTGCAGGGGTGGCTTATTTCTTACATGTGCAGAGTTCACATGCTAGCACACTATGAATATTGCTGGAATCCCTCTTCATGGAATCCTAGGGAGCATGTGGCCCTTATGAATCTGTAGTGTGTAACCATAAGTTTGGAAGCCCATTGACTTCTATCATTTTTTATTATGTTGCAGGTAAAGCATCACTGACTAGAGAGGTGAGATTTCAAGGTATTTCGCTGATCCGAACTCGCAGCGACCAGGAAGTGGCAGAACAATTTCAATTTTGGGACTATATTGTAATTTTTTTGGTTTTCCCCTCTGAGTCCAGATGTATGGGACACCCTGTTTTGTGTGGTTTGAGCAAGCCCTGGCTGAACTGTTTAAAAGACACAGTGTTATACATGAAGAACATCAGGTTCATGTCACATCTTTAAGTCACTACACGTCATGCCAGAGGTTGGCTGAAACCCCTAGTGGAATACGCTACATAAGAGGTTTATTAGATCAGTAGCCTAAAGGGGTTTACATAGGTGTCTATATAATGCTGCAAGCTCTCCTTCCCTAACCAACCAAAGGGGCAGCTATACCATGGGAGTGTATAGCCTAGTAATGCCCCAGAAATTATTTTATGTACACTTTAAATACACCCACATGTGTGGTGTTGGTATCTAACTCACACAATGATGATTAATGGCACAGTAAGGTATCAATTTGAAGAGGAACGCTGGTCTTTCAACCATCACCCGGGGAAGAGAGATGAAAAAATAGTTAAGTGTCAAGACAGAGAGGGGCAGGGACAGGGAGACAGAGAAAGAGAGAGGGAGAGAGAGAAAGGGAGGTAAATGGTTTGAATATGTCCCATATGATTCTTTCCCCCCACTGGCCAGCTTATGCACAGCCTTGTAAGAAAACAGCTTGAGAAAATAAGTGGGTATTATTTTTCAGTGGGACATTATAGCTGTGTTGTCACAGGGGTGTGCCTGTTTCTCTTTCTGTTACTGCCGGGGGGAAAGGAGAGTGAATCCACAGTGAAAGCCAAAGGAAACACTATACACATGCATACACACACAGGCACACACATACACATGCACGCGCGCGCACACACACACACACACACACACACACACACACACACACACACACACACACACACACAAATCAATAAATACACACACATGCAAAGAGGGTGAGATGGTAAGAGAATACACCTTCGATTCCTTTTACAGGAGGTCCTAAAAATGACACATACTGTAATTTACAAGCGGACTTTCATAGAGTCGCATAGCGCCCATTAACATTTTGCAGAGTGAGAAACACAACTGGAATAATCTACTGTTATCTCTCACCTGCCCATCAATTATGCGTGAAAGTACACATTGAAGGGTATGTATGTTTTGCACAAAATGCCCTTGGGGCTGTAGCTTCACGTTATAGTTTGTTTGCTCTGTAGTCATTTCTCAAAACTGCTGTCACAGGTGTGATTATTCATAGCTGCACTGTGATGTGTAATTATGTTACCTTGACACCAGCTTGGTTGCTCTGAAGTGTTTGCCCGTGTTTCTGTGCCCTCACACAGAAACTCTTGACAACTATTAGACTCAGCTACTCTTCAACTTCAAGACTTCAAGACTTTTATTGTCATTGAACAGTTGCCTTTACAATGAAACCAAACAGCAAGACCACTGAGGTGCAAGAAGAAAGTAACAAAGTGTAAACAAAGTACAAAAGGTACATGGTGTTCAGTGCAAAAAAGAGTAAAGAGACCAAAGAAGGAGAGAGTATATAAAAGGGCATAATAAATAGTAAAAATAGGTGGTGAAAGAGACTAAGTACAGACTGGTACAGTCGTGATAATATTGCACTGTGTAGTAGAGCGGCAGTTATATTGCACAACAGTACGACAGAGTGTAGCATGGAATTCTCACAAGGAGAGAGATGTGCCTTAGGTACGTTTTCCAAAGCAGGGACACTTTATACTAGAATGCTGTTTTTGTGCAAACAGAACAAAACAATAGGAAATGACAGTATATGGAAGGGCATAGTGAACACTGCACAAGGCCTGTGTAGGTATTGCACATTATATTGTGGCTACTGCACAGAGAGATGTAGTGGGGCAAACCTAAATAGAGCATGGACAACAGCAGCAGTGGGGTAACAACACAAATTTATGTTGTGCTCCCTCTTTCTCTGTCACACACACACACACACACACACACACACACACACACACACACACACACACACACACACACACACACAATCACAGCATTTAAGTGACAATGAAGTGAAGTGTCCATATGAAAGGCAGTATCACTGTCCCGAGGCATTTAGGGTTCTCATTGCCGATGGGAAGAAGCTGACACTTAGTTTGTAAGGAATGACCAGAGTTGCTTTGGGCAGGAACAAGTTTTCATAGAGTTTAATACTGAGTTCACACTGCTATGCATCTTTTGCTTTCTCAAATTTAAGTATGTCCCATTGGAACGACGGTGGCTGAGAGGCAGTTTGATCCTTTAGCAAGGCACTTTTTAAAATGCTCAGGTTTTTGGAATACTGACGATGTGTCTCGCTTTTTTGAAGGCAGAAAAAAAGGCGTGGCAGTGTGAACTGCCCCTTAAAGCACTTTCTAAAACGTGTTCTCAATAAAGACGCAGAAAGTGCCTCATGTGCAAAGATATGTGCTTCTATCGGTCCTCGGAGGCACGGATGAAGAATGCACTTGTTCTTGGTGAACGAGCGACTAACACAAGGAGGAGGGAGGAGGGAGGAGGAGGGTCAGCAAGTTCTGCCTCTGGGTGCTCTGACAAAGAGACGTGTCAGACAGTGAATTATTATGCCGTCAGTGCGGAGAAAACCATGCAAGTCAAATCCACTGACAGGTGGTGCACAGAAGACGGCTTTGTGTGCGGGTGCCAGATATACGTTGTACCCAGAAAAAGAAAAAAATGAAGGCCCTCATTATGGCTGTGAGCTACAGCAGTGTGACGGCGAGGGCCTTCTACTGTATAGGGCCCTCTCATCTCTGTGGAATGTGTGGACAAAACGCCGTCTATTTCACTCCTCCCCCCACCACCACCACCACCACCAACCACTACCAGCAAACAGCAAAGTAGAGAAACGCTACTGTATGCATGTATGTATGTATGTATACCCCCCCCCACACACACACACACACACCATATTCCAGATAGCCCCTTGTTTTGTGTTAGCGAGCTGGGGAGTGCCTGGCTGTGATATACACTTAGTGGGCTAAGCGCTGGAGTGTTTGCATATAAAAAGAGGCTGAGACACACACTGAGAGGAGGGCAACAACTGTTGTGAAGCGACAAGAATGTGTTTCTAATGTGAAATGCCGGAGGCTGAGGGGGAATCCTGTATGCAATGCAAAGCAGAGTCACAGGATGCCAGTCGTCGCCCAACAAGGCGGCATTCTATATGATACAAGAGACTTGACTATAAATGTGTGCAAATGAAAAAAATTCTGGAGATTTTTTTCGCCAAGCATTTTGTCTTCAGTTCAACTCATGAAATCTCTTTGACAGATGTTTCTGGAATAGGATCACCCTTGGTGACAAAATGTGACAGAAGACAATAAGCACCTGGATTCTTAATATTCAGATATCAATCGTCTCCTTTTAAAATGGGTGAAATATGTTTGGGGAGTTCCCTCTTAGTAAACACAATAAAAGAAAATGAGGTTGGTTTTGAATTCTGCATGCATGAGCTCAGTCAAACATCTGTGGCCCCACACCCAGTCTCTGAGGTGCAGTGTGTGTGTGTGTGTGTGTGTGTGTGTGTGTGTGTGTGTGTGTGTGTGTGTGTGTGGATACTGCTGGCCCCAGGCCTCTGTGTCAGCCCCTCTCTCCACTCTCCGCTCTCCCTCTCCGGGGCCAGCTTCGTCAAACATGACCTCGCTGTCAACCCCTGGATTTTTTGGCCGGCCGCAGCCCCTCAGAGGAGACGCCAGAGCAGCGAGCGGTGGAGGTGGACACTCCCTATCGAATCACATCACACCATTGTTTGTCTTCATCCCTTTTCCCCCCACTCACTCCATCAGATACACCCCTGACACACACACACACACACACACACACACTGTCTTTGACACACACACATACACACTTTTGCTCTCTCATTCTCTCTCTCTCCCTCTCTTACACACACACACATGCACACATCCTTACACACACACATACAGAAACTCACAAAACCCTCAAATGAGGACATATACACACACACACACAAACACACACACACTTCTCATAGTCGTTCATGCTCACAGCTGTGAAATACTTAGCTCAGGCCATGTTTCCACTAAAACTGCCAACATGACAAAAAGTATTCATTTACTCTGCTCCATTTTCAACAGTTTTGGTCCCCCTAAGGCTCATCTCTCTCACACGACGCATGTGGTGTTAATGTTTCACTTTATGTTTGCTTTTTACACTTACTGTATATCACAAAGCAAAAATGAAATTTCTCAAAAACGAGGGGGTGAGAGAGTCCAGCAGTCGCAAAAAACGGCCGGAGCTCTGACAGCGAGGCTCCAGTGGGAAGTGGGCATTATTTGTGGGATAATGCAGTACCATGGGGTCTTTTCCAAGGAAAATGCATCCACGCCATCCATCCACTGCCGCTTGCCAGACATGCCAGTTTTTTTGGCCTTCACCCGTGTCGTGTAGTCTCTCACGCTCCCACATTCCCCCTCGCTTCCCTTTGTGAGCCCTCTCAGAGCTCTGGCATGCCAGGGCCCTCTTTCATTTTCGCCTGCAGCTCTGCTCACTTCTGTGCGTGTCACTAATGGCTCAGTCGGACTGAAATGGAAATGGGGGTACAGCCGCCACCTGAAAAAATACAGCTTTAAAGCTGCTGATTTTGGCCATTAAGGAAATATGACGGAAACAGCTGATTTGGGTCACTTACGACAGACTGAAGGAGTTAATAAATAGGCCCTCGGTACGGTCTCATGGTGAGGGGGGTAATGAATGGAGAGATGGCTATTCATTTAGTTTCATTGACAAAATATCCTCATATATTCTCCTCTCATAACGGAAAATGCGACATGTAACAATTTGACATAAATCCTATTTAGCTGCCTTTCCTTATTCAGAGCGAGCCTTTTACACAATGTTACTTTTGTGTTCAGTGCCTTAACACTAGTCACAGACAGTGATCTCCAGTGAGAAGTCAGAGGTTTTGGGTAGACTGAATGTCCTTTTGTGACGGCACCCCACAAAAGCACCACACATTTAGTTGAACAACGGGAGCGTAAAATAAAAGTGCATTATGCTCTGATGCATTGACTTGTACCATCTGGACCTCTGGTTAGTGACAAAAAGATTGTTTAGAAGACAGCGAGAGACAGAGGGCTCTGTATTTGTCTGTTTCAATTGGGACGAGACAGATTGATGAGGTTCCTACTGCAAAGTGAGACTGGTGAAGAACTGAGGGTGAGATATTTTTCTTTGACTGGCAAAGTTATAAACCAGAATAACCCACAATGCCCTTTTTTCACAGCCATAGCTGTTAATGCAACATACTTAGCCTGTGGTGTCAGCCTTTTTAGCTGAGGAGGTCTGTAGCTGGCTTCTGGGATATTAAACAAAAACCCAAAAGACTCATACAGAGGACTTAAACAACCGCTTTAATTGTGCAGACACTCCACACTGTTGCCAAACATGCGCACACACACACACACACACACACACACACACACACACACACACACACACACACACACACACACACACACACACACACACACACAAAGTCAGCTGAGTCATCTGCACCTGGCACTGTGTGACAGGGCAAAAAGACTCGGGTCTCGACTGGGTCTTTATGGAGTCGTCTTCAGCGGGCCACCAAATGCACAGCCACCAATGCATTCATCATTGTTCAGGCTCAAAGATCTGACACAAATGCAGCGGCCAGGCGGCAGGTATTCACACTTGGCTTGGAGACGGGCCAAACAGGAAGAGGGAATAATAATAGGGGCCTGAGCTGAACCAGAGTAAGGTGTGGCAGCAGCCCCCAACCTCTCCCTCTCCCTCTCTCTCTCTCTCTCTTTCTCTCTCTTTTTCTCTCTCCCTCTTTTTCCCTTCTCTATCTTCTTTCTCTGTCTCTCTCTCTTTCTCTTCTGCAATTCAATTCATTACACTTTATTGGGCATTTTGATAGAAACCGTGTCACCAAAGCACATAGTATACCAAAACATGAAGGTATTCATTATGTTATCCTCATTCTCTCCACAATGCTCTGGCCCACATTCGGCTGTAGAAGTGTTGGACGTGGGCATAATGCAGCCCACCCTTCACAACTGTACGCACCGAAAAAGCCAACAATACCAGATAGTTTGGCCTTTGCCTGGAGTTTGGTAGGCAGGCTGTGGAATGAATCCTCTCTGCTCCCTCTCCCTTAACATAAGGAATTGCTGGATAAAAGAGCAATGGGATTTAATGATGCAGTAACTGACATCTGATATAAATCATTTATATGGATTATTTGTTAGAGAAGCAGAGGTGTCAATCATGACATCTGAAATAAAAAAAACCCTGCCACATGGTTGATCCAACCATTTCCTTAAATAGCTAATCCTCCAGTCATCATACAGGTAGATCGACTCACTAGTGAAATCACCTGTCAATAAGTTTGTATTTTCAGATACACTGCACTGTTTCTCTGACTAGGGAGGCATGAAGTGAGACTAGTATATGAAGAAAATCCTAGCCTGGGTCCACCCATACTGTCTGTGACGCTACATTAAATTTCCTGTTCAAGTTAGCCTGGCCAGCCTGCTTATTCTCGACCTTTGCCCGAAAAAACGGGCACCAATGACAAATGAACTCTACACATACGTCATCGGAATCAGTGGTCTGATTGGTTGTAGCTCTGTCTAATAGTACATTTGAAAGACACACGTTGATCCCCGCCTCTGAGAACTTCCAGTCTATTTCAGGTTTACCAGACCAAGCTCCGTTACGAGCTTGGTGAGACAGCCAGGCTACACTAAGAGACCATTTTGTAGCTCTGTCTAATAGTACATTTGAAAGACACACGTCTACGAGCTTGGTGCGACAGCCAGGCTCAGGAAACTCATGAGGTGTGATGAAGCACTACACACCCGACTGCATACTGAAGGGCCATTCCAAGAGCCCCTTGACAGACTGACAGATGGGTAAGATAGTGGGCATAGATAGAAGCACCACAGCAAACAATCCTAGTGAACCCCCGCACAGGCTCTGAGGTTGTCCTACACACAGCTGTTTATACAGGATAAGGTTTGGATGTTTCTGTTAGATCATCTCCATGACAACCTGTCGCCAAGCAAGCCTGGCCAATCAGAGTAGTGGAAAAGAGAGACACAGAGATGTACATTAAATTGCTGAATGCCTTGGACACGAATTGGGCAAAGCATGGGTAGTCCACAATTCTTTTTCCACTCAGCTTACAACATCTGAGAGGACACTCCATCAAGCCTAACAGTAGGCCTCCATATATATTTTTTATTGTGACACGCAGGAGCCTGCTACATTGACATTTAATCAGGTGAATGCACTTTCAGTGGTATGGACTCATATTACTGTGTTGGCTGCTGGGGCAGACAGCAAGAATGATTCCTCTTTATTGATTTGTCAATTTTATGTGATATTCGCAGTCACTGATGGCTGTGTATGGATTAATGGTTGAGGTTTGTGGTCTAATGGGAATGTCTATATATTACAAATTACAAATACAAATACAAATACAATTTTTTTGTTACGTTTTCAGCGGGCTTCCAAACGAGGGAGCGGCACTGGATTCCTGCTACAGCGTTACTGCATTCACACATAAATTAGTGTTTTCTTCAGTGCTTTATAGGTGAGGCAGCTTAACAACCTTAACAACACATCACTGGACTTAAATGAGGATTAAAATTTGGTGAAGAATTTGTAGGAATGTTTATGACAACAGACACTTTATCAATTGCCTTCTATTCCTGCCAGATAGGACGCTTTACACAAATATAATACAAAGGACTACTGGACAAGCATCACCTTGACTTAATTCCCTTCAAATGTGGATGTTATCTCTGCCAAGTCCCTCCTGGCCATTTCCCCTGCGTAGCATGGAATACTTGTGATGCTACATTAATATAAGCTGTATAAACTTCTCTATTGACTTTTGTCTGCATACGTAGATAGGCTGTGTTTTCTCAACAGGGAACAATGAGGAAGCCCTCTTCATTCCGTATTGTTTGTGAATAAGGTAGAGGGGAAGTTGAGAACGGCTGTGGCGCGTTTATTGACACAGGCCTCCCTACTTAAGTTAATGGCGACACGCGGATAATTTGTGTCATCCGTGACCTGACTTGGAAAGGCCCATTAGCAGCAGGTCTGACGTAGATTTTTACATAACTTTTTTGTCAGCAAGTCATCTGTCTCCCGCCGTTCAGGAGCAGGTTCCACGGAAAACAGGCAGGTTTTCTCTTAGGTGCAAACAAAGGGGAGGGAAACACTGGCACTGGAGTGGGTGAGAGAAGCTCTTCTTCCTGCTGTTGACCACCCCCCCCCCCCCCCCCCCACACACACACACACACACACACACACACACACCCAATGCCGCAGGAAGCTCTTTGCAGCTGTGCCTTGCTCCCTGCGGCGGTGGCTGCACAGAATAGCAGGATGTCCTGCCTGCACTTCCTCCGTGAGTGTCTATGGTGGTGGTGGTGAGAGGTGAGGGGTGCAAGCCCTGGTGGAGTTCATTCACTCGCCAGCCAAATGTGGACCAACACCAGCCCTGAACCCATATGTTAGGCCTACACAAATACTGATGCTCGTGCGGGCACACACACGCGCACACATGCACACACACACAGAGCACACACAAACACACACACACACAACCTCTAAAAGCACCATCGAGCCATCTTCATTAGGTAACTGTGGCATCCTGTTGTGAGTTTCTTGTTTATCTGTTTGGGTCCTTCCTGCGATGCCGGGACGTGGCCTGACCAGCAGGAGTGGGAGGCATCCGAGCTGCTGTTTGCTTGACCTCGCCGGGTTCAGTGGGCAATAGATTTGAGTCTGTAGGTGACGGGGTCAGAGGTCGTGGTGTGGATCCGTGGCCTCACGTCCTGGACCTTCACAGGATGTGTGCGATCCCCCATCTGTGGGACATTCCTCTGAGTGAACCAGTATCTCTGGGGAGCTGCTTTTTCTGAAATATTATTGTTTGCAAAGGTGCTCAGAAAACTGCCTTTAACTGAGGCATTTGTAGTATCTGCTGCAGTCAACCACAGCTATTCTCTCTCAGCCACACTAATAGCTAGGAACACACCTCCTGATTTCTATCTATCTATCTATCTATCTATCTATCTGTCTGTCTGTCTGTCTGTCTGTCTGAGTATATTTTTTGCCTTTTTTAAACAGGACAGTGAAGATGTAGATAGGATATGAGTGAGAGAATGAGAAATGGCATAGGGTTGGGAAATGACCCAGGCCAGTTTCAAACCTGGCTCCCTATGTGCACTTGCCCGTTCATGATAAGGGTGCTATTGCACTGTGCCACAGCACCCCCATACCTCCTGGTTTTTAAGCAATGATTATGATACAATAGAACATTGAGGCCAGTCATAGGTATTTCAAGGTTAATCGCAATGCTCAGTCGTGATGTGAATTGTCATGTTTGTTGCATAATTAGTTGCATAATAAAACAGTCTTTTCCATCGTTGACACAATTCATATTACATCAAACATGTTTGATATGACTGGTACCCGTCTGTCCTATGCTGTCTTTGGATGCAATTTTAACATGGAAGTCTGTTGCATATTCACTCTGTCTCTATGTTTGCGCTTACAACCAACTGAAAATTGCATCCGACCCTGTCTGTAGGTTTGATGCCCTCGGTCACATTCTGATTATCAAAGACTGAAAAACTCGAGAAATCTGTTCCCGGTTTATCACGCGATGACCATATAAGCCTTAAATACCCATCATCCACCAACCATAAAGAGCTGACAGTCCAACCAGAGGGCTATTGTGAATTGCGTGTGTGTAAGAGAGAGAGAGAGAGAGAGAGAGAGAGAGAGAGAGAGAGAGAGAGAGAGAGACAGAGGCAGAGACAGAGAGAGCACAAGAGAAAGAGACAGAAAGAGAGGGGAGCATGTACAGGGTTAAGCCTGACCGAATGCCCAGTGAATGTTAATACCCCAACACTAGCCATCTCACTTCCTGCGGATCAGAGGCGTCTGTCATGCACCACTGAAAGGGACAAGCGGTGTGGTCAGACTGAATCGGGTTCCTGTTTTTGCACCTCGGTCGAGTTGCCAAGCAAGGGATCAACACCAACATGCAGAAACAAATGCAGAAATGAAAATACTTTGTTACTGCTTATTTTCCTTTTTATGTTTAGTCACCACATTCATTGTTTTGTCCACACTAGATAGAATTAAAGAAGTAAAAGTTGGTATTATGTTTTCTTACAAAGTTTCATTTTACTTGTAAATAGGAATTTGGTAGCAAACTGGGGAAGTGAAGCAGAAACATTTCGTTGGCATTGACTCATCCTATCAATCTATTTTTTCATCTCCTTTTTTCAAACATGCCTTTTTGCACAAGATATTAACAGAGTAACCACTTTTACACAATAGATTACTAGATAACACCTTGGCTGAGGACAGGGGTAGTCTTAATACCTGACACAAATGCAAGCTCTTCATGACAACTGGTAGACGCATATATAAACATGGCTTTGTTTAGTGTCAGTTCCCATCAAAGCTGCTTTGTAAAATGGAATGCATTTATTGTTGACTTAAGGCATATTAGGACATCTCACTGGGTTGACATGACATAGGTTGTGACAGCTGCCTTTGTGAACAGAGCACATGTGGTATGTCATGCTGACATAATGTTGTCCAGTTAAAAACACCAACACAAGCAATTACCCTCTACATCACTGAAATATTTAATGTTTAGCACTTAATCTGTTCAACTGATATGTCAACTCACAATCTGAGCTCAATAAAGCAGACTTCATGTCAGCTGACACCAGATGTAAAACTAACAGGCAAAATGTAGCTGCATAAACTTGTGTATATCTTGTGTGCCGAGTTAATCTTAAATGTTCCAGACAAGGATAAATCACATGAAATAATTTTGCCTCACTTCCCTGGACTGCTACCAACTTTTGACTTGTGACTTAATAGCCCCGTTTACATGGACACAAAAATTCACTTTTAATCTCTTTATTTACAGAAACCGATTAAAAACGTCCCATATATACAGTCAAATAATCGGATTCAAATGAAACCGTTTAAATTTTCAAACCGATTAAAATAGGTGGTTTACACCTTTCTTCAAACGCGAATCTCTTTATTTGAGGCTCATATAAACAGTTCGGTAGAATTCTAATAATCTGATTAAATTCAATCGGATTCAAAAAAGGTGTCCATATAAACGGGGCTAGTGACACAGCACAAGGATATGGGCTTAACTTTGCTAAAGCTCCTTGGGATTAAATCACTTAACCTTAACGCATGGCTTTATCAGTTGAACATCATATAGACATCATGTTTGTATGAATATTTATTAATTTATATGACTTCAGTGATTTTGTTTTACATGGCCTCAATAGTAAGGATGGCAATGAAACAAATTTCACACTGAATACACTATACATATGCATATACATACACACGTATTTTGCATTTTTTTTTCAAGCACTAATGCCATCAGTTCACAATTACAGCATGCACTTAAGGTCTGTGAAAATGAGGCTCATGCAGAAAAAGAGAAAATGTTGTGTGGGCCTTTTCTCATGCCATTATGTCAAAGTACACATGTTGTGTTTGTTAGAAGAATCTGACAATCCATTGCCTCCGTAATAAAACATACACTCTGTAAACTCAACTTGAACTTTGCTTGAGCACAGCTGAGACGCCGCTGCTTTAGAGGTCCTCCGACTGCTGCTGCTGCAAAACCTCCTAGGAATGTGCGCCATGTTAAAAGGAGACAGCCTCCAAAGCGAGAGAGAGAAGAAAAAAAAACATACATAATTAATCACACATTACCGGCTCCAAATCATATTCCACCATCAAGGGCTTAATGTTTTCCATATAGCCAGGGAATGTGTTGTTCTCTCCTTCTGGCAGTGATGACATTGAGTGGAAACATTTCTCTCTGGTTAGGGTCACTTTTTCACTGTGTCAGTCAAATGGCTTGAAGGCCATCATGCCCGCCAGTGTAGGAGAGGAAGAACTGATCTCAGTATTGGCTGGCATCTATCAAATCCTCTTTTGCAGTAAACAAAGTTGGGTCAAGTTACCCAGAAGGTAGCGTAGTGCTGTTGCTCTTGGAAGGCTCATTTGAAGTATGCTGGCAAGTTCATAGCCAAAAGAAAAGTAAGTGTTGGCTTTCATCCCTCCTTACTTTCAAAGGGCACTTTAAAGTCTGAGGGCACTTTCATCTATGGCATTTTATTTATTGTCTTACGACTAAACTGTTTCCACAAAGGTCACACCACTTGGTAATAGCTTGATGCCTATAATTTTTATGCTTTTAAATCCTGAGCTGTAATGTTAAACGCTGTGGGTTTATTTGGAAGCTGAGGTTTTGGCAGCGCCTAATTACAGGATATTAAGGTTCCCTCTAATATGGAAACCCTCACGGAGGTGATGAATATCTATTACGAATGACCTGCAATTGACCACAGATCACAAATCACACCTTTGATGCTCAGGATAGAGAAAGCCTTATAAACCCCACACTGCACCAATTACCTCAGTAGCTTGCTGGTTTCCTAGCAGACCGATAACCGACTCTAGATGTAAAGACTTTGCATATCCCTGACATGACGCTGGAAGGGGGGTTTACAAAGTTTTGCAGTTTCAGAATGCTGGTGCCAAGTAAACAAAAGGCCTAAACAGCAAAGAGCTTTTCCTTTTTCAGTGACTTTTGCAGTTTCATTAGGTTATTGTAAACCACCCCTGCGACCAAGAAGAAGAGTTGGGTTCCTAGCTGCAGCTCTAGCAGCTCAGTTTAAGCACTTATTGGTTCCTACACTCTCAGAAAAGAAGGTACAGAATTGTACTTTACTTGTCACACTGGCAGTGCTCTCAAAGGCACAGATCTGTCTACTGTCCCATTGTTTCTGAGAGTGTAGGGGTACAAATCTGCATTAATATACCCCAAAGGCTAATGTTTGGACCTATTCAGCTCTGGAGAAGGTACAAACTAGTTGTAAAACAAAGGTAAGTTATGTGCCTTTGAGAGTACTGCCGATGTGACAAGTAAAAGTACAATTCCGTACCTTCTTTTCTGGGAGTGTATCTTTCTGGTACATGGTATGTGTGTCTGAACAAAGAGTGGTGTTTTGTGTCTTGGGAGTGTCAGAGGCAGCGATTGGGTAAAGGCAGATCCAATTGTTTTAAACTTCAATAGAGTGTACACCCCCAGGGAGAAATTGTTCACTGATTGGTCAGGCAAGATGTTGCCTGAGACAACCATGTCAATGAAACCACAGGCAAACCATCTGTACGAAATAAAGTGAAGCACGAGGGGCTGGTTTACCAGGCTAGTGCTTTGTGTCATGGGGATGTCAGAGGCAGCTCATCACTGCAGCTCATCCCCCAGTGGGGGTCCAGTTTCATGACAGCGATGCACTTCTGAGTCTGACTACTGCCATGACAACCTCTCACAAGGTAATTCTGGAAGTTTTTAGGGAGAGAGAGTGTGTGGGGAAGAGAGAGAGAGAGAGAGAGAGAGAGAGAGAAAGAGGGAGAAAGTGGTCTTGAGTTCAAAACGTCCCCTGCACAGGACCCTGGCCGTGAGTACTGTTGTCTCTGAGGCACTCTCAAATCCCTCTTACTGCTAAAGAGGCTGAGTACTCTGTGGTAAAACTGAATTGTTTCAAACCAAAGCAACTGGTTTCATATTAGCAAGCCTTGTGGTCAAAACATTTTTCACAGTTTGGTCAGTGCTCCAACAGCCATATTGTTAATGTGGGGACAGACACACAGTCTGATTCACTGACTCTTTCTCTTTAACCACGGGATGCAAGATAAGTCTTGTCTCATGGTGGTTTTGGCATCTAAAACTGACTTAATTAGCAATGTTGTTTTCGACACAAAAATAGGCCAGCCTTGCTTGCACCCACGAGACAAGGTCCTTATGAGCCATTGTTTGTATGCTTCATACTTTCACCTGTTCCACCCTTGTTAGCCTAAACACCTGTCACACTAATTAGGTATGAATATATATATAACGAAATACATTCCACATTCCAAGTTTGTAGACAGGCATCTGCTTTGTTTACGCATTTAGACGTCAAGCTCGGCCACCGTATTTAGTCACATGCCATGTCCTATATAGTCTGGACAGATGTCTCCTTCGATGAAGCCAAATCACAGATATCATCCGAAATGAGTGGTTAGGGTGAATTACAGGCTGCGTATGTGTGTGTGTGTGTGTGTGTGTGTGTGTGTGTGTGTGTGTGTGTGTGTGTTTGTGTGCGAGGGCTGTGGCATCGACCGCTGGCCCCCCTGTCATTAACACCTCTCCGACCCCTCGGCTGAGGTGGTGCTGACAGCATAATGAGAGGTGCCAGGCGACAATCGAGCCAGGGGCTGGGACTGCTGCATCCTGGCCAGCTCCAGTGTGCCATCCTCCATGCTCGCAGCGGATGTGTCGCGCCTAATGAGGCGAAGCAGGGCGGCTTGTCGTGCAGCAGTACAGGAAGCTGCTTGCTTGTTTGAATACTTTCACGCACCAACACAAGCTGTCCTGAACCATCCGTATGTACTGAAACTATTTACACTACTGACAGTGGACATGTTTATTCATGTGATAGTGAGATATAATATATTTGTGAGAGTACATGGCCAGTTTTATCATACTCTTAGCTCTAGTGCATGCATATTAAATACACATTTTAAGTTTGGCCATCTAACCCTTTTTGTTTTTTTTTGCAAAGTGTATTGAGACCATCTCACATGGTGATTTTGTACTATGAATAATAAATCAATGAATTGATTAATTGATTGATTGATTATAATCTATAAAATATGCTCAATTTCTCATGCAGTTAACGAGGTGATTTCACTGCATTAAAACTAAATCATAAATCAGTTGGTGTCTGACAATAGCATATTTCTCAATTTACCCCACTCATATTCAATCACACTTTATAATATTATGGGCCTGCGTGAGACTATATGGCCATTGAGATGATCACTGTGTTTAGCAAGGCTGAGGGCTGAAGTCATGTTGGGCTGATAAGACTAAATAAGCTTTGTTCCTCAGCCCAATTTTATCATGTTCCTTTTGACAACCCTCTGCCATTCCATGTGGATGTGTATCTTTGGTAGCATGTAAGAGTGTGGGAGCATACAGGTTTTTTTTATTTGTAATTAAAGTTTTGCATTTTAAAATGGTAAATTCTAAGATAAATACCTAAATGACTTGTTTTTTGCCCCAATGTTTACAATATATGTCAACCACAATGTTTGAAGCACTTAGAACAGGTAGATTTAGCATACCCAATTCACTTTTGCTAGTATTGATACCAAGTACCTTCATACCATGTGCCATGAACATAACAGTGAAACACACGCTTTAGATCAAGTTTTTGTTAATTAGTGGCATAGTCACACATACCACATTCCCTTCTTGCTAGTGGAGTGAATGTCTCAACACATTCTGTTCCACAGTTTTATGTTGCCTGCAGGGTGTCCCTGTGAGGTGTTGAGCTCTGTTTTTTGTTATTATTCATTATTAGAATTTTTATTATTGTTATTTTGATGTATCTGCTGGTCTTTTTAGCAAGTCAATAACCACAACATTATGGTGGACTGATTTGGTTGTGTGTGTGTGTGTGTGTGTGTGTGTGTGTGTATGTGTGCTTCTTGTTATTTTGATATTTTGTGTCATAAACCTTTAAACAATGTGCTTGTGACATTCTATTACTTTACATTTCATTGTTTTAGTGCAGCCTCACACATCATGTTGCATCATGCTGCCGACTTCATGTTGATTACATTTATTTTGGTCAGCACCACTCAATGAAATACAATGTACCTTAGACATTACTATGTTGTTTGGGGGACTACCATGGGTGTCCAATGTGTAGGAGAAATAGAAAAATAGCCGAATTCGAAAGTGTGCTGCTGTGATTCTGAAACCAGTGTACAGAGGCCTTGCCACATAAAGAAGAAAGGATTCCTAAGTGGATGAATGGATTCCGGAACTTTGTCCAGATTCACTGTTGCTGTTTAGAGGATTGAGAGTGCATTCTGTGAATCATTGTCTGACATATTCAGTTCTTTGAAGACAAATGTAAGCTTTTTTGGGGCATAGGTATGCTGCTCTTACTTTTGTATTTTCTTTTGCCAGGCAGCAATTTCAGAAACATTCAGGACATGTTTCTAAATGTCTTTGTAAATGTAAGCTGCACTGCAAATACTATACTTGCTCAGACTAAAAGCTGGGCTTTAACTCAGTCAGTAAACTAGCTTACACTGACGTGCACATTATGAAACAAACACACACATCACACAGCTACAATAACTGCTTTAGTGACACCAAAATTCCAAAATCATGTTGGACTGTCAGTAACATGATAACACAGCATGCATACATCCAGCTGAACCACATAAAAAGGACAAAGCACACACATGGGAATAACTACTGCTCTGTAAACCCTGTTCCCCTCTAATGTGTTTGTGTACATGCACCAACATGCAGTGCACACAAAACAAACCACCCCACACCCCAACCCCACATGCCATTGTTGTTGTTTTTGTCTGCTGTCTTTGCAAAAAAAATATCTATAGCCACACAGCAGTGATTAGATTTTGTTGCAGTGTGGAAAATGGCTGTTTAATTAGACAGTGAATGCAATCATTGAAATGGCAGCTCACTCTGGAGGGGCAGAATCACCATCCATAAGGCCTTATCTGAGTTGTCCACATTTCACTGCCAAACAGCTATAGACATTAAATGTGCATCCATCTCTCTCTGGGCCTTTGGGGGAAAAAAGAAAAGGAAAGTGAAAAAAAGGCTGCTAGAGGGAAGGCCGGCCCTGTGTAGGGCAACAGTAAAATGGTCCCCTCTCATGAGGTCTGCATTTCCCATCTTCTACAAGTGTTTCATGTGAAAGGCCCCATGTCAGTTTGAGACGAGAGTGTTTCAGCTGTAAAACCAGACTGACTGCTTTGCCATGTCAGCACAAAGCATCCTTGGAGAGTGTAAGCCAGAGAACCAGGACTCCATCTGTCCTTATATGGAGACTGGTGTATATGCCTGTTGTGTAAGAGTGTAACTTCACTGTTATACTGCATATTCATTTGTCTTTAGTCATTCAGTCTTTATTCAGGCTGGCATATCAGATAATTATAACCCCCAGACTAAGAACCGTCACTACAGTTTCAATGAAATGGCTGCATTTTGTAGCATTTCTTAACTGCCTACGCCACATGCATATACATATCTACCATGCCTTTCAACATTTAGAATGAATCTCATGTTTTATAGATAAAGCTACAGCGCACGCAGTGCATTGGTGCCTTTTTTATTCCATGTTCTCTCATATTTTACAAACCCCTGAAGTCCTTAATCGTTATTCATCTATTCTGACTCATATTGACAGCCACACCGGCCCAAGTGATTTCTTAGACAAACATTACACCAGGATGCTGGGTCCTGCATCTACATGGCGGAGGGAGAGCTGGGCAAACACTTGTTGATATTTTACAGAGATAGAGCAAGGGGCCCTAATTAAGTGCTTACATGGTTAGAGGGCTCTGCTTCATAGGCGCCAATTCATGCATTGCTTAATTAGCATCCTTTATGGCGCATTAAACAAGCTCCTGTGCAGGCCAGGGCTTTGCGGTGCAGCTGATAGGGTGCTTGCACACAAATTCAAATATGGGACTGTATTAGGGATGTATCGAATCTAGGTTGAGATTAGCTTGACAGTTCAAACAAATCTTCCTCAAATGAATGCACTTTAGATTTGGATGAATCTTAGACCACTTTATCAACCAAAGTTCTAATGTAAAATAAAGAAAGTCTGTATTCTGCAGTTATACAGACTTTCCAAGTTGAAATTTAATCGCTAATGGGGAGCGTTAAGTTCCATGAAAAATGAACATTCATTTTTTATTAGATACAATGGAAGAGGTTTAATTGAAACATAAATAAATCGGAATACCACAACATCAATTAGTGGTTATTTATTATTCCACAATCTACTATTACCCTGCCATTTTTAACTGCAATTATTTTGCATCACACAAATGAGTGGTATTCAGTTTCGGATTCAGGGCAAATTTTTACTGGATTTGGCATTTGGCCGAACTTTAAAAACAGGATTCTCTGCATCCCTAGTTTGTATGTAAGGAAGGGGGATAGACATAGAAAGGGACAAGGGCAGTGAAGAAGCAGACGGTGGCGTAATAAATCTCACTACAAAGTAAGTCAAGCTTACTCTCAGCACTTGTACAGTCTTCCAAAAAGTCAGGACCAAAAAATGGACTGCACTGGTGTCTGTGTTTCGACTTAAGACTTTCCTTTGCTATGTCAGCAGACACCTGGTGCTGGTTAGGAATCAATGCATGCGGAAGGCAGCTCAGATTGCCACCCCAAGTGCAATTTGGTCTCTGTCCCAGCGAAGTGAAAATCGGAAAGATTCGAATAGTGGAAAAGTCTTTCCAAAAAGCCCCTTTTTTGTGTGTGTGTGGTGTGTGGTGTGTGTGTGCATGCATGCGTGCATGTGTGTGTGTGTGCAGAGAGGCAGCAAAACGTGAAGTCAAATTTTTTGGCACAACCCAGGTTGCAAGCTCTCTTCAGGACAGGACAGCACAAAAAGGAAATGATCTGCAGGCATGTGTACTTACAGTTTATTACTTTTCAGCTATTGCTGTTTAAAAATGCTCTCCAAGCAAAACACAGTCCACTGTCATGCTTTTCTTCAATAATATCTTGGCCCAATGCAGTTTATTTTGTGATCAATGCAGGATTATACAATATAGGTTTTGTGTATTTGTTTGGCTTCGTGTTCTTCAGCTGGTAAACACATTGTTATCGAAAAGTGATTTATTTTTATGCTTTTTCTGGCAAAGTGTCTAACTATAAGGGACTGAAATGTAGGTCATCTTCCTGGGTTTAACTTTGGTAGCACTGATTACTTTTACACCAATCAAGCATCCTAAAACAGACTAACCTTTTATAGATGCATTCACTGCTAAACATAGATAGAAAACTATACATTCCTTTCTTCTTTTGCCAATTCAAACTTGAATTAGAATACTTAGCTTTACACAGCTAAGCAAAGTATTTTACAGTAAACCCCGCTGTATGTATCAAAGGCACCTAGAGTAGCTTAAAGGTAAAATCAAGTTCATGCTTTTATTTCCACCAAGGACAAGTTATGGTATCTGGGCTCAGAGCTACAGTTGGCCATGTCTGCCTTCTGCCTTTCCAATTTGGCAACATGCTGGTGGACGTGGCTGCTCAAAAGCATGACACTGGCAGATCTCGCACACTTTTGACTGTGGCTTTATGGGGCTTCCAACTGATGACTTTACAATACTGTCTGGAAAGGCATTTTTCTGAGTAAGGTTTTCTGAACGTTGTGGTCATGTAATTAGTATCTGTCAAAATTGCTGGCCCTTTCCTGGACAATATGTGTAAGTAATGAGTGTAAGTGTTGCTACTGTGTGGTATGTATGGCTTAGGGGAGACTTAGTGGTTTAATTGTCATGTGGAATTGTGAAAAGGGCATGGTAAATTAAGTAAGCCATGCAACCTTTTTAAGGCTCTGTCTCCATCAGTGCAGTGGCCAGAGCTTTCCATTATATTATGCAGTGCAGTGTGGTATGTGGTGTGTATGTGTTTGAGTGTGTGTGTGTGTGTGTGTGTGTGTGTGTGTGTGTGTGTGTGTGTGCATGCATGCGTGTTTGTGTGTGTGCTGTGTGTGTGTGTGCTTGTGTGTGTGTGTGTGTGTGTGTGCGTGTGTGTGTGTGTGTGTGTGTGCATGTGTGTTTCCCTTATTTACATTCTCCTACATGAAAGACCAAAGACATTTTTGAGACTCCCTGTAGCCTACTGTAGTTGCCTTTGGACTGAAGACAGATGACAGATGAAATGGGTCTCTCTGTGCTTGCGCACAACTGTCTTGTATGATATGCACTGTGCTGGCCTCTGTGTGTGTGAGGGCCTTCATGTCTCTTGCAGCCTCATGCTCAATGCAGGCCTTTGTGACTGCAGCTGGGGGCTCCCTGGTTGTGTTGACAGCGTTGCTGTGATCAGAGTTGGGAGGGGGGGCAGAGACACCAGCACCCAGCTCAGGCTGCTGCACGTCCCCCAATCGATGCACACTTCCTGGGTCTGAGGAGCCAAGAGGCTGGAGGTCTTCTCTGGTGCACACAACAAGAATATATGAGGAGTCTCCTGTCATGGCATGGCACAGCACAGTGCATATTGTTTTCCTCAAATAAGTCGCTGAACTGTAACACCCCTATGCTGGTGTGTCAAGAATAAGATAGATTTAAAGTGCCTAAGTAGTACTGTAGCATCACATCACTGTTTCCACCTTATGGCTACAGTTGGCTGTGCATGGCACAGGTTTTGGACTGTCACACACATGCGCACACAAGTACGTACCAGGACTCCTCATTCATCAACTAACACTAACATGGCATGCTTTACCACAGAGCCACAAAGTGGGTTATCCCACTAGGTCCGGGAGGCAAAAAAAATGTCTTCCCACAGAATTCTGTTTTTCACTTGTTATCCGTATTGGAAATCTAAAAGTGTGATGTTCTGTCATGTTTAGTCTTGTTTTGATGCCTACAGGGGCGGCTGTAATGTAATAGTGTTTTTCACTGTGGTGTGCAGTTTTATACCAAAGGTGAAAGAAAGTTTAGACAAACACAGACAGCGCTGGGAAACAGAAGAGCCCTTTAGTCAGATAATGTTGTTATAATCTCATCTGTTGTTGTCTGGCTATCTTTGATGTTATAGTGAATAAAACTTCAGAAGCGATTCACTCTGATGTTCTGTTTTTCTCACTCTTCTAGCATGCCATACGCCCATGCACCATCTCTCTGGCATTATGCCAGCTTATCTGTTACTATTTGCTAGCTTTGGTTGTTGTTCCAATTCTACATTTTTAATATTTTTTCATAGCTCTATAGAGTCGTGTCATTTTCTTCATATTTGAAGTACTGTGGTGAGACACTGTCAGTAGCAAACTAATTGCAACAGACAATTTGTACAGGGCAAGGACATTCATTAGGAAAACAAGCAACACCACAAAGCATTATTTCCACAAGGGAAAAAAGTACAAAATAAAACACAAAAGCCCAATGACTTTGATAACAGAATATTGCGAGCAACATTCTGGGACCAAAAAAGACAAAGGGAATGAGTCATCATTTGAATCTTGTGAATTAGTGTGTTTTATAGAATTGTAGTGTTTTTAGTGAAATCTGGGTGTGACTCACAGCACCTTAGTTCTTATGCAGTTATGCAGTTTAGCAGCTTTTCACCACTTTTTGTGGTTTGGTGTAATAAGGTGGGACTAAAATGCATCCTGCTCAAATCACCCTAGGTCATGTTTAGCACAGTATAGCATTGCATGGGCACTTTGAGCAGAGCTTTGAGCCAACACCTTCACTGCATCTGATCACAAAAAGTCCTACCTTCATTTTTACCACTTAATTTTACCTTGTACCTTTAAATATGTAACATTGGCATTTGCTGAAAGTTTCCGAGGTGATTTGTAACAACTCTTTCTTTCTTTGGTATGAGGAGCTTACAGATGATATTATTTAGAGTTTATCTGGATCTTTAAAGTTTCTTGTAAGATGAACTTTATGTCAATGAATGGTAAAAGAGAGACTAACATCAGCTCCACTGAGCCACCCTGAGAGCTGACATTTAAAAAGTTTTAAAAGTTTCCCCAGGTGGTTTTGAAATCTTTGCTGAAAACCAGTCATTGAATCTCAAGGGCACAATGGAGGAATTTAAACAATAACTGTGACCAGAGAGCAATGGATTATGTTCATTATATCACCAAAGATACAGAAAGTTCCCATTGTTCATGATACAACTGAGTTCATTGCTTCATGGCATCAAATGGTACATTGTCTTCGTTTTTGTGTGGGTCTGTCACAGGACGACTTTGACAGAGAGTAAGTAGTATATTGGTGATTTACACTGTAATCATTTGCGTGATCCAACGTTCAGTGGAGGCTGAGGCACACATCAGCACAGCCCAGATATACCCAGCGGGGCAGTTCTGGTTTGATCGATATCAAAGGGGAGACAGCTGGAAGAATTCAGATCTCCCCCTTGACAAAAGCGAGTGAATAACCTCACTTTATCTCTGCAGAACAGGTTATTCGCTGCTTTAGGGCAGTAGTGAAATACAAAGCAGCACATCTGACAAAGATTCTGTTGCCCGACAAAGATTCTGTTGCCCACAAGAAATGCTCAGTTATATTACAGCATGGTGTTTTTAGAAGTTAGGCCTATGTATGGGATTTTGAACAGTGAGATTAAGTTACATGTTACATGTTACAAAATCTCAACATTTTGTATATTTACATTATTTCAGGGACAGGTGGACATATATTTAATGACTAGTTTTATTTGACTGGTTTCCAACACAAATAGTCTGGAATGTTGATGTGAATTAGCCCTAAAATGCATAGCTCAATGTACTCTTATAGCTTGAAATTTTGCTACATAGGCTAAATCCCTGATTAGAATGCTTCATTTTATTACCTCTACAGCACTAGCAGACACCAAAGAGTTTTTATTAGCAGGTGAAAGCACAAGACACTTGTACAGATTTTCAGTGTATTTCAATGCCATATAGACTGATTAGCTCAAGTATTTTAGTTATAAAGTATTTTAGTTGTAATAATTCACATACAGCTAAGGTTAGCACTGACAACATATTGTGCTTCTTCACTGCTAACATGATCTCTCATACATGTAAGTAATGTGTTTCAAGTATTTGTATGAAGCTGAGGGAAAGACAGAGAGTTGTGTCTGATGTTCTGTCTGTAAATGTTCTGTGAGGACCTTGAGGGTATTGTCATTTTTCAGAATAGATTCGACCCTTATCTGGCTTTTCTTGTGAACCCATGGGTTCAGTTGGGGTTTTCACCAACTAAACCCAGGGTGGCACATGGCCTCTTTTCTATCAGTAAGTCTTGGATTTTCAGCTGTCTGCAATAAATCATTTGTGGCTTATATTCTCTGGCAGTGAATATCAAATTAACTTTTGCACGCCCTCATTGATCAAATGAGAATAATGTCGTTGCTTCATCCACTCTGGTTTCACATAATATTCACTAAATATTTCCAAATTTCATTTTTCTTGCCCTTCAGCCATTGTTTTTGTCTGTTTCATCAGGCTTTTCAGAGAGGAGTCTCTCTGCTGATTCCCTTCTGCGCTGTCTGACTACCCAGGGTCATCTTCCTTACAACTCCGCTGCACTGTGCAGTATGTTGGAGCACAGTAACTATGGCAACACATGCTGAAAACATTCTCAGTGCTTTGCCAATTTGATACCAAATATGTCAGTCATGGTCATCAGCTGTGAGTCATTCCTTTCATAACACACACATAAACAGAGAGACTATAATGAAAATGGCCAGAGGAGCAAAATCAACTCATAATTTTCCTCCTGGTTTACGTAATCCACTAGAGGTTTGGAAATTCTTAAGATAGCTTGATGCACTTCAAGAGACTACAAATTTAAAACCCATATATGCTCATGTACCCACAAATAAGCAATACTGTACCAGATACTGGTTTATTAAGTGTGCTTGCAGAGCTTGCCCACCGTTTATTATTATGATTATTATTATTCACCGCGATTTTTCAACACAAACTGCGTGATCTGGCTGTTTTGAGGGCTTCCGTGACAGATAATAGAGCCGTCTCAGTGGAGTGACCGCTCCTGAAGCCAGATTGTTTTGGGTCGAGTAGGTGGTTATGGGTGAGGAAGCTAGTGAGTTGTTCCAACTCTAAAACGACCGGTCCGGTTTGGACATGACCGTACCTCTTGTCGTTCGTCCGTTATTGTCGTTTTTCTGCAACTTTTTGTCGCCATTGAAAATGAATGGCGGAATGTTCAGGCTGATGATGTCACACTACACTGCTCCACTCTAGCAGCTAGAGTGACCTCTGCCCTCACTCTAACCTCCACTCGTTTTTTTAATGATTAAAACTGAACCGCTTAACCAATAAACTTGATTTAAACTTTGTAAGAGAGGTCTGGGATCTGACTGTGGCCTATGAAATTTTCATCCGGCAACTACTTAAACTGTTTGAAACAGGACAGTTTAAAAATGGTGTCAGACAGTCTATGGGATTTTGCCATACATTTCATCATTTTACTGTAAACAGGTCAGGGTGCATGTTTGAAGTTTTAAATGATCAAAACTCAACCGTTTAACCTATAAACTTTATTTAAACTTTGTAAGAGAGGTCTGGGATCTGACTGTGACCTGTGAATTTTTGATGCGGCAACTACTTAAACTGTTTGAAACGGGACAGTTTAAAAATTGTGAAAGAGAGGCAGACAATACTGTGGCAGTTGCACCTGGACCAACTGCCATTTTTTAAATTTGGAATGTTCAGGAATAGAACTCTCTCGTGATGTCATAATCCCCATGCCATGGCCTGCATAATGTTCTGCCATGGGAGTGTATTGCAGCCTATAGTAGTTATCTCTAGTAATTATCTATGTAGTCAGTTAACTACTCTGTTAACTTAGCAAACATTTGTTAGCCATTATGCTAACAATGCTAGCTATGCTAACTATGCAAAAATGCAAAATAATGAACTGGGTTAAAAGTGTTACTTGGTTGACTCAGCTAGTATTCATTAGCAGTAATGCTAACAATGATAATAATGCTAAAAATGGTAATTATGCTAACTATGCTAAAATATGAAGTAATTAACTGTGCTAACAGTGTTGTGTACCTATATTAGCTGAGGTTATTTAGCCATTATGCTAACAATGCTAGCAGTGCTAACTATGCTAAAATGCAAAGGAGTTATGTTAACAGTGCTAGTTATGCTAACAATGCTAATTATGTTAACTATGCTAAAAATGTGAAGTAATTAACTGTGTTTACAGTGTTGTGTAGCTATATTAACTGAAGCTATTTAGCAGTTATGATAACATTGATAGCAATGCTAACTATGCTATAATGCAAGCACACTTTTTGCATTTTTTGCGGGAATGCAGTCTAGTTAAGTGTGCTTGCAGAGCACACTTGTTGTTCCCTCCCTGTTTATTCTGCTGATTCAACACAGACTTTTTCACCCACATTTTTCAGACGTTACTACTCCTCAGGCTTTCGAGATAGAGACACCGTTCCAACTCTAAAACGACCGGCCCGGTAGACCGCCTACCGTTCGCTATACCGTACCTCTTGTCGTTCGTTGTTTTTATGCAACTTTTGGCCCATTGAAAATGAATGGTGGAATGTTCAGGCTGATGATGTCACAGTACACTGCTCGACTCTAGCAGCCAGTGAGCTCTGCCCTCACTCTAATCTCCACTCGGTTTTTTAATGATTAAAACTCAACCGCTTCACCTATAAATTTGATTTAAACTTTGTAAGAGAGGTCTGGGATCTGACTGTGACCTGTGTAAATTTCATACGTCAACTAGACTGCATTCCCACAGACAATGCAAAAAGTGTGCTTGCATTTTAGCATAGTTAGCATTGCTAACAATGTTACTGCTAAATAGCTTCAGTTAATATAGCTACACAACACTATAAGCACAGTTAATTACTTCACATTTTTAGCATAGTTAACATAATTAGCATTGTTAGCATAATTAGCACTGTTAACATAACTCCTACCAACTAATAGCTGAGTTAACTAAGTAACACTGTTAACCCAGTTAATTACTTTGCATTTTAGCATAGTTAGCATGGCTAGCATTGTTAGCATAATGGCTAAATGACCTCAGCTAATATAGGTACACAACACTGTTAGCACAGTTAATTACTTCATATTTTAGCATTGTTAGCATTACTGCTAACGAATACTAGCTGAGTCAACCAAGTAACACTTTTAACCCAGTTAATTATTTTGCATTTTTGCATAGTTAGCATAGCTAGCATTGTTAACATAACGGCTAACAAATGTTTGCTAAGTTAACAGAGTAGCACTGATATGACTACATAGATAACTACTAGAGATAACTACTATAGGCTGCAATACACTCCCATGGCAGAACATTATGCAGGCCATGGCATGGGTATTATGACATCCCGAGAGTTCTATTCCTGAACATTCCACATTTAAAAAATGGCAGTTGGTCCAGGTGCAACTGCCACAGTATTGTCTGCCTCTCTTTCACCATTTTTAAACTGTCCTGTTTCAAACAGTTGTTGCCGCATCAAAATTTCATAGGTCACAGTCAGATCCCAGACCTCTCTTACAAAGTTTAAATCAAGTTTATAGGTTAAACGGTTGAGTTTTGATCATTTAAAACTTTAGACATGCACCCTGACCTGTTTACAGTAAGATGATGAAATGTATGGCAAAATCCCATAGACTGATTAAAACTCATGCGGCAACTACTTAAACTTTTTGAAACAGGACAGTTTAAAAATGGTGAAAGAGAGGCAGACAATACTGTGGCAGTTGCACCTGGACCAACTGCCATTTTTTAAATTTGGAATGTTCAGGAATAGAACTCTCGAGTGATGTCATAATCCTCATGCCATGACCTGCATAATGTTCTGCCATGGCAGTGTATTGCAGCCTATAGTGCCAATTGGTAAAAACTTTAAATAATTGGCACGCTTATTTGCAAGCACACTTTTTGCATTTTCTGCGGGAATGCAGTCCACTTCAAATTGCTGTGTTTAATCCTGCTGAGACAATCCTAGGACAAAAGCAGCATAAAACAGCATGACATTGCAGACATCAGCAGACACCCCAACCTGCACACACACACACACACACACACACACACAAGCTCACACACACACACACGTACACACACGCTGTACTGCATAATATAATGGAAAACTCTGCCCAGTGTGCTGATGAAGACAAATGTATGAATTGACAATTTGCATGATTTGACCAAAATCCTTAATTATATATTGAAGTATCAATCAATGAAACGGAACATGTAACAATGTTAAAAGTGTCTTTTTCAATTATCACTGTAAGCATGAAAAACTACCACTGTCTTGTGCACTCCTGCTCACTCGCTCCACATTCTGGGGTATTTTAACTGATTTGCAGGGATCATGGGGCTGCTATCAAAATGCAGAAGACTCCTAGAACTTCCAGGAACCTTGGGATGTGTGCATTAGTGATTATGTAAATGGCATAACCATAATGAGGGAAATGCTGCAGTACAAAATGCACCAGTCAGAGGATGACATTCTCTTGGTCTTCTGCACTGGTCGCATGGAAAGGATCATCGTCCCATGCTTGTTCTCAGAGGCCGTGGTGAGAGAAGTCATGGTGTCACTTCTTCTGTGGTGAGATTCATCAGCTACACCTCAGCCATTAGGCTCTACATTCTCTGTCTCTCTCTCTATCAAAGGCCCACTGTTCTATTGTCCTGCGTAGAATTCAAACCAAGGATTCCAGATCGGAGCGCTCTGCAATCTTTCATTTAAACCATCAACCCAAAAGGCACTCTACTGTGAAGTTGTCTGGAGATCTTCTGCAGCACATATCAATTCAGTTAGATAATTTACAGTTGAATATAAACTTGAATTTGGCAATTCTTACATTATGGCAAATCTACAAAATATGCTACAGATATTTGAAATCACCTGGGGAATGTGGAGTATGAACGCCCTAAGTTGTCTGATGAATGTGTAATCTGATGCCTTAGGCATTCATCTGATAAATACCTGAAATGAAACAAACCCAGTTACATTTTTAATAGTTTTCATTTTATATGTGAAAGATGTGTGTATGGTTTTGGGTTTGACGGAGTCAATGTAAACCCTAAGCTAAAAGGGATGACACCCAAAAATGTCAAATGTCTGTATTCTTCCCAGTAACCAAAACTATTTCAATCATCAAACCTTGATAATTGTGATGAATTGATCATTGAAGGCTACCACATACAAAACAGAGGACTGATTATGGGTTGCCGTAACTGCCTTGTGTATACAGTGTAATGCTCAGTTCCAGTCAGCAAAACTGACCTAAATGGTGGTGGCAATCTGCAGACACATAAAGGACAGTACAGAGAGAGAAGAGAAGAGAGAGAGAGAAAGCAAGGCAAACAGCCAGATACTTGTACAAGGCATCAGCCATCTGAACCAGCTGTGCTATCCCAAGTCCAGTTGTTGGCAAAGGGGTCTGTGCGCAAGTGTACATGGATCACTGCTGCCTTGGTCTGGTCATAGTTGGGATAAGTGAAATAGGATGGGACAGAGAATACAGCACACTGCTCGCTCAATCTGCAAGGCTGCAGGGTCAACAAAAATGTCCCTGTTCATCGAACAGCTGACAGCTTATACAATAAATCATTTAGCAAAGGCATCATGGTGAATTGTGAAAGGAACAGATCAGCTACTTTTGCACAGTGCACTGTATCAAAATTCTGTTTCCACAGTATTACTGCTGCATAATAAACAAATTCCAACTGTATTCATATATAGAGTATATTGTAACATATTTGGAGTGCAAAATTAATTGCTTGAGTTCAGTATTGAGGTTTTGTTTTGTTGTGCCCCACAGTCATTTGTCTTTAGTAACCTTTCCCCAGACGGGTCAGCGTTTACTGTGTCAATGAGCAGCTAATGGTGGGGCAACAGTGCTGGTGTTAACAAACTATGCCCTGTTCTGTAATCCAGACACACAAATTGGAAAACAAAGACCAAACAGAGGCAGATGATGAAATGCTTTTGCCGTACACCAGGTTCAGGTCAAGTGCAATCAATAGACCAGTTGTGCACTAACAGAATGTTTGGTCAGGCTTAGGCGCAAGCCTTTAATGAGGCAAATATGACCTCTGTCAGCGTGGTTCACAATTGGCAGCTAGTGCTAGCCTCTTCATGCACATTGCATAGTTAATCAATATTATTTTGATAAATAACTGTTTGTGAGCTGTTTTTTTTCTTCCATAATATCAATATTTGTTTTGATTTTGCTGAGTTACACAGAACATTAAATAGCTAGTGTGCCTAGTGTGCGGTTTTGATATGATGTTTTTTACGCTAGTGTGACACTTTCTTCCAAAGACTTTTATGACTTTTATAACTAGCATGATGGCCTCAAACAAGGGTATTGTCTCTTTTTGTGCAACATGAAATAGTCATTTTGTGTGAATATGATATGATATGAAGCCCACCCATCCGAACAATGCAGCGCTCCCACTATTCCATAACCATTTGCACTTTCACACGATTCCCTGTAGAGTTTTACATGGATCAGCATTACTATTGAAAGGCTTGTTTTTCCCTCTCCTCAGAACTTATCAAAATCAACAACCCACCTAACCCCACCCAACCCCTTCTCTCAACTTTTTTCTACACAGACTCCACCTGTATTGTTCCCTGCCAACAACAATGTGAACTTGAACTGCACGCAGAGGAGACATAAAACAAAGCACAACAAAAGCTGCACTTCCACTGTCCCGCAGCAAAAGAGCCCAGACAGGGGCCAGGGGCCGGGAGGCTTCATCAGAATCAGTGGAACTCAAAGCAACTCAAATGCCCCATGCCAGCCTCATGAGGGTCTGGCTAGACAGGAGGCAAATTAGCATATGGTCGACAGACACAGAGAGAAAGTGAGATACAGGCAGAGAGAGAGGGAGTGAGAGGGGAAAAGAGGGGCATACAGGCAGAGAGAGAGAAAGAGAAAGGGATGCAGCCACAGAGAGAGAAAGCTAGCTGCGTGATGGGAGAGGGATAATGAGTTTGCACACAGGTCGCAAATCCCATTGTTCCAGGGCATGCATCCCCTCACACCACCAGAATGGGAGCCTTTATGGAGAGGCACAAATGTTTATACTGCCCTTTGTACTTGTTTGTGTTGGATTGCATAATGACTGGGGTGCTCCAAAATGGTGGATACATTTTCAGGACCCCCACACCCCCCACCATCTGTCCTTCTGTTTGTGTGTGTGCGTTTTTGTTTTTTCTGTCTGTACACAACACTAGACTACACTTGAGTGTGAAGGTCAAAGCCACCGTTCCCTTCCTTCATTCCCAATCTGCCCCTATAAATGGCCACAGTGGGGGGTGGGGTACAGCAGGAGCAGTCTGTTTGCTATGACTGACAGACCAAAAAATCCCTTCACCCCAGCCCATACAGTGTGAAGGATTTGTTTAGCCTGTGTCAAGTCCAGTGCTCTACTGACCAGAGAGATTGATGTGATATTTGACCTGAGGATGTGATCATCACAGTGCTCTACTCAGGCTGGCAAGATGCACTTTTCTACCCTAGTATACCAGCCCCTCGTACTTCATTTCATTTTGTACAGAGGGTCTGGCTGTAATGTATTGACAAATGTTTTGTTCCAGGAGGTGTAGACTGTTGAAGTTTAAAATGATTGGATATGCCTTTACTCAGTCCGGTCCTGACGTATGCAATTAGTCTGGCTAAAAGCCTGCCTACGCATTGCAATTCAAATAAAGCATACAAAGTCAACGGCATCACTCACAAACACTCCCTCTATTCGCTGACTGGTTAGGCAAGATTCTGCCTGAGAAAACCATGTCAATGAAACCTCAGCCAGACCCTTTGAGAGACGGGTTTACTAGGCTAGCACTTTTCATCATGCTCTTACTGTAAACTCCCCCAGTGAAGCAGAGGCCTGTAAGGCTCATGGGTTCTGTGGGGCTGAGCTCTCCCTGCTGTCAGAAATGCTTTATGCCTGAGAGTATTCCCTGAGCGCTGTGGATCACCCTGCTGCAGCAGTTTTCTGTACTCATGTAATGAACAAATTCAGATGCATTGTTTGTTTGAAATAGAATTTAAAACAGAGACAGTCTGGAGCCAAGCCCAGTGTCTGTCTCTGGTCCTTTTTTAACAGACTGGTTAGAACAATAAGAAAGACCAAAAGATGGTATGTTGAGTGGTGTTTTTTTAAATAGTGTTTTGACATGAAGTGTAAATCATAACACCAGCAAAAGTCTCCTATTAGGCCAGTGGGGGTTAAATGTGCTCCACACAGACAACACAAAGCTGCTCCCCCCCCCCCCCCCACACACACACACACACACACACACACACACACACCCAAGTCGTTCACCCATCACTTTGAGGTCCACCCTTAATAAAAGCAAAGAGTGTCCGACTCTCTCATCCCTCTGGAACTTAATTTATTTCCCATTATTCGGCCGTTTGTTCTCAAAATATATGTTGGGTGTCCATAGAGACCGGCACACAAAAAAGGGCTCCCTTGGTGGCAGGGATTTTAATCATGCATGATCTGTGAGGCACTATAGCTGCCCGTCAGGCTCACTGGTGTTTCTGGTGATGCTTTGCAAAAATGTCTCACGATGTGGCCGAGTGGGCCCCAGCCACCCTGTCAGTGATCACAGCAGGAAACACAGCCCAGTGGCCCTGAAAGGAGGCAGTCGCTGGGCCGGAATTCACCTTGTATGTAAGTCGCTTGCGCAACTGTTTTTTTTATGTGTTTGAACACTGTGTGTGTGTGTGTGTGTGTGTGTGTGTAACAAACACAAAAAAGGAGGAAGCACTACAATGAAGACATGCGAAAGCTTCCATAAATGTGTGTGTGTGTGTGTGTGTGTGTGTGTGTGTGTGTGTGTGTGTGTGCATGTTTCTGACCACAGAGTCAAAGTTAGTGCGGGTTGAAACCACACATACGCATCATGTCATCAACTAATGTTTTCTACCAGTGTATGGTTGCCATCAAGGGACAGATTTTAACTGAGTACTAAACTTTTACACCCAAAGCTCTCCACACTTGTAAATTTATTTATTTAATTATGTCAAATGGACAGTGAGTTGTGCCTACAATGAGCCTGTATGAACTTATGGGTGCCCAACATTGGCTAGTTTAGAATGTGTGTAACATTCTGACTTTCCATACATAGACATGGATAGACTTGTGTTATGATGTGACCAAATGTGCGTATGTAGTCTTTGGGCATATGGTATTACATCTGAAAATATGCAGAAATATCTTTTGACAAACGTCAAGTTCATCAGGGTTATTCAATTGGGATGTGTCCTTGATTGTACTGTATAAATTGAAGACTAGATTTGTTGCATCCCATTACTGGAGTGTCAATACTTCTCAAGGACTCACAGCATGGCAGTTAAATCAAACAGACGGCCGTAAAGTTTACACATGAAACCAGGCACTGGTAACAGACTACGGTGATGTCATGTATCCATGTTGGTTTTGTTGAAGTGAGTGTGTGTGTGTGTGTGTGTGTGTGTGTGTGTGTGTGTGTGTGTGTGTGTGTGTGTGTGTGTGTTAGTAGGGGGTGGGAGGTGGGGGCTTGTTATCATTGCAGCTGGATGGCTGCCAGTGCACTGTCAGTGCCATCCTTCACAGTTTCACTGTAGGGCTAAACCAGGGTATAAAATGTTTGTGTTTCTGTACCTTGTCTTCAAAATATACTAGTTTTGCAGTTGCTGACATGGCTATTAGAGTAAAAGTTCATTTACGGAATTACAGCATTCAAAATAATGTCTCTAGAGTAGTCTATAAAATAGGTCTATAGTTTTCTTAGCCCCCTCGTAAGTTCTCTTTATTCCAGTTCCTTTTCCAGCATGTGTAGTTCCACGGTGACAGGTCCATTTACAGGAACCACCCCCATAATTACTCCTTTCATGCCTTTCTGTTTCAATCTGGGTTTAGGACCCCCAGAACTAATGCTGCAATATGATTTCAATTAAATTCTGAGCCAGAACTTCCACATAAATTGTCAACACAGAGGGAACTGATATGTGTGTGTTGAACTCTGTGTTGTCAAAACATTGCTCAATTAGCGTACTGACTAGCATCCAAAAACTTGTAACAGCATAGCAACAAATTTCAGAATTTAATCAGCCATTAATTTACTTTGATTTATGGCTCATCTCAAGAAACATTACACTTTGTTGACCTTTGTCAGACAGTATAATCATTTTTGATTGACTGACAGGCATTGTATTAGGGGCAATATCTCAGGCTATCCCCACTCTTTTGGAAGCAAGAAAGAATTTCATTGGGTTGTAGTGTTCAATGTTCCAGTCATTCGAAGTGGGAGGGCAAACAGCCATCCAAATTAACATTTGATAGTTATGGAGTCAAGATATATAGCCAATCGTTTAAGGGGACTGTGACCTTTAAGGTATCGGCAAATGAGCATGAACATGAACAAATTACTCCAAATAGCTTAAGGTAGAAGAACTGTTCAGCCGAGAGGGTACATACCAACTCCAGTTATGCCGCACTGCCTAAAAAAAGCTGCAACATTAAGTAATTAAATATTTATACTTATACAGTAGTTATATTAATATAAATACTTAAAATATTTATAATGATGCATCGTACAAGTCCTGTGAAGTAGTGTTGTTGTTGATATATTCTTCTGTTTAAACAATAAACTCCACCCAGCAGGTTTTCAAAATTGTTCACAATCCTCGCAGGTGCTTCAGCTGGCCTCTAAAGCATTTCTGAAAAAAAATTCAGGGTCGTTCCTGTGATCAAAACACAAAAGAGGGGCAGTTCCCTTAAAGTGGCCCTCAAGATATCCAGTCGGGACTTATGTGAATTGTTTCTCAATACAATACTTTTCCTACTTAAAATAGCCATGATTCAATGTAGAATAAAATGTATTTAAAAAAATAAAAATGAGTTTTTAGGAGTTAGTGCTTTACGTTCAGGAAGGAAACATATTAAAAAAATGTATGTCTGTACTATAAATTGCTGTGGATTGAAGCTAAATGAATGAATGAATGTAATGAATGAATGAACTGAATAAATAAATAAAATAAATAAATAGTGTTCAGTGCTTTAAAACACAGAGAGACACAGAATCCATGTGCAGCACAAACAGTCTAGAAGGACTGCCTTGGTGACAATTTTTGTGTCTTGTGTCTTGAGCATTTTGCTTAGACCTAAACATAGCTACGTCTAAAAAAGTGTGCTTCCCACTATACCTCCTGTTATCCGCCTGGCTATGCAACTCTGAACATGTTTAAACAACAGCAGGAGTGGCAGATAATGTGTTTAACCGATATCAATGAGTTTGTATAGGTCAAAGGGTAAACATGGATGTGTAGGCTATGGTTTAGACAATTTGACATAGTATGCCACTAAATTAAAGATTAGACTGGCAGAAATGGTCCAAATATGTTTATGAGTTCTGGTCTTGTCTCCAGTTTCCTGCCAGAAATAAAAAAAAACATTCCAAGAATTTGAAAAATGTTTTTTTATATAAACATACAGCACATCCTTAGCATGATGGTGCTTGTTGGTGTTAGTGAATGTGTATGCACGTGTGTGTGTGTGTGTGTGTGTGTGCGCATGTGTGAATTACCCCCTTGGATATGTCTGCAGCCGTACTAGCCTGAATCATGTGAGCCAGTTTTTCCTGTGTGGGGCCCCAGCGAAAGGCTGGCCTCATGCTGAAATACTCCGAAATAATCTTCCCATGCACAGGATTTACCCCTTGCATGTCTGGCAGCCCGAGAGGATTGTCACCACATATGGCCCGGCCCACAGTAGCCCCACTCCTACACACAACAGGAGCCACCATCCCCCCTTCTCTTCCCCTCCTCCTCCTGCTCCTCCTCTTCCTCCTCCTACCCCCAGCCAAGCAGAGAAACCATCAAAATTCAAATTTTCCAGAGTTCATTTCCCAGTGTTCAGAAAAAGTGTTAATTTAAGCGTGTAAGTGTAAAATTAAGAGTTGAAATTACACTGTAAGAAGTTGATTTAACTGTAAAGGAGTTGAATATGTAAGGGAGGAGTGTTAAATTAACACTACAACGATTGAGACAAAATAAACACTGGCATAGTGTTAGAACTGACTCTCTTAGAGTTAATTTAACACTATAGAATTTGCCCTGATCATAACTACTTTCTGACTGGTTGCAAAAAATGTAGTCAAGGGAAGACGAAACCTAAGGAAAGTTTCCTGACGTAATACTGTAGCAAAATACAATATTGAGCAGAGGAGCTTCAGAAAGTAAAAACCTTGCCTTTAATTCCTTCTGCCTGTGCACTTAACACAAGTGATTTCATTAATTAGCCAATCTACATGTCTGGTGATTTGTGTGCTCACCAAGATCAGCTGGTTCAGAAAAATGTGGATCAAATATGCGGCATGGTTCTTACTTTCTGAAGCCGGGATCTCCACCTCTGTTTCTATTCCTATCCACACATACACAGACAGCCTTTCCTACCTCTCTTTTTCCCTCTGTCTTTCTTTCTCTTTCTCTCTGCAATTTTACTAAAGTTTTTACTGAAGTTCCAGGCTTCACCCCGTCAAGAAAACCACATCTGTTGCTCTACTGTGTCATTACAGGCTGTATGGCCTGTGCCTTTCCTTGCCCCCCCTCCCGGACTCTGGTCAGCCCTGGATGGAGCCTCTTATGATGTGGCACTTGGGCACCAGCCACAACAGAAAAAGAAGAAAGAGAGAGCAAGAGAGAAAAAGAGAGAGGGAGTGGGAGGAGAGAGAGAGAGAGTCTTATTTTCATTAAGGTGTTTGTGCTCCGATAAGGTCTCCTTTGCTCCCACGCTGTGTGGTTCTCATTGCGCAGCTAAATTTCTTGACGTGGGTTGATCTAAGTGGGGCCATGTGTGTTGCTCCACACATCTTGCCTTCGTGAGCCGTAATGGGGTCCTTTCCCCCTCCCCGGCCACCACAAGGGCTGCGGTCTGCTGTATATTAGTAATTGTTCGGTGATGATTCAAAGTGGTTGAGGCACTTGTTTGGAAATGGTCACGCTCCCCCAGATTACATCAAAGACCTGCATGTGAGAAGAAAGCAGCCACCTCAAAGATTTACAGAATAAATGCAAGGGTTAAAAGAATTATTTAATAGAGGGAAATCACACTGCCTTCTTAGTTTTTTATTTTATCTGGCTCCAAAAGCAGATGCTACTGATGCTGTTTTGTGCATTAAATCATTATTTAATTACACCCAGAAGTGCAGAAATATTGTCAGTATACATTAACATACATTTTAGGGTCAAACAGCTTTTTACTGAATAGGCAGAAATTACACTGCCATCCTAGGGTTTTTTTATCTGACTCCAGAAGGAAATGTCATTGATGCTGTATTGCAAACTGAGACACTGTTTAAGCGCACACAGCACACACATAATGTATATCAGTATACATTAACATACTCTTGGTGTTTTAGCATGCCTAAGGTTGGGTTGGGATCTCCAACGTTCCTTGCTCACTGTGTGTGCAATATGCAGTACGTGTCATGAAACAGTACACAGTCAAACACAATGAGTCAACAAGCACTGTGGCAGTTGGAAAAAGGTTTGAAATGGAGAAAATGTATATTCACGAGACATCTCTGTGCTTAACTACACACAGATGACAAAAAATCCTTACATGAAAGGACAATGAGAAGACCGACTAGGATGAGATGTGATGCATGCACAAGACACAAATATTACAAGAGTGAAAAAGTACAAGTGTACAGGAGTAAAACACTTATCTTTGTCTCTCAGAAATACACAAGATCTTATTGACTTCTGATCTGTTTCTCCTAAAACCCCATTAGGAGAATAAGAACAGTACACAGTAAGACTATCTTAAGTTGAACTTAAGTTAGACTCTGGTGGGTACTGCTTTTCATTAGTTTAATTTAAGAAGTATGCAAGGCCAATTTTACAGAATTCTGATCTGTTTCTCCTAAAGAAAAAAACAGCTATATACTGTATAGGATCTTGCTTTTAAAAGGCAATGTTAAGACAACTGTAAGAAGCGATGTTTTTCACTGGGTGATGTCTCTCTTGTCTTTTCTGTGCAGAGTCCCTTAGTGCCCTTTAGCCTGGTGTGTGCTGGCATCACCACTAGGGTGACCATATTTTGATTACTGAAAACCAGGACAAAAACCAGTACCAGCTTTCCCTTAATAATTATATAGTTATCTTGTTAATAGTTATCTTGTTTAAGGATACATGCTTAACACATGAAATCAAAAACATTGAAAACCAGGGCGTGTTCATCACTTTATAAAAAACCAACTAGGATGGCCAGGACAGTACATGACAACAGAACATGTCCTGGGAAAATGGGACGTTTGGTCACCCTAATCACCAGCCCCTCCTGAGCCTGAGCAGTGGGTCTGGCCATGATGTGAAGGGACGGAGCTGGGTTGTGTAAGGCTGCCGCCCCCCAACCTACCTGTGTCTGTCTGTCTGTCTGTCTGCTTGCCTGTGTCTGCCTGTCTGTCTGTGCTTGCCTGCCTCTCTGTCTGTCTGTGACTGCCTGCCTCTCTATCTGTCTGTGTGATTCTGTCTGTTTGTCTGTCAACCTGTCTTTCTGATTCTTTATGTGTCTGTCTGTCTGTGCTTGCCTACCTGTCTGTCTGTCTGTCGGCCTCTCTGCCTGTCTGCTTCTGCCTTTCTCTGCCTCTGTCTGTCTATCTGTATGATTCTGTCTGTCTGGCTGTCAACCTGTCTGTCTGATTCTGTCTGTCTGTCTGTCTGTCCGTCTGTCTCTGCCTGCACATGTCTGTCTGTCTGTGCCTGCCTGCCTGCCTGTTTGTTTGTCTGTCTCTCTGTCCTTCTGTCTATAGGCTATTTGTTTGTCTGCCTGTCTGGGTTTGCCTGTCTGTTTTTGCCTGTCTGTGTCTGTGTGACTGTTTGTCTGCCTGTCAGCCTTTGGTGCTGAGTCACCGATCTTTGATCAGCGATGGGCTGTTAGTAACTATGTACAACACCACATCTCAGACTGTTTCTATCAGGAGTAAGCAGGCTATGAGTGAAAGGTTTATGTGGACACTAAGAGCAGTCACAAAAGTCAGTGGCCAGAATTTGCGGTGGAAAAGATATCTTTATTTGCAATAAGTCTTTCATCAAAACTGCCCTGTACAGCTGCATGTTCTGTGTGTAACCAGAGTTTAATAGGCTGTTTCTGCTTGTGCTGCTGTGTTTGGAGGAATGCTTGCTCCTCCTAAATTTAAATCTCAGAGTGGGAACACCACGCCTGAGTTTACCCTCAGCCTGCAAAACCACGACCATATTTCAGTCTGCATAGCCCTCCAAGTGTGACCCTACGGATGTCCTCTGGCACTTTGGGAATGTAGAGGGAAAAAAGATGTTTACATCATTTGTAAATACAGCATTGAGTGTTCTATTGTCACCTCAAGTGTGGAGAATACACACAATGGAGGACAAGGAAGGCACACACACAGTTACTGAGAGATGGGGCGGGTCTCCGGGGAGATCTAAACAGTTTTCCAAAAGCGTTGCCGTAGTTATAATTCCGCGATGGAGCAACCGCAAGCCCATAAAGCAATGTAAGCACTCAGAAAATCTAAATAAACACCACATCCACACTGATTATTGTTTCATGAAAAAAAAACTGGCACACCCAAACAAGCCTGCAAAACAAATCTGTGTTCCAAATCTCTCCTGCTCCCACAGGCAAGGGCAGCTAAAAAACGACTGGCTCATTCAGTGATGTCGATTTTCAGAGAGGCTCTGCAGTTCAGAGGGATTTTATTGATGCCCTTTTATTACCTTAAATGGATCCTTCCAGTGAACTTTGGCTTGGTGTTAAGCCATTGTGACGCAGGGCTGCTGAGTAAAACATCTCGGAAAAGACAACTAACCTGAGTGTGGGAGCCATTCCAAGAGCTAGGTAGTTATTTGTGAGATGGTTGGGTCCATATTTTATTTTAATGATCCTACAGATGATCAGGTGGACTGTCTATAGATGATGAGACTGTTTATAAACCTTTAGTTAAAATTCTGTGTCTTGTTAAGAGTTAGGGGTTAAGATTGATTAAGGTGGTAAGTCAGTATACAATAAATAAATTGAACTGAACTTCAACACACAATTTGATATGTCTGTGTGCAAATATAGTGTTACGGACAGTTGTCAGGATGATCCAGAAGTAAACCAAAGTAACCAAACTTTAATAGGTAAGATGCCATGTACATGGCACTGACTTAGTATGATAAGTGTTCCAGAGTGTGGCACACAGTGTGTTGTATGTGCACAATGCCAAAGAACAAGGAGTGTTTAGCGTATTATTGGCCAGGTGGTGACATTTTGATGCAAAATCAGTTTAAATTAAAAGTTCACTTACTCAAACCAAAGGTTTACAGGAGTTGAATTTGTCTATTTTCACAGGGATAACGTCTTTTTCATCGGATTAAGCCTCATTTTAAGTGAACAGCAACAGAATAGGCACTATGCCAATCATAGGATCACTGCCGTTACTTTCTTTACAGCCCAGAACTTCCGAATACTTTATACTAATGAAGAGCTAAAGTCAGAGGTGAGATTTCTCATAACGGCTCATATGTGTTCCTCTCTGTGTATGTGTATACAGTAAGTGCCCATGTGTGCACGGATGCATGTGTGTGTGTGCGTGTGTGTGTAAGTGTGTGTGTGTGTGTGTGTGTGTGTGTGTGTGTGTCTGTAAGTGCCCATGTGTGTGAGTCTGTGTTAGTCTGTGTCTTTGGGTCAGGTTTTGTTTGCAGCGAATTGCTGACTTATTGAGGGGATCTGGAAGAAAGACCCAATTTGCTTTGTTTGCAAAAAATCAATGTGGCATGTGAGTGGGCAGCAATGGTCGAGAGAAGCGAAGGCAGCCAGAGAGCCACTTCCTCTTCAGATTGTTGATAAACACTTGTCCAGTGACTCACCCCCCAGCTAGCTTATCCCCTCTTAAATTAGGCTGCTCCCTGGGGGTACAGTGTTCCGTCATCATAAGCACCAGACACAGCATCAAAATGATGAATGTTTTCCTCTCTTTTCACCCCCCACAATCTTTCTGTTTTCTCATATATACCACTAGTGTGTGTTCAGTGTGAAAAATGAATAGGCTCCCATGGGCTAAAAGTGCACTACCACGGGCCCCCCTCCTATTCAAATTAAACATTGGGGAAACTAAAGTGCCAGAGGAATGTTGTGAACTTTTTGTCATTTTTCTTCAGACATAATCACTAGTTGGCACTTTCCTTCAGTACACAGAATAGAACGCCTCAAAGCAAGATAAGACATGGAGTTGAGTGTGGCACTTTGTCTCTGAGAAATAAATAAAAACTTGTTGATTTCTGATCTCTTTCTCCTAAAACCCCCTTAGGGGAAAAAGAACAGTATAAGAATATTTTAAGATCTTATGTTGGACTGGACACTGTTTCGTAGAAGTGTAATTCTTAAGTGCGAGGCAAAGGCCAGATCACAATAAATTCTTGTTTCTCCAAAAAAAACCCTTAGGAGAAAAAATATTTTTAAAATATGTTCTGGAAAACAAAGTCAAGAGAATTGTAAGAGGCAATATTTTCATTAGGTAATACTGACAACCAGTTAGTCCTTTTTTTCACTATGGGTTCATTTGGGAGCAAGCTGAAAGGCCCCTTTGATCTGGTACAGTAAAGCTAATTTCAGGAATGTGCAGCCACAGCAAATGAAGTAAAAACACACTACAAAAGCATAATTATAGCATGGGGCTGGGTGAAGGGAGAGGCAGAAAAAACAACATCCTGAAGTCATAATTCTAACCTGGTCAGAGGTGCGTTCCTATATGTTTACATTTAGAAAGGGGAAGAAGTCAGCGTAGTGTAACCACATCGGTGGAATGTGTGTGATAATTGCTATCTCACATGTCATATACATTCTAGAGGGAGGAATGTCCGTTTTGTTTTTTTTTTGTTTTTTTTTTGGTCCTAAATGGTAACAGCTGTTTTTTTAACTGATGTGGGTGGTGGGGTCGTATGCGGCCTGTTTTATTTGCTTTGGCCAGACCCTAGGAAGAGAAAGGGGGGCTTCAAAAGAACATACTCTGCCACCTGATGCCAGGTCCACCAGAGGGAAAGGCTCTGAAAATAAAGTTCCTCCATTCCCTCAACAGAGTGCAACGTGTGTAGACAGCCATTATTTTCCATGGGAAAACCCCTGTTTGCTTTTGGGAGAAGGAAGTAGAAATACCACTGTAGTTTTTACAGGTCAGCATTTCTTATGGTACAACACATTCAAAGTTGAGGAAGTGAAAAATAAAATGCCAAAGTTTTGAAATGTTTTGTGTTAGGCTGCTCAAACTCAATGTTTTTATACCATCAATAGTTGGGGGCTACATGCTGACTTACATATTGATGTATGATAGAAGAGGGAACAAGCATAATAAAATACCTCTGAGTCAAGGTTATTATAAATTACCAACCTAGTGATGCACAGTAGTTGTGTATACGTTGGATTTCTTCAACAAGTTTTGTTATCTCAGTGAACCTTGTGAGCCATTGCAAACAGCCCACCTCTGAAGGCATCTGTGCTAGTTATCTGCCTAATTCTTAAACCCCTATGGAGATACATTAACATGATCAAAAGCACACATGTGTCAGTTGTGACAAGAGGGAGAACGAAACCAGTTAAGTGTAACCACAAGTCAAAAGTCATTTCCACTGATATGAAAAAGGTCATCATCAAGGTTACACAACATACTGAACAATTTTTAACCTGGAGTGCTTTTAAAAAAGGACAAAAAGGAGAATATCATAAATGCTAAAGAAATAAGTGCAAGAAACAGTCCTTCACTTGTTCACTTGCCAATGTTTTGCAGTGATTAAGTAGAATGCAAGTTAGGTGTTGTGCATCGTTGGAGATGTTCATAGCAGACTTGCCAACCTTCTATATATTTTTGCTTTCATATGTCTACTGGCTAAGAGGTCATTATGGTAACATATTGTCATGGTAATTTGTTGAGATTCCATTTGCATCATACATGGTCTGCATGGACTAACAAGATCTTTAATTCATTGATACTGTATTTGGAATAATAGACACATCTTACATATTACTGTTTAATCAAGTTAAAATTGATTTAATAATAACAAAAAACTAGCTTAGCTATGTTAGTGTCCTAGTTGAGTCACTGACAGCATAGCAGTTGGGAACATTGGGATATTTTTAATTTCTGCAATTTAGCTAAGAATAAACACTGGCATTGCACTGCACAAAAGATAGAAGATATTTATGTTATGTTATGTTATGTTATGTTATGTTATGGGAGCTTGTTTCTTTATTTATCCTAATGTTCACAATAAATTATTCTGTAGAAAATACACGTGTATTTTTTATTTACTGTGTTAATAGCATATGTGTCCTTAAAATATATATTTCATACATATGTTGAAATATGTCAACACTACAAAAACACTGCCTTCAGGTTCTTTTGAACCCCAACAAAACAACATGAGATCATACCTGCCTTGAACTGTAACATCAAGGCCATGGGATTGTGGCAGTGGGTAGGCAATGACCTCACTGCTGTACATTTAGGAAATCACATGACACAAAAAGAAAAAAAAATCACATAGAAACATTGCACCATCTGTTAGCAGTACAACATGTCATTGTGGTGTAAGGGTTTGTTTCCCTGTGTCTCAGTCTGTTGCTGACTGATCTGTGGGTATAGCAGGAGAAGGAAGGAGGCTCGTAAACAAGCCTCAGCTCCATGTATGTAAAGCCTGCTAAACCAGCCCCTCGGACTTCCCGTCATTTCATACAGAGGGCCTGGCTGTGGTCTTATTGACAAGGTTGTGTCAGGCACCATTTTGCCTGCCTGCTGCTCTCCTCTCTGCTCTGGCCTTGATGTATCCACACCGACGCTATGCTGTAATGAGTGGCTGCTTAGCATTTTTCCTGGTGTAAGCAGAGCCAGTGATGGTGACAAAGAATGCCCGGTATGAAAGATCTGTATCAGGACTCCAGAGGAGACTGCCATCAAGGAGAATGATTAAGATTTGTGGCATGCGTCTTAAACATCTTCTTTGCAAACAAAGAATGGCAGGTGTTTGCAAGCTGGTACTTTCCTTTTTTCTGCTAGATATTGTGTAGATCCTATTTAATGAGACTAGATCCTCCACCATCCAAAAATAAAGTAGGGAAGAAAATAGAGTTTTGCTTTGTACTGGTCTGCCTACATCTTTTTATTTCCCTTTTCTACATGTTTTACATGTTTCCATTTAAACATTTCTACCAGTGTTAATCACTGTACCATTTGCCTGTACTTCAAATCATCCTGCCTGCACCACACTATCCCTCCCACAAGAGCACAAAAGTAGGAGAAAGAACTATCCCTTTGTGCTCCCACAGAAGATGTGGAGAGTGAGAGAATGAACTTGAACCCATTAAACTACTCAGCTTTAATCTCTTCCCCTATACAACGCTCACCTGCCTCTTCCTTGTTTCACAGGCACATGGTTTTAGGGACAGTGTGAGAAACAATGGTGGCTATGGAATGCACTTCAGCCAAAAACCTCACAGCCCTCTTGAAGATGAAAAGAATTTTGTTCTCTGCTAATGTAATTTTATGTGGGGTGGTTGTAGCCCGGTGAAGGCCCCTAAAGCAGAGACCAAACCCTACAGGTTCAGGGGTCTCTCTGCCTTTCTTCCAGTAGCAGGGGATTTCTTTCCTTGTTTTTTACAGACCAAACACTAATGTGTGTGTGTATGTGTGTGTGTGTGTGTGTGTGTGTGTGTGTGTGTGTGTGCGTGTGTGCTTTGCTCTGGACTGCTACTCTGATCAATGTCATAGACATTTAACTAAATCTTGTCGGAGTAACCTCTGCAACTGCCAAATGTATGTCCTTATGTAATTTATTTTGAATTGTGGACACAAATAAAAAAGTAAAATGTGTGCGCGTGTGTGTGTACGTGTGTGTGTTGTGTGTGAGTGAGTGTTGTGTTGTGGGCACCTGCCCCAACAACACCCCCAAACATCAACTAAGGGTAAGTTGTCAGTTGTTGGCACCTGGCAGGTATCAGTCTTTAGAATGTTCAGCAAACCAACTGCCAGTTCCACACTGTCCAGACAGCAACTGACAAAGGGGACTTTTTCAGCTAGCTACTATCCAATAAGAACAAACAAAACCATTGACTGTATATAATCCACACTGACTCTAGAGTCTGACAGTACAGTTTATTAGCGTTTCTTGGGGCAGTATGCAAGCACATTATGTTTTATGCGCCTGTGTTGTTTATTCCCTGTAGACTAATAAAGGTTAAAAAATAGCATTCAACTGAAATTCTGCTGAAGTAGACTACATAGCCTATGACTGGAATGTTACTCATCAACATGCTAGGCCAATCTATTACTCTCTGACAACACAGAGGTGAGTAATATGTGTGTAGACTACAGCTATCACTTAACATTCTGTCCAGTTTACATTAAAGTCAATGGTGTGTCAAATCTGAGTTACGTACTACAAATTATAGTTTTACTGTCCTTTACAATGTTAAGTTCGGAGGGATATGAATGGTTAAGATTCTCGGAATGCTTTTGTTTATCTTAACAAACGGTAAGTGCTTGAATGGGCCAACCTTTTAAGTGTTTCACGGAAGCGGGTTGCTTTGAAATTCAGGGTTAATGATCTAGTGGACAAGCACTGGAAAAATAAAAGTGACAGAGAAAAATTCTTCCATTACAAATGATAAATATGGTGGAAGACAACACACTCAATAGTCATTGTTGTGCATTCTCCAGGCATTAATTCTTTAAGTAGAGTTGAAGTTTATTGACCTCTTGTTTGGAATACAATACAAAAAAGCACTCTGTGATTATTGAATTTCAGATACAAAAACATGGCCTCTGTTGCAGTGCATGTTTCATTAGGAAGGTGTAATTAGATTTGCCCACACAGTCAATCCAGACAATCATTACAGTAACTTGATTACTGAACTAGTTTATGATCTTATTTTGTCTGCCAACATAATTTTCACATGGCACATTATTACAGACATCATACATTTTATAGGCTAGCTCATCTGTTTGCATTATGCTTCGTCTCCTTGACTTTTCGAATGTTTTTAACTATAAATTTAACAGTTAGGTCAGTTTAAAGAATAGCATTCTGTTGGCTTTGTGCCTATGACCAAATTCATGGTGATGTCCTTTACCATCCCTGCAGTTGTAATGCTTAAATAAAATAGATAGATAAACAGACAGACAAACAGATTTATTGACAAGTTTATTGATCCCACAGGAAATTTACAGAAAACGACAACTAATGCATGCCATGTTGACAAGCTATCCAATCTAATGACTGTTGGCTTACAAGCAGTAGAGCATATCATGAGCTGCTGCTGTAAAGTGTAACTCTTCATTCTCTTCCCTACATGCATAATATATCTGTGGGGCCTGAGTCGACCCACACATTAGCCTACCTGAAGCAGTGGTTGTCACACTGGGATAGAAGAAACCCCTGGGGGTACTTGACTCAGTTCTAGAGCATATACAAAAAGTACAAAAATCAGCTCTCACCAGCATAAAGATAAAGTTCAGGTACAGATTATATGGGGGAAAAGATCTTACCATCAAGTTATCCCAAATACAGCTATTCCAAATTGCCACTGCAATATTGTGTAGCATATAGTATGTGCTGAAATTTTGCTTTCAAATTTTGCACAATAATAAGGCAAGAATATGTATTATTATTATTATTATTATTATTATTATAGCAAACTGTCTGCAGTGCAGTGGTTATTCAGTAAGATGTAAAAGTCTTTGGGGATACAAGGCAGTTAAGAGTTTGGCAACCACTGCCCTAAAGGAATCCCTTTTAACATCCACACAATACACAGTCCTTACCATACACCAGTGGGTCGTCATGCCTTGTTACATGGACCCCTGCTACAAACTGCATCCTAACTTGCAGGAGTAGAGACAGGGGGGTGGGAAAAAGGGATTGGGGATTGGGGGCTGGGGGGTGGGTGTTGTAGCTGGGCTGTGTTTGTATAACCCAGTAAAAGGAGATAACTCACCAAGGTCTGCTGTCAGTCACACAATACACAGGCTTCCTTTTCAGGAACCCCACCCGTTTTGATGAACTGGAGGGGGGTTCAAAGGTTTGATTCATAAATCAGTCCTCCTAAGCAATGCATTATTCATGCTATGGCACCCTATTCATTTCTGATGCCTGTGCAAGGGGAGGAATATTTAAATACCTCAAGCCCACCACACGAGCAATGAGTGCATCCAGCCCCATGCTACCGCTGAGATAAGAAGAAAATGTTTTGAAGGGGGGATGCATGAGAGTGAGCGAGCATGCGGTGAGACAGTGCCTAAGAAACAGGCACACTGAAAAATGGCACTATTTCCCCCCACCTCTCTCAGATTTGTAATACATCTAAATCACATGTAACATAAATCAGGCATTTTGTTTGACATAAAGAGGATGAATGCAGCAGTTTGCCAGGGAGCTCAGGACGTAGCAATAGAGGTTACCTGAAAGGAATGTCATTTTCATCCAAATGCCGGGCTCCTCTTGAGGTGCTGGTGGTGGAGGAATTTCCTGAACTGGGTTACTATTAGCCGCCTTCACACTATTGGGCCAGGCCAAGGCCAAGGCCTTTTAGAGTTACTTGGTGCTAATGACCACCCCTGTCTGCAAAACCATCATACTGCCCATTATAACCAGAGTAAAGGTAAGTTCAGTGCTGTAGCTACACGAAGGGATGAGAAGGTGCAGCTGACATGAGATAGTGTCTAATCTGTACTCCTGGAAACAACGACTAACAAAAGCACACAATACAGTGTCTGTCTCTCAAAATGCGCTGTTTATTTAATGCAAAAATCATGCAGGAGAAGAGATCCCATTTTCGTCATATCGCCTAGTGTCAGTGATCCAATTTTAATCCAAAGGTGGGCTGACAGTGAGCCACCACACACAAAACCCTCACTGGTGATTGAAGTGAGCAGGGGTACAGCCAAGGGGTTGATGGGGGATAGGGGTGTTAGGATGATTCTAAAGGTCCAGTATTTACAGGGGGGCCCTTTAAGGACACCTTAGATATTATGATTAATAATCAGCGGACACAAAACTGTATTTGTTCAGAGGGCCCAACATTTCTAGCAGTGTCCCCTGGAAGTGTGCATTAAGATTTATCAGTGAGGTCCCCATTTCCAGTCATCTTTACCGTATCATTTTATGATTTTTCTAGTGTATTCTTCGTTCAGGCAGGTAAATCCAATAAAATTCCCATAACAGTTTGATTATGGCGATAAAATATGTGACCTCAAATACGTGCTGTCTGGGTGTTAACCTGTTTATAGCCAGCCCTAAAGGCTGTTATGCGTTAATAATGACAGATATCAATGTCTGCTGTTATACCCAGCCCCTGATATTGGTTTTCTGAAAAGATCTAAGGGGGGCACCCTTAAGCTATGAAGCGTTAACCTAAATCAGAGGAGTAGAGGTATTCCCTGTCTTTTATTGAAGCTCATTTATGGCACTTTTTTAATGATTCAGTCACAGAGAGAACCCAAAGCCTGCTCTTTGCAGAGAGACTGAGACACAGTAACTTCATACCCAGATGAAGAAATCTGAGGAATATGATGAGAATCTGATTGTGTGCCACAGGGTGTTTAAATGACAAATCTGTGTGGCATGCAGTGAGTTTGATGGCTTGAACCACAGGCATTTAAAACATTTAAAATATGGTAAGGGCTTTAAACTTGTATTGAAACAATTCATTCATGGAATGTGTTCTCTGTATTTCGATATGTGTGGCACAGTATGCAAGTGAATTATAACAAAATAACTAAATTGCTATAATGACAACGGTCTATGTGTACAAGGGTGGCTGCACTTTCATGGCCATTGGTTTTGCATGTGGTATGGGGGGCTCCTCTGCATCACTTCTCCCAGACAGGGCTGTCTGTTTCACTACCTCCAGCTCAGAGATTCCACACTGTTTGCTGCCACCTTCCTGCCTGTGGGTCCTCTGTGCCATTGTGATTGATAGAAGGGCTCCTGCCTGCCATCTCTTTCCAGCCCTGATGCAGCCATTCATTGATTTCTCTTCAGCATTCAACACCATTCAGCCAAACCTGCTTCTGTCCAAAATGATTAAGTTTCAGATAAACCCATATATTATTTACTGGTATTTTCTTTTTTAACAAACAGGGTCCAGCTGGTTAAGGTTAATGACACACTTTCTTCTCCCATCACCACCAATGTTGGAGTTCCCCAGGGCTGCATAAGCTCCCCCAGGTTGTTCACCCTATATACTTCGGACTGCACTACCAATGTGCCAAATCAATATCTTCTCAAATATTCAGATGACTCAACATTGGTCACTCTCTTCACAAAAGCCGATGATGACTCTTTGTACCAAAACAATGTGGACTGGTTAATTGAATAATGTGATAATAACTACCTTATCATTAACACAGTGAAGACAGAGGAAGTAATCTTTGGAAAACCTCCTCTCCAGCTTCCCAAAGTTAAAATCCATAACTCAGACATCGCTCAAGTCCCATCCTACAAATACCTGTGTCATGATTGACCAAAATCTGACATGGACTGACCACGTAGAATTCACTTGTAAAAAAATACAACAACGTATATATTTCCTGCGAAGACTAAGATCTTTTGGTGCCAGCGCCCAAATAATTTTTTTGTTTTTTACATCTGTGATCCAGAGCGTTATGCTTTACTGCAGCACAGCTTGGTATGGCAGCCTCTCTGTCAAGGACAAAGCTAAACTCCAGCACCAAATAAAAATCTGCTCTAAGATCATTGGCCAGCCCATAGCACACCTATTCCAGGAAGCTCACAACAAGAGTATGCTCAGACTGGCCACATGCATCTCCAATGATGCTACGCACATCCTACACCAAGAATATCAACTACTACCTTCAAATAGGCGCTTCAGAGTCCCCTTCTTTAACCGCAACAGACTTAAACATTTTTTTATACACCAATCAATTCTCTTACTGAATCTGCAACATGCAATCTAATCCCTCATGTTATGTATGGCTGTCTTTATGAAGGTCTGTGTCCTCCATCTTGCCTTTACCCCTGACAATGGTGGTGGGTTACTGTACTGTTACTGTGATGTTATATGTGTGTTTGTCCTCAAGCGAGTCATGTTTCAGGGATGCAAACTGAATTTCAGTGCAAACTGACAATAAAGTAATATCGTATCGTATCGTATTCTTAATGTGACGAGAGATGGAGATCCTGGCTAAAGAAAGTAAAAGTTCTGCCATGTGTTTCCTTTACACACTTAACATCATGATTTCACCAAATATGTGGCAGGTTTTCACTAAATCACATAAATTCACAAGCTAATTCACTAAATCAGCTGCTCCAAATGAGAATAACTCTTCAGACAGGTAGATAAGCGGATTTGTGAAATCACCTGTGTTGAGAGCACAGGCAGAAGAAATACATGGCAGAATTTTTCAACCTCTGCTCACCGAGAGGTTAGCATTAAACCACCGTTGTACGACAGAGGTTAAACTACGCAACAGCGGGAATCTGACTGTTTCCCGAAAATCTCTGACCATTGACGTACGACGGAAGTCTGAACTATGTTAGCTTGGACTTCTGTCGTTCCAAACTGCAAAGTATACAGATGTTTCAGAAGCGTTCGGAGAATATTCGGATGTATTCGTTGCGAATAAATGACAGAAACGACACAACAACAGTAAGCAACAGACACGTAGCCTCATTTCAGTTAAGCCGGTATGTATAACGGCTTCAGCAACTTAGGGCAATGTTCCTCAACACAATCATGTCCCTTACCAATTAAAAGCAATCATTGAATCCCTTTGTATGACATTATCGTGTGTTTTATTTATACTACGTACATACATCTACATATAAATATAACGAGGGCCACCTTATGAAGTTGTGGTACAATAGGTGAGTTATTAGCTCATTAGCCCACTATGCAGGTTAGCTGTGCTTCTCGGATAAATACGGGTTCGACTCCTGCTAAACGGTAATCAATTGGAAACAGGTGATATGATCTGTAGGATAATGCTACATCACAGTATTGAAAATGATCTGTAAGGTCAGTAAATGACTTTAATGATCCAACAGCATTTTGCAACAGCTTTTTGTGTGTTGTGTGGGTGTATTTTCTATCTTTTTTTTAATACAAACTAGCAAGTAGCAGGACGAAAATGAAGTGAATTAAAGTAAGATCATTCATGCAGTGGGTGGAGGTAAAGCCTTAAATGGTGCCTAATCCGACCCAAGAAGGCCAAAAGTGACGCGCAAGACGTCACGTGTATAAACAATGCTCTAATAACAGGTCCAAGCTAATCATTTGAAAGACACAACTTAACCATGGAACTTCAGATAGATAGTCCAAACTTTGCTCTTGGGAAACACTTGCATCGTTGAACGATCCATTGGACTAACGTTGTTGTAAACATCGTTAGTTGCGTAATATGAGTAATGCAGTTGGGGAACAGCAGTGTCATAAATCCATCGTTCAAACCAACAAAGTTGCTAAGAAAGTTAGCAATGGCAGTTTTGGGAAATGGACCCTTGGTCAGCTTATGCTGGTGCAGAAGGTGACTTGTCCTGTTGTCTCCCCAACACCTGAGGGACACTGAGCTTGTTTGAAATGACTGGCTGGATAAGTGGCTGGCTTAAAGCAATACATTCTGGACTTGAAATAGTTAAGGAATCTCGTCTGAATTTCACCATGGTATCGCAACATATCCACCCATGTGGTACGGTGACGTTTGGACTAAATTGTCCAAAGATGTCACTAGGCGCGTTCGACTTGATGTAAACGTTTACATGCGCTTACATGCGTTTGCAGTCAGTGATGCATTGTGGGATGAAAATGTTGCATGATGGTTAGACTTTGTGTCAGACTTGCCAGAAAGGCGTGGCGATGTCACCAAAACATGACAAGGTCATATGACCTGAAAATCCACGTGAGTAAAACGCATGTAAACGCATGTAGACAAATCGTGCAAGCGCTTGTAGATGCTTCCACACGTCTACAACCGTCTAACTAACGCCTCCGTGGTGACGCAACTTTGCACTGGTTGGTTTAAAGTTCATTGAGTCTGGACACGTGTGTTGTGTAGCGCTCTGTCACTGAACTTCTCATCTTATATGTACGTTATTTTAGTTCAGTTTGAAGACATATCTTTTCTCTCTCTTTTTAGCTTGTTCTGGGGCGTGCATCTGATGCTGTCAAGCTTAATTTTTTATTGGGTATTTATGTATTTGTTAATCTTGTTTTTATTTTATTGCTTTGTGTCAGTAGGATATACCTATTAATGGTCTTTGGGTTATGGTTTTGCCATGTTATTTTTCATCCTTGTGTTGTGCAGCACTTTGGGACATCTCTGTTTTTTTTGTTTAAATGTGCTATTAAAAAAAGACTCGACTTGACTTGAAGTCTCAATGCACCCTACTACAACCGCCTGCCGCCTCCTTGTCCCCCACACACAACACATGACCTCTCCGTCATCTACTACAAAGATCAGGTGGTGCAAACTCAGTCTTGTTGAAGACGTGTATCCAACTTGACTGACGGCTGTGAGGCCGAGTTCTTGCTGACATATGTAGACAGATGCAGACAAACGCTGACAAGCGGGATTGCAAGTTGAACGTGCATAATATTTCAAGTCCAGAATGCAATACTTTCATAGACAATAGACTGAGGGATGGCGTCATTTTCAATGTGACTGGATGAAGCCTGATTTTCTAAATTGGTCACCAGGCTACACGCAAGCTTGAGAGCCAGCCTTGTCACGTTGGCCAACGAACCTGAATACAAAAAAATGACTAAAATATATGCTCAATCATAAATCAGACAACATACAATATTTCTCTTAATTAATATATTTTTACCATTGTCATAAGTACAATCACACTAACTTAAGTGGAAGGTTAATATTGTACTTCTGTACTTGATTCTTCCTCTATTAACTTTGGTTCCAGGCAATCTTACAAGCTAGCATGTTGAGGGAGCTAGCTAGTTGACATACCAGGCTAGCGTGTAGCTTAGTTTAGCCATCTTTCTTTGGGCCTCACTCGCATCGAATGGTGAAAATCCATAAAGATAACGATCCTTGTAACAAAAAAATACTAACTCCAATGCTACCTTTGTGGAAAATTTTGCTGGAAATGTTTCCCCGACATGAACAGAAAACTAAATGGGTGTAAGTATGGCTATGGATTGTTATCCAAAAAGTATGGTACATTTTCTCCTGTGCGACAGAAAGTCACTAGTCGTTGCTTAATTTGTGACGTCATTTTTAGCATAATTTCAGATAAACTTTTCATACAAGGCAATAACATGATACACATTTTGCTGTGTTTGTTCCAGTTTATAACAATGCCAACATCAAGGTTCTGGGTGCTTTTAATGTAAAGCTATTTGGTCTCAAAGTGATGCCGAAATGAATGAAAGTCAATGAAATGCTAAAGGCTGCTGGGTCCTCTCTGGATTTTTTTTGCCCCATGCATGTTTCATCTTCCGCGTCTGTTCCTGCCCCCTTGATTACTGTAACCCAGTCATGTTTCATCACGTCTACGGGTAGTAGAAAGTGTCCAACTTCATAGCAGCGTTTGTATCCCCGCCCCTGCAGTCGCCAGCAGATCTTGCTGTTGCAGGAGGTCAGTTGGAGTTCATCTTGAACACGCCTAATGCCTGCCACAGCAACATCCTGAGCCCCATTAAAAACAAACCAAACTTACCTCAGCTTCCAGGAATGGCTGCCGTCCAGAAACACAGCTGGCAGACCTGAAGGAGTAGACCATAAGAGCTGTCACTAAATGCCATTGTTAAGAAAGGAAGTGATTGTCTATAAAATCACAGCCAGCGATGAGGAAATGAACAGGGTGTAGTGCCGTGACAGACAGCACAGGGAAAGTAACTTCATCCTTAGATTGTTAAATGTTTAGACCCAGCAAACATGCCCATGTGGGCCCACAGTGGGCAAGTGTGGGTTTACTGTGGGGGAGTGCGGGCAGGGCAAACCCACAGTAATCCCTAATGGGTCCCTAATGGGGTAGCCCATGTGGGACCCACAGTTGTTTTTCCCTTTGGGGCCCCACTTAGGGCTACCTGCGGGCAAGCCCACTGTGGGCTTGCCCATACTTAGCCCACATCTACCCCGTAGGGGTAGCCCATGCGGGACCCAAAGCTTATTTTTTCCTTGTGACCCCACTTAGGGCTACCTGCGGGCAAGCCCACTGTGGGCTTGCCCACACTTAGCCCACATCTACCCCGTAGGGGTAGCCCATGTGGGACCCACAGTTGTTTTTCCCTTTGGGGCCCCACTTAGGGCTACCTGCGGGCAAGCCCACTGTGGGCTTGCCCATACTTAGCCCACATCTACCCCGTAGGGGTAGCCCATGCGGGACCCAAAGCTTATTTTCCCTTGTGACCCCACTTAGGGCTACCTGCGGGCAAGCCCACTGTGGGCTTGCCCATACTTAGCCCACATCTACCCCGTAGGGGTAGCCCATGCGGGACCCAAAGCTTATTTCCCTTTGTGACCCCACTTAGGGCTACCTGCAGGCAAGCGGGCAAACATTCAATAAAACATTATAGTTATAGTTTACATTACATTTTACACAGTGGTGGCTGGTACATAATACACTGCTCATTTAACCTGAGGACACACTTTTTCACGTATTTTAACAAACTGTTTATTTCGAGTGTTTAACCAGAATGCTACGGCACTGTATTTTGTAATGTATTACCATAATGTTAATGTTTACATCTTCGATATTCGGCTTCGCTCTGCCACGCGACGCATATCTGCTACCAGGAATCTCCTCGCGCTTGTATGGTTTAAACAAATGTATAGCGTTCCGCTTGAATTCGTTGGTGTTTGACAGTTGTGGCGGTCGGTCAGATAGAGAAGAAAAGCGTTTGTTTATTGTAATTATTAGTTGAAATTGTATTAGTAGCTGAAATTTAATTAATAGTGTAAATATTACGTCGATTTAGAGTAGGATTTGCTCCTGTTTGTTTTTTTATATAGGCTATAGTTTAGTGTACTTTAGCTGTTCCGGAATTAAAGACATTTGGTGGCATTAAAGGTAAGTAGCCTTCTCAGTAGCCTACTAGAAAGCTAAAGACTATATATTTAAAAAAAAAAAAAAACTACGGTAGTTTTACGAGATATGTTTATGACAACGAAAACTAAAGCTGCTACATTAAAAGGTATATCTAACGTCTTATTGAACACGGTTCGTTGGATCCCATTAGCCTACATCATACGCCTGGCGACTAGCCTTTTTTTTTTGCTAGCGACAAAGGCTCATTCGAACTGCAATCATAGCCGATTAACAGGATATTCGCCGGTGTGTTATCATTAAAATATACTTTCCAAAACTTTTTTTCGCATTAACAGAATAATGTTTCTGTTCGTTGGTTAACCAAACGAAAATACATTAAGAAATTGCATTACATCAGGTGTTCCCAAATATGACATCACCATTCTCAATGTAATAAACTATGGGCCCTATTTTGCCGCGGCGCATTGTGCATTCGCGACATGCGCATGCTGTCATTGCTATTCTGTGCCAGCGCAACGTTCATTTTTTCAGGCAAAAAACCACGTTGTCTAGATAGCAGATGACATTGCACCGTGACGGGCGGTCAGCGAAAAGAAGAGGTGTGGTCTGGCGCAAAGCGCACCAGATGCTATTATGAGGACGTATAAACCATTTGCGCTTTTGATTAATAAAAAGGTGCTTTTTCGTCACTGGCGCATTGTTGAAAAGCTATTTTAGAGGCGCACAACGCTTTGAACCCCGATGTACCTGCTGCTGCGCCAGAAAGGCGAGCTGAACTGGCAGAAAAGTTGCAACATGTATAGCCTGTACAGCTATGTATTTGTATGTTTTAGTAAGCAAACATGCACAAATAATGAGAATATAGCAATGTTCTGCAGTTTATAGCAATGTTCTGCAGTTTATTTACAATTTCTTTTGTCGTTTTAAATAAACAACGATTGCAATGTTCTGCAGTTTATTTACGATTTATTTTGTCGTTTTAAATAAACCGCGTGGCAAGTTGTAAGAAATAATATGGACAAATCATCAAAAAGAAAACTAGTGGACTAATGGTTTGATGGACCTATACCTTCCGTTTATTTTTTATGTTTCCTTTGAGTTTAAGGCTTTGTTTCCCGTCTTCTAACGTTGTTGTACCGCTTTCGGCGCACAGCGCGTTGAACCCCGATGTACCTGCTGCTGCCCCAGAGAGGCGAGCTGAACTGGCAGAAAAGTTGCAACGTATATAGCCTGTATAGCCATGTATTTTTATGTTTTAATAAGCAAACAGGCACAAATAATAAGTATAGCAATGTTTTGCAGTTTATAGCAATGTTCTGCAGTTTCTTTTGTCTTTTAAATAAACAGCGATTGCAATGCTCTGCCGTTTATTTAATAAACAGCGTGGCAAGTTGTAAGAAATGAAATGGACTAATCATCAAAAAGAAAACTAGTGGACTAATGGACCTCCATCTTTTATTTTTCGATGTTTCCTTTGAGTTTAAAGCTTTTGTTTCACGTCTTCTAACGTTTCACGTCTTCTAAGCAACAGGCTATGGACAATGCGCCCGCTGGCCCTTAAAGGGAATGAGAGTATAAATTCTCATTGGTTAATTGTATGTTACGCCGAAAACACACCCATGACTTATGAAGTAACTTAACCCAACCCTTTTGAACGATGCGCCTGGCGCAATGTTCGCTTTTTCCGCCGTGAAAATACCAAATTGTGTCGGGAACACCCCCAAAGCAACTTGCGCGACAGACTTTAGACAATGCGCTTATGATCGTGAAAATAGAGCCCTAGGAGTATCAAAGCTCTTAAACGTTCTTAACCCGTTTAACATTTCATCAAGACCTTATCCATTCTAATTATGAACTTTATTTAGTTATGCTATGTATTATAAGACCTATTTATTACTGATGGATATTAAATGTTCATAGGGCTACACTTAAAACTAAAATGTTTGCCCTTTTCTGTTGTATTGCTTTTAGATGCAGTACAAGATGGAGGCAGGGATAAAGATGGAGGCAGGATCCAAAGATCAGAAAATCAAAACAAATAAAATTATTTATAATTACATGATTTCTGTTTTAATTGTATTACTAAACAGCTTGTGCTATGGGTATTGCATAGAGGTGCATGTGGGCTGTGGTGTGGGTTAAGGGGTGGGGGGTATGGGTGGCAGCTGTGGGTTTACTGGGGGTAGAGTGTGGGCAGGTGTGGGGTTTCTGAGGGTAGTGTGGGTTTGCCCACAGGGGCCCCGCCAGTGTCCATCAGTGTGGGGCCCACATGTGCCCACCATTTCACGACGGTAATGGGGCCCACAGTGGGCAGCCCACAGTGGGCCTGAACTATAGCCCGCAATGGCCCCACTGTGGGCCCATAAGGGGCCCATAATGGGCCCACTCAGCAAAATGTGGGCAAGCCCACACTCTGCCCAAACTGTGGGTTTGCCCACAGGGGCACCGCCAGGGTCCAGCAGTGTGGGGCCCACATGTGCCCACCATTTCACGACGGTAATGGGGCCCACAGTGGGCAGCCCACAGTGGGCCTGAACTATAGCCCGCAATGGCCCCACTGTGGGCCCATAAGGGGCCCATAATGGGCCCACTCAGCAAAATGTGGGCAAGCCCACACTCTGCCCAAACTGTGGGTTTGCCCACAGGGGCCCCGCCAGGGTCCAGCAGTGTGGGGCCCACATGTGCCCACCATTTCACGACGGTAATGGGGCCCACAGTGGGCAGCCCACAGTGGCCCCACTGTGGGCCCACATGGGCTTGTTTGCTGGGGATGAGCAAGATTTCAAGGAAGAAAAAATATGAGAAAACATGGCAGATGCGATTTAGCTCTGTTTCAGTACTAAAATATGTGCTTGAATGTAGCAAAATTATTTTTCTAGACCAGGAAGGACACAGCAGTCACTAAGGGGCTGCCATGCCTTGTTTGCAGACTATGTGTGTGTAATTGAATCAGTTGACATACTTAGGAAGTGTAATGAGTTGGTGAGGCCTGTGCTAAATGAATACCATGTGCCTAATTGCAGCAGCCCATGCTGCTGTCGCTGTTTGCCTCCACGGGCCTGGTGGCCTCTGGCCCCGTATAACAGGCGGTGCCTCTGCAACTGCCCCAAGGAGCCCCCTAAGCACCTGCAAGGGGTTGTTTTAACCACTGAGGTTAATGTCCATATTATGGCCAGAGCATGGGAGAGGCCATGGTGCAGTCATGTTCTCTGCCACCTTTCATGTAAATGTTTGACAAAAACTACAGAATGGAGGCTCAGGCAGGAGTATGGAGCTTATTTTAATATTTCACCTTAACGACCTTGAATTTTTCCTTACATTTGTTTTTAACAGTAGAATATTTACCCATTCACCCAATGGAAATAAATGCTTTCTAGAATTGCTTTGACTTTTTCTTCTTTAGAAACAAATACGTTCTGATAATCTGATTTGTGTCTTTTATTAAGGGGGTTATACAAGAAACCATTTAGACATCAGTGAGATTTTGCTTTTGTCTCATATGTCTTGACTTAAACACTAAGAAAGGTGTCCAGTGAAGCCTGATGTAAGTCCAATCTGAGTTAAGCTTAAGATTTTAAAATGGTTTTATATAGTTAGTTTTCTTGTAAAAAAGGGCTTTAGTCAATAAAAGTGAATAAGAAACCATTTCTGAGAGACAAAGACTGTTGTAAGAAATAATATTTTCTTCTTGATATGAGTGTCTGTTCTGTGTATTTTGGAGGATTTTGAGGGGGAGGGGAGGTGTAGGATGTATGCTGACCTCTGACATCAGTCATCTGCTTCTGCTGTTCATGAGCACCAGCTCAAAGTCAGGGGGCAAGCTGATGCCCCATCAGTCAGCCACGCTCATCATATCATATGCCGACCTTTGACCCTCAGTGTTTATCTAAATGTACATGAACAGAAATGCAGCACTAATTGGATTATTGTAACTGATGCCTTCCCTAGCACAGAGGCGTGGTTACCGTGAAGCTTCATTGTTTGTGTTGATGGAGCACACAGACTCTGCACAGGCAAATACATGCCATAAGGCACTCAGTGTGGTGCTCCGATCATGCCAACAAAGGATGACATCAACAGATTATAACAACCTTCTTAATTTTCTCAGTCATTCAGGAAGCACATTTTTCGGTTGATGTGGCTTTGTGGTGACTTTTGTTTCTAATGGGACTGGAGAGATGTTAATAAAAGTCATCATCTTAAGCTGGGTTATCTGGCAGCTGGGTTTCCTTTCCTGGGTTGTGTACCGTGCTCTCTCTCAAAGACACAGCACCACAAATCCTGGCTGGCAAATGGCCTTTGACTGGATGAGCAATACCATCGAAACCTGTGAGGACTACAACTCTCTCAGGCTTAAAGACCCAGGAGACACTGTGCTTCCTCAGCCACAGAGATCTGTCAAGAGCACCATTAAGTCAGGGGCGAGATCCAATAAAATTGCCAAGCAAAATGGGGGTGCATACTGTATGTTTAATCACTGAGCACTGCACACATACACACACAGATACTCACGTTTTCCTTCAATTTGGGGTCCACACACATACACATACACACACAGTCTCACATAAATTACAGAAAAGAGATGTAATGACTGAATTGTGTCGGTATCATCAAGTGTGGTTGTGGGTGAATGGTATCATTAAGTCACTCAGTCACCAACCCTTCTCTTCTTCAGCTTGTGCAAAACAATGTCTTAATTCGCTATTAACACTTTGGGTGTCTTAAAAAGGACTATGTAAATACAATGTGATTCTGAAGCTACTCCCCTTGTTTCATTAGTCTATTAATGGAAGAGCCTATTATCCTTTTGTTTTGTGCTTATATGCAGTGAAAGGCCAGTCTTTTTAATTGTATTGATTGCATCCAGGGCCAGTTGATCCAAACTGAAGTGCATGTAAGGAGAAAATTAATGGTCCACCATAATAAACTAAGCACTGGCCTTCTCTTGGTGAGGAATTCTGGTCAATATCGCAATTCAGGCACAACAAATGCAGCATTACTTGCAACACTGGTGTTTTAACCCTTAAATCAGTCATTATAGGTGATTGATTTTCCTTTTGTACAGAACACAAGTGTCAAAAGGACACAGAACACCCCACACAACCCAGCAGAGTAATGTATAGACTTTTTAGAGTACCCAGACCATCTCTCATCAGACTATCTCTCAGAAAGGAGCTGGTGATTTGCAGGTGAAAGCCTTTCTATTAAGGTATTTCTCTTTTTCGTTTATACTTCTCCACACTCAGTCTTGCTATGTCTCTGTCTCTCAAGCACAAGGTGCGGCAGCTTATGTAAGATCAATACTTCCTGTATAGTAAATAAAACAAAAGCTGTTCAAACTAGGTGAAATGTAAAACCCAGAGAATTGTATTTCTACTCCGACGTTAAGCGTGTAATCAAACTCCCGAGAATGTGTTCATTTGTATGGAACCTGAGCAAAGCCACCTGTGAAAATCTCACTGGTGTTGATTTAGTCTTAGGAGGCACTGCAGCCAATTAATGCTATTGTTACACAAATGTTTGCAAAAGACATGAAATATACGACAAATTCCACGAAAGATGTGTGTGTGTGTTTTTTTTAAAGAGTTTTGTTAAACATTTCACATGCTAACCCCTTCTCCTCATCCTCACTAATCTCCGATTAAAGTAAACACAGCTCGGCACCCTGAGTGTGAGCGAGCGCTGTGTCAGTGTAGCAGATGAAGCGCTTGATTTGGCACCAGGGGGACTGGAGCCGGGAGTGAGTCATCGCCAAAGATGACATCATCACTGAGCGCACCAAAAGAAGGATGAGACCTGTGAGGGAATTGAAGGGGCGGCTGCAAGGGTTCTGTGTTATCAGCTAATCAGGTTACGATCCATCCTCATCTCAAAACCCCCCCATGATGTCATATTTGGCTTGAGTGGGGGTGGTGATGGGGGTGGGGGGGGTCAGGTTGGTGGAAGAGGATAAGAGAGAAAGGAAGAACAAGCCCATCTTCACATCATTCTAATCCAATTACACACGGAGGGACCTGAACGGACAGGAGCAGCCCCCAAGACGGGAAAGGGGTGGGTCGGGGTGGCTTGGGGGGGTGCAGATTTTCTCCCAATCCAATCAATCACGTCCAGTGGACATGGCTTGAGCGTGCTGAGCGGTGAGTCTAATGTGTTTACAGCCCACCCTTTGGGTGTGCGGTCCAGCCTCTCTAAGCCATCTGCCATCTGCTGCACTTTGGGTAGTTGGACACCCGTCCACAGATGGCAGCCTGCGTTTCTCTCCCCTTCCCTTCCCTCCCTCCCTCCTGCTCCCACATCACTGGAGATGAACAGGCACCAGGAGCTGAGATGCAATAGCACACAAACAAACAAACCCCACACACACTCTGTGTGGACAACTATATATCTGGAGATCTTTTCTCTTTTTTTGGCGAACTTTTGATTAAATGTTTTGGAGGGCAAACAAAAAAGCACAAAACAAAACAAAACACACAAAATACCCCTGTCATTACACTACCAAACAGAAGTCAAAGACAAGAAGAAACAGCTGTACTTCACATTGATAAAAGATAAAAAGAAGGAGTATTTGGACATATTCCTGAACTGAAATGAAACTTTAAACACCGTGTCCGTCATGTTCTCTTTTTTCTGCTCGGTTCATCTTAACAGTTAAAATGCAAAGGCTGAAGACATCCCCCTGTAATCTTCTGGCAGCAGGAGCATTTGTCTGCTTGAGATTTCAATGCAACCCCCTCTTCCCTCCTCCCCATCCTGAGACACGCCCTTTCCAAAAATGGTCATGAAGCTTGGTGCGCTGACATCACACACAATGCTTCATGACTGCGGACGGACGCAATGGCGCTGCATTGATTCTGGCCATGCTATAAACCAAAGTGCTGCTGTTTTTTTTTTTTGCCTGTTTTTCCCGCTCACAGGGGGCTGACTGGCATCGGATGCAAATAGCACTGACCTCATTCACACACGTCCACTGACAAACACTGTGTGTTTGCGTGTGCGTGTGCATGCACGTGCATGTGTGTCTGTGCGCATGTGTGTGTGTGTGAGAATGTACATGTGTGTGAGAGAGTAAGACGGAGGTCACCTGCTTGAAGAGGGAAATGATGTGAAATATTCAGTGTCTTCTAAAAATAAACCATAATCCCTGCAGTGCTTTACAATTACATTTCTATGTCTTGTATATTGCTTTATAAATATTTGATCTCTCTCTCTCTCTCTCTCTCTCATTGTCTCTCTCTCACTCTCTCTCTCTCTCTCTCAGTTTCTACTTTGAAGCATGGAAGACAATTAATTGGTTTACCTTAGTAAGAAAACACACACAAACACAAACAGAGTGAGTCACTATGAACCTGTGATCAGAGGATGTTTGTGACGGAGGTCAGTTGCATATAGGATAGAAATGATCTCTCTCTGTCTCTTTCTGTCTTTCTATCTCTCTATCTCTCTCTTTCTCGCTTCCTCTCTCTCTCTCTCTCATAGCCCAAATGTGTGTCAGGACATTGGGCAGACAGCAGCACAGGCTCCCCTCTCTCCCAAATTTTGGGTCAAATTTAGAACAGTGAAAAACACTCAGTGTGCCGTGCCTCCCTTCATGAAACATTGATTAGGGGGAAGATGGCAGTGGGTGTGTGTGTGGGTGGGTTAGGGTGGTGGGCGATATGAAAAATGCATCTCATATGCAACACCCCCCTCTGGGTGTTCCGCAGTCTGCCGGAGCGTGGGCTTTGATGCCTTCTGAATCAGCCCTCATCTGTCAGCCACCTATGAAAAGGCAAGAGCTGTATCCTAGCATAGCAAGGAAATCACATTTGCTGTCAGTACCTGCCCATTAATTGGTCAGACCTCAAAAGCCGTTTGGTTTGGACCTGCAATTCTGTTCACACTTTATAAACTTTAACACCACGATGGCCCATTTGTGGAGCTTATTAACTTTCTACTTGATTCAGTTTAGATGTGTTTTTAGCGATTAAGAACACTTTGATGTGATTAAAAACCCACAAGCCTCTTCTTCTGCAGCCAATTTATGGTTGGTGGTTAAATTTGTGTGTTGGTGGGGAACTGTTGGTGTAGAGTGAAGTCAAATACTTGGAGCTCCTAGCCTCTCTCTCTCATGCTGGAGGTTAATGGCCTGGAGCTCTCAGTCCTTACAGAGACATGAGGGATACCCCCAAAGGGAATATTAGAGCCGTTGCTTGCTTTGACTGGATCTTCTGTAATGTTGCCTATTCAGAACGATAGCCAGCATTCTGAAGAATAGTTTTTGTTGGTGTAAGCAAGCTGGGATTAGACCGCTGTTACTTTAGGGAAATCCTCACTTAGAAAAACAGAGGAAACCTCAGGGAGAATGAACTTCAGAACGAACCTGAGTTGAGCAAGGGAGTGTCAGTCAGAGTGGCTTTTCAAGATTACATAAATGTCTTTTACATCAATGTCTCAATAAGTTCTAATTTAGACAAATCCCAATGAAAAGCACTAGAATACAAAAAAACAACAATGGGAGACAATTCTTAGCCAGAACAAAGCAGCACCGACTGAGAGAGAGGAGAGGGAGAGTCTGACCCATTTTCTGAAGAACCGAGTAATGAGGCACAGAAGGGTAAAAGTTCGGTCTCGTCAGGCCACGGCCAAGTGTTGCTTCAAACACAACAGGTCCTATTTATTCTCTTTGTAAATGTCCAGTCTTAAAATACTGGTTACATTATAAGCATCATTTGTTTTTTCTTCTCTTGTTTGTTTTATGTGATTTGCCTTGTGTTGTGACTTGGTGATGGGTGTTTTGTGGTATTTTGTTTGTTTGATTCCCAAAAGCTTTAATACAAAGTTCATCACAAAAATTCCACTCATACAGTATCTATGATAATTACACGAACCCAGTGCCATGGTTGCCATACCTAAATATGTCTGTTGTATTTTCATCAAGCAGTGCACACTGGACATAGTTAATAGTTAACGACTCCCAAAAAAAGATTCTGATATACTGGTTATTTTATCAGGCTGTCTTAGAACGTCATAAACAAAAAATCACAGGGGGTTAAGTATGTCGAGATGAGTCGGGCACAACAAATTTGGGCCAAAATCGGGCTGACATTGTGTAATGTGAACACAATATCAAGGTAGTGCTTTTTTGAACATTATATAAAAAAGGAGTCGTTCTAGGACAATGTATGATTCCCCTAACATTCCTGTCACATTGGTGTGATGTTACACCCTTAAAGGATACATAAACACAGCAACACTACACACTATAGTATACCTATAGAGAAAAATGAGTTAAATTTGTGATTTTACTGAGCTCATTAATTGAAAGACAGGCAAAGACCCACACTATGCATATACAACATTTATTCACACAGAACACCGAAACATTTATAAATGTTGTATAAATGTTGCTCCTAAAACTTGTCTGAGTGAACCCTGCTACTTTTATGAACTGGGCTCATTAATACAAACAGCAGTATTTTAACCCTGAGCAGTTCTATTTGGTTTATGTCAGTTTGACAGGATGTGTGAAGATGGATGTCTCCCTTGAAGCTCCACTTCTTCTCTTCAGGGTCAGCTAGTCGCAGCCCACCACTGATGAGTCCCCTTCTTTTTCCCAGTCCTCTTCCTCTCTCTCTCTCTCTCTCTCTCTCTCTCTCTCTCTGTCTCTCTGTCTCTCTCTCTCTCTCTCTCTCTCTCTCATTGTGGTTTGTTTTTCCATTTACCAATTGTTAAGTCATAATAATAAGGATGTAAGACCCTGGCATGTTTGATGTAACTGTGTTAAGAGACTGACATTGGTCCAATAAAGGACTTTTTAAATCTCAAATCTCTCTCTCTCTCTCTCTCTCTCTCTCTCTCTCTCTCTCTCTGTTGTGTTGTTGTGTCATGGCTCTCCACAGACTCCACACTGCTATGTGATGCGCGCGAAGCAAAGACTTCTGGGAGTGGGCGCCATAAATCAGGGTCCTCCAGCTGCACTCTGGGATCAGCTACAGGACAAACAGGCTTTTGTGAGGCCCCCATAACTGATTTTCCAGGGTGCTCATAGTGCCCCCCCCACACACACACACGCACACACACACACACACACACACACACACACACACACACACACACACACACACACACACACACACACACACACCTCTGGCGCACAACAGCTGAGGCAGCCTGGCTCTGCCCAGACCATGGCTATGGTATCAGATTCTTCAGGGAGATGGTCTTCCAGGCGTCATGTTCACATGGCATTTCCCTATATTATTCTACCACCACCAGCCACCCCACCATCCATCTCCGAAAGGTGAAATGGAACATGATAGGGAGTAAGGCCCCCCCCTTTTAAAAATCAAACACCCCAGTGTGGCCAATGATTTAAAGGTAAGCGATTGGAGGTGAGATAAGAGGTGTCTGTGCTCTTTCATTGCTTTGCCCCAGTCGCTTTTTCAGAGCTTTACTACATCCTCCGTCTGGTTATTTAAACCCTTAACCCCTTGGGCCTCGGGGAGAATATATTGAATTTTGCAGTAGGCAAATCCAAATATTTCACCCAGAAGAACACAGCCATCAGCATAAATTGGAGCTGGGTATTTTCCTGCACTCTAATATGCATAGGAGGGATTCTATTCTACAGAGCTTTATTCACCATTGACCAAAAAGGCTACTCTGAAGTGGATAGAAAGGAAATATTTTAGCCATTGTATCGAAACTCGAATTTGTGCCAAAAAGGTTTAACCAGCCAAATCTGCAACCTTTTGGTCCTTTGACCTTCTTTAGGCAGGGTACATTATAATCTGTACATAGGAGTTAAAATACAGCACTTGATACAGGACACCTGTGTCATTGATCAGCTGGACAAGCATCATGGGGAATGTATTTTTAAGATAAAGGAAGTTTAGTGAAGCAGTGGCTTGTGACAAAGGACCATCATCTTCACAATTAAAACTACCAAAAATGGAGTACTGGGATGAGGGGAGCTAACTGTACAGATCTACATCTCATATTTGTGGTGCAGACCCAAGGAGCGTAAAGTTTTCGGATTAATGTTTAATCTGACAAAGTTAGTGTGCTCTTAGAGGTAATTCAAGTAAGCCAGGAGTCTTCTTAGAGATGAAAAGCTGGCATGACAGGAAGAAGAAGTTCTTCCCCTTGTTAATGAGAAAGCACAACTCACAGAGGTGTTGCCAAGTCATCAGACAAGGGCTCCAAATAAGCCCTATTTAAGTGGCATCTCCTGAATGCCACTGTGAATCACTCTATTCATAGATGTATAGCTCCACAGTGGACGTCACTGCTGCTTTACCATGAGCTTGTGTTATACACAAAACATCCCTTTGGAAAATAACATTTGTCTACCATCACAAGCGCTCTGAAGTGGCTACAAGACCACTCTGTGTACTTCATGCTTTTTGCAACAGGATGCCACAAATCTACTCTGTTGAATGTGTTGAATGTGTAGTTTAATTTGCTGGCTCAGTGTTTCAAATATTTCTTAGAACATTTCATATTTCCTCATCGAGATGTAATGTGGGAAAGCAGACAATACCAGATGTTTGTGGTTAATCCTGTATGAGGTTCTGTTTGTCTGTAACCAACCGGTTTCCCCTGAATTCACCCAGACAGAAGAATGTATGATGCACTTTCATGTCAACAACACATACACATCACTCAGAACAAAGGTGCTCTGGACTACACAGAGCAAAGACAGAAGGAAGTCTAGACTTATGTCTAAAGGCAATTCTTTTTGTTTACAAAAACTGTGGTAACTGGACCAAGGGACTTGGTGTGATGCAGTGTGGATGTTTTAAAATGGCATTGTTTCAACTTCACTTGAAGCTCCCTTAACCCACACAAAGCACATTCAGGTGCCACATTAAGATGTCTGCAATTGCAGACATCGTGTAACTAAATATGATATCATTAGCATATGACATCATGTAACTAAATATGATATCATTAGCACATTATATTATGTATCTGAAGCAACTGACACACAATTCAGGTATTCATCACCTAAGCAACCAACATTGACTTATCAGAACTCCCGTTGTTCCAAAACATCCTTTTACTAATCCTTACTCCTTATCCTGATCTAAGGATTATCTTAACACTTAGTCATTAAACATTTAAGCTCATAGCATTTTCACATCCTGTTTGACAAAGGCCCACAGTCCAATAGAATGTACCCAGCTGTGGTGGGCATTGTGTACATACAACTAAAAAAAAAAGTCCTTGCCCCCAGTAGTCCTGTTATGGGGGGAAGGGGGGGCAGAAAAACTTCCTCACTGGTAGCACACTACAAACATTCTCCCTGGCCCATATATATAGCAGATGACACAGGTACTGGAATCGGTTATCTGGACATGTGTAAGAACACTGATTACATTGGCCCACCAGTTATCTTAAGCCCTCATACAAGCTCTCCTAATGTCGCACTTAATGAAGATCACAGAGCGCAGCAACGGGAGGAGAAGAGCGATGGAGAGGAGAGGGTTTCCAGGGAGATGGTCACCATAGCAACTGGTTACTCAGCTACAAGTGTGCACGCAGTGACCCTCACATATTACTTCAGTTTCATTACTCTGCCTCAAACCAAACCCTCCACCAGCCACAGCATCATTTAGAGTATGCACTTCATTTAACTGCACATGAAAGACAGATCACACCCCAACAATGGGAGATGAAACTAATCACTACAGTGTAAATAAGTTCCAGATGTAAGTGACTGATTTGTGTTCATCTGATTCTTCTCCCGCTTTCATGAAAACCATAAATTGTTATAGCTGACGGACTCCTCAAGGAAAATTCCTGGGTTTTTCATTTTTGACCATATGGCTATGATGGTATGTTGTCCATACCATTGGTTTCTCTAATCTGTAGTTAAGCAAACATGAAATTATCCCTTTTTGTAAATTAACAAAGTTCTCATTGGCCCCATTGTCAGTCAGGCAAAACTGCAGTAGTAGCATTCTCCACATGAAAGCGTAGCCACCTGCAAAGACTGCTTCTCGCCATGACTGAATAGTGTTGCGGTTTCCATGGCAACATGGGGAGCAAAAAGCGAAATAAAGGGACTTAGCACGGCTTCCTCAGAGTGACAGAGTGATACTCTTTGTGGTGGAGGAGGAATGTGAAAGGCAGCTTCATTTGCATTCGGCTACAGGCACCAACCCAAAGATATTCTACGCATAAGTGTGGTCTCCACGGCTACTCGGTAAAAGCGAGGAATTCTTCTCTCTCTCTCTCTCTCTCTCTCTCTCTCTCTCTCTCTCTGTCTTTCAACCAACCCCTGCTCTGTTTTACCCCTTTTAAAACACCAGCACTCTCAGTCTAAATCCGTTCTCTCTCCCAAAAGTGATTAAGTGAAGAAAATAAAATCACAGGCTCATCAGCCAACCTGGCATTAGTCCGCAGAAAGCAGCCCTCTGGGGCTGAGCCACCACAGCAGGCAATTGTATCTAATGAACTGTCACAACCTTGTCCCACTGCCTTGTGTAAAAAAGTTCTCCATCGCCACTGTGGCTGTGGCTGCTAATTGCAGCATTATCCTAAGCATGTGTTTGTCATATGGGAATAGACAGAGTCTATTGTGAGTGCGATTTGAGCAACAATTTGGCAGCATTTGTTTTTTTTAAAAGCACATAGCTGCTAAACTTGGAATTCCCTGGCCTGCACCCTATCAGAGGATCTTGATTAGACCACAGGCTGCATAGTTCAGATGGCTCCTTTGGCATGCAGACAAACATTCCCGCGTCAAAAACAAGCCCTCGTGCCAAAACACCAAACTTGGAGCAAAATTGTAATTAAGATAATTAACTGCGTAATTGTATCTCTGCATCAAATGGCCCACAAGTGGCCCTGTACATGTGAGTGCTTTCACAAGGGTTTGTAGAGGAGTGTACTTTCATTTTGATCGTCATGTGTAATTGCAGTGTTTTGCAATAATTCCATCATTATGCTTTCTAAATGACTGCTTTGGAAGAATATTGTCTTGGAAATCCAGGAATGAAGCAATTAATTAAATGTGGGTTTTAGTCATTTAAGTCACAATACCAGTAGCAAGGCACAAATATAAGACGACTAACATTCTGAGGATGACACTACTAATGTTCTTTTCATGTTTGTTTTGTTTTGTGTTTGCCCTCTCCAAGAGAGTTGAAAGAAATTCTGTACATGCATACACAGCATCGGTTAAGAGCCAAGAATATGTCTGTTTTTCTAAACCTGTGGAATGTATGGGAATGGACACATCTGGTCTGATTTTTGTCATTCTGTTCTTACTGCACAGGAGGTTGAAGAGGTAAGGTTTACGGATCATATAGCCTGTGCCTCTTTCAGCACTTTCACGTCAGCTTTCACTCACCCATGCACACATGATCTCTCATCAGGATCTCAGAATTGCTGCATGGTGTTTACTGTAAACACACCAGATCTGGGAGTGTATTACAAAAGATAAAAAACCCCACTGTACGCACAATCAGGCCCAGTCACTCAACGGTTTGGATGCGTATCAGAAACAAAATGAAGAGGCGTGTGAAGAGCTGAGGCCTGCTTTTTGAAGTGCTGCTTTAAAACACGCTTGGCCAAAACAAACAGGCCTTCAAAAATCTGGACTCCTGAACTGCAACTCGGGTCCAAAACCTTGGCAGCAGCGGCAGTGGGTTCACATGTAGTATAAGCCCTTATAGAGGGTCTGAGAGAGATCTGGGAAGGGGGGCGGGGGCACCAGTACGGCTAAGCTGGAGTAGTGGGTGAGGGGTGGTGCTGGTGGGGGCAACATAAACAGGAATTCCCATGCACCCATGCAAGAATAGGAGTCAAATGCCTCGAATTCCAAATATTTTCAGTGTGTAGCATGAGACGTTTCCATTGACGTCACACCGGTGGTTATCTCTCTCCCCCTGCCAAAGCCCAAAGGCAATTGGGAGTAGATATTCTCAAACTCACAGTCACAGTCGCCACTACCACCATCCCCCTCTCTCTCTTCCCATACATACATTTTTCTTACTCTCTTTCACTCTGTCTCTCTGTCTCTCTATCTCTCGCTTGCTCTCTTTCTCTCTCTCAGTCTTTCTCTCTCTTATGCCTGCCTGTAGCTGACCTGCAGGGTGAAGGGGTTAGCCCTGCACTTTCTCAGGACACAATGGTCTTTAACAGCAGATGGTGGGAAAGAGAGGGAGGGGCGCCCACAGCACATTCAAGACGAGTGGCCACGACGGCCCTGGGCCCAGACTTGCTCTCCCGCTCCAATTGGACGGTGCCATTGATGGGTAAATCAATTTGGGATGGTGACAGCATGGCTAGGAACAGGGACTGTAACAATTGGAAATTGTAACAGTGATCCGACCAACCCCTCCCCCCCACACACACATGCCCTCATCACTGAAGGCAACCCCCAGTCTTTTTGGGGGAGTGGGGGGGTAGGATGGGTGTGTAGAGACTCCAGGGGGCTCGAGAGGTGGGGGAGGTCTGGCGACAACAATAGAGAGGAATCTGTCATGAAAGAGAGGCAAAATCAGAAAGAATAGACTCGTCGGCCATAGATGACTGCACAATTCTGTTGCGCCATTTTATCCGTGAAGCAAAGTAAAGCACAGAAGAATAGGGTACCTTTTTCCGTCTTGCTCTTTGTGTGCTGTGCAGTCTTGAAAAGCTCCCACAATTCAAACTCCAACACTTGCACCCCAGAATATGTGCTCTTGCACATGCACAAACCCTTACTCTCTCTCTCTCTCTCTCTCTCTCTCTCTCACACACACACACACACACACACACACACACACACACACACACACACACACACACACACACACACACACACACACAACCAAATACAGCTTTGACAGAGAGCACTTCTCCTTGGTATTGCAACATGGAGGGGAGTGGAGCTCACCACTGGTTCTAAATCCCGACCAGGGACTTTTGGCGCTGGGTGGGTGGTCCTGGACACAGAGAGTGTGTTGTGACACAGCAGGTTTGTGAGGAGATGGGGTGGCTATTGTGAGGATGTGTGAATTAGTGAAAGTGTTGCGGGAAAGGATCAAGTCTGCCCTCTTCAGGTTGCGCTCACAATCCCTGCATCACAGAGAAGGACTGTGGGAAGCACCCCTCACCCACCCACCCCCAACTCCCTCGAAACATACAACACCCTATCACATACCAGACAGATAAAATGGTGGCTTTCAACCACAGGGATTCACAGTAAATATGCAATGAAATGACACACCAAGCATGACGTGGGGGTAGATATGAATGTCTGAATGCAGAGGCAGCCTTGGTATGCTTTCTCCTAAAGAAGCCAGTGAGGAGGGGCTTACGAGCGCAAGTATATGTGTGTATTTGCATGTGTGTTGTGAGGTGTGTGTGTGTGTGTGTGTGTGTGTGTGTGCGCGCGCGCATGTAGGGGGGTGGGGGGGGGGTTGTGGGAGGAGCCGGGAAGAGGAGGGTTGACAGATGCACCAAAAGCCAGTGGTGGTCCATGGTTGCCATGGTAATAATGGTGTCTGAAGGAGCAGTGAGAGTGCTAGATGTGCCGAAGAACTGGTCCCTGAAGATTACTGAATGGATTTCAGATGGTTATCAGCGAGAGAAAAATGAGAGTGGTGGAGGGGGATTACTGACTAGGTTTTATTTCAATGACTACTCAAAAAAGAGCATGAAATGACAAACTTACAGTGGCAATGCACATGCAATACATTTCGTTTTTCTGTCAGATCATAATTGTCTTTCCAGTAACCAGTGAAGACAGGCTTTTTCTATTATGCTAGTTTAAAAGCAGTGTTCAAAATCTGATGTTTTTTTTTAACGATTTCTCTGCATGTTGTTTTTTTCCTGCTCTACTTTCTTCTTCATTCTTTTCCAGACACTTGTTTCCATGGTCACCGTAACCAAGTGACAAAGCAAAAAAGAAGTGGGTGATATCTTTTCCAGATGTCATCATTCTGTAGCTGACAGGAAATGAAAGACAAACATTTCAAACATGTAAAAAGAGAGGGAGTTAAAAAAAGATAACAGCAGGAAAAACTTGTGACCCAATTTTTATGGGCTTATAAAAACAGTTCCAATGGTTTGTATTGCTCTGAGGAGAGTTACTTATCATGGATTTGACAAATCACAGATGCTTCCAACATAAACACTGTAAAGGGGTTCACAGCGCTACAGGATACTGTAATTGACTTTCAATACTGCATGTGTTCAACAAATGAAACTCATTTTGAGTCTCTACAGACAGAAATTCCTTAATGCCTGCAACAGTTCAACGATCTCTAGTGTCTCCCAATTAGACTGTTGTTTCACAATCAAGCATCAGCATAATTTATTTGCTTACATGCCAGGACTCTATGTACTGTTTTCCCCTCAGTTATAGAAATTCATTCCAGTATGGTGCTACCATAAAAAAGTCACTTTGACAGGAGCACGGAAGACAAGCGTGGTGGACTAGTGTTAATTTGACAGCTTTGGCAGCCACAGACCGGAGCACTGCTGTCAGTAAAACAAAGCGCACTAACACTGTCTCTGTCAGTTCAGTTGTATATTTGCCCTGCTTCACAAGTGACAAGACAAGCCACATAAAAATCACTGTGTGGATAGCACACACTGCCACTGTACACTGCACTCTGTGAACTGAGCAAGTAGCAACACCTTGGCATGAGGGGTGCCGTGAGAATCCGCATGGTTGGATTTGTTGGATCAGCGAGAGTGTCTTACTTTGACAAGGGACTCAGAACAGATGTGGCACACAGAGGAAGGCAGCGAAAAAGAAAGTCTAAGACAGTCTGAATTGAATCAAGTTGGGTTGAGTCGTGGACAAGGAAAACGTTTTTTTTTTCCTTCTTTGGAGATGTGGAAATGAGGCCCTCCGGGCTTCGGAATGTCATAAATGAGGCCCCTTGTGACCATGTGATAAGTCCAAGTGCAAGTTCCGACACTTTGAACGCAGAGGGTGCTGCTGGTGTCAAACTGACAGAATGTGACAATGACATTGCACCATAGCATTATTCTTCCACAGAAAAAATTATACTTGTTTGCTTGAAGTTGGATGTCAGTACATTTTTTTTCTTGCTTGCCTCAGATGTGACTTACAGTAGCTGTTCTGCAGAGAAGCAAAATGTCACCGACATACACAAGTTACATAACTGCCTTTTAAATTTGTGAGATTTAAAACATACATACCAAATAAGGATACATTTTAAGAGATGTTAAATGCACTCTAGGTCCTTATTAGATGTTAAATGCACTCTAGGTCCTTATTAACTACATCAAAGAAAAGTAAAAGGATTGGTCTTCTGTTGTATATGGTCTTTGTCTACCTGGAACTATTTATCTATCTTCCAGTCTGTTGGACATGACCATCCACATAGCACCATAAAAGACCCCTTTCATCAAAGAGTGCTGCCTTGAACATAAAAAAACTAAGTTGGATCCTCAATTCTCCTCATTGTTTAAACATCTGTTGGGTCACTGTTTATGTGGAACGTCTTTAGTGAATCATTTTGAATGGATATGAGACAAAAACTGGGACAGATAAATACCCTTTGCTCAGAAGGGCCTGTTGCCGGGGTGAGTGCTCCCATTGCTGATGCTATGTGTTGTTAACCAAGAACATGTTCTTAGGGCAGAAAAGCACTTGCTTCTTTGAAAACCCCTGGGGATGGGAATGAAAGTGCAAAGCCAGGCCCCTTGCCACACAAACCACCCCCACAATCACCTCTCTAATCGGCCTGAGATTTCAAACTATTACCTGTCAGTCACGTGTCTTACTGGGCAGAGCGAATGAGTTTTACAAGGAGGAGATTCCTCCCGTTGTCCTGTCTTTGCCAACAGGATATGGGAGTCAACTATCATCTAATGTACCCGTGTTATTCTGTCCCCTGGAATACATTACATCCTGCATCACCTGCAAGGTACAACTCACGTCATCCACTGCGCTTGTGAGATGGATATGTGTTTCCAAAGCATTGTTCAAGGCTCACATATCATGTTAAGCTCCTCAGGCGAGGGCCAGAATTTTGTTTTCTTTGTCATTTTCTCCTCTTTTTTCTCTCTCTCTCAGCACTGCATTATGTTTCATACCACAGGGTTAGTTTTTCCCTCTCTCTTTTTCTTCTGTGAAGACATTTAAACAACCTCAGGGTACATCAAGTCCCCAGTTTTCCTAAAAAATATATTTAAACTTAACCACCGTTCCTACACCCCCATTCACCGACACAGGGACTAGTGTTTTTTTTTTTTTTTTGCTTTTGTTTTTTTTTTATTATTCAAGGTTTTCATGTCAGCATCCCATCACAGTTTCACCATGTGGAAATGCAAGTGAGAAAGTGAGAGAAATACATCCTGTGCCCAAGTGACCAAGAGGTCCTCAGCGTCGCCGAGTCTGGGCGGCCGGCGCTCCAAAAGAAACCTCTCACGGCTGAGAAATGAACACCACAAAGCGCACCACTCTGGCTTTGGCAGCCGCCGATAGCCCTGTGGCCGAGGCTCATTAGAAAGAGTAATCTCCATGGTGTTGCGAGGGAAATGTGCCCTCTCTGCCTCCTAGAGGGGTTGGTGTGTGTGTGTGTGTGTGTGTGTGTCTGTATGTTTGTATGTGTGTGTGCATGTGTGTGTGTGTGTGTGTGTGTGTGTGTGTGTGTGTGTGTGTGAGTGTGAGTGTGTGTAGTCAGAAGGGGGGGGGACGGCGGCGATGGACTCAGGCCATGCCTATGACACTCATTCCCCTCAGAGTCCTGAAGGCCAGCTCTCCCTTTACCAGCCACTGGCCACCATAGATGTCAATCACAGCTTCAGAAAGTAAAAACCATGCCCCATATTTGGTCCAACCATTATCTAAACCAGCTCATCCTAAAGAACACACAAATCATCAGACAGGTAGATCAGCTAAATAGTAAGAAATACATGACAGAGTTTTTTACTTTCTGAAGCCAGGATTGACACCCCTGCTGCTTACATCAGTGTCCTGTATATCCTGTAGGAATTAAGGCAAGGCAGGTTTATTTGTATAGCACATTTCATGCACAAAGGCAGTTCAATGTGCTTAACAAAAATAAAAGCAAAGAACAATATGTAAACTCATAAAAGATAAAAAAGTATAAATGTTTAAAATGATAATTAAAAGTCTACACAGCAGATGGTAAAGAAGACTGATAGAAATGTGAACGGACGGATGGACGGACAGATGGATGGATGAATGGATGGATGGATGGATGGATGGATGGATGGATGGATGGATGGATGGATGGATGGATGGATGGACGGACGGACGAACAGCCTGACGGATAGATGGATGAATGGATGGATGAATGGATGGACGATAAACAATTGGGTGTGTGTGAGCGGTGCATATCTTCTAGCCAGCCCCACATCCTGGTGCTGTGGTGTGGTGGACTGTGGCTGCTGGCTGGAACCGCTGACCACCGGGCTCCGGGGGCCTCTCTGCACTTCCTGCCGCAAAGAGCACCAGGTTGCCCCCGGCCCGAAAAGAAAGCATTCAGCCACTGTGAAATATCTGCAAGGTATTAGTATGGGCCCGGCCACAATGACGGAGGCCCGCACACAATGTTGGGAAGTTGAGCACAGTAGTGCGAGATGACACATCCGGCCGGGGCCGAAAGAACACATCATCCCATTGTCTGGTGTCATTGTGAGGCCCCTGGGGTGCTCTCAGGGGGAGCTGGGGGCAGCAGATCCCCTTTGTCTTTGTCAACTGACTGTCTTAATCCTTTCTCTTTTCACTGGGAAGCCCTGGTCACGGCTGGGCCCGTGGAGCACAGCGGAGAGAACTGACAGAAAGCAAGCAAGACACTGACCCCCCCCCCCCACACACACACACACACACACAATCTCTGTCTCTCTCTCTCTCTCTCTCTCTCTCTCTCTCTCACTCTCTCTCACACACACATACACAAACCACCCTTCCCTCCAAAGTCCACTTGTTCTGCTTCCCTCTCCCTCTTTTCCTCTCTCCTCTTCCCTCTCCCTCCCTCTCCTTTTCCCCTTTCCCCACCCCCTTAACCACCTCACCCCCCTCCTCCTCAAGCACTGCATTGTGGCTCCCACTTTCACACTCTCCACTCTGAAAGGGGACCAACTCTCCAGAATCAGTTACTGAACTCTAACCACTGGGCCAAATCCTCAGTTAGTTTTTTATTCCTCTGCCAGCTTTCCCTTTATGGCTCCGCCTTCCAGGGAGTTACTGTAAGCACTTGTATCCAAACTGTTTTGCATAGACAGTTTCTCGTCACTGGGCAGTAATTATCTAAATGATCTAAATTTGGTGGTACAGTTATCGATCGGTGGGATGTTGCCAAGCAATTCCCAACACTGTCATCGATGAACTGTAGCTGGCTGGTGGTGGTGGTGGTGGTGAGGCGGTACTGGTGCTCTGTGTGTCTGTGTTTCATTAGTGGTGAGTGTGCTGGGTGTAGTTTGATAAGACCTCAGGCCACAGACATTGGCTTGACAGGCTAGACATGGATTCAGCTCTTAACCTGTGTTCAGATGGTGCTGCTCATTAAAATCATGACAGCCTGGCACAAGTTAGGACCTGCAGAGCAGTCATTTCAGTCAGATGATGGATATTGGATTTTAAGCCCCCAAAGGTGTAACTGTTAGTAGGTTTCTGTAGTGGATTCTCTCTCTCTCTCTCTCTCTCTCTCTCTCTCTCTCTCTCTCTCTCTCTCTCTCTCCCTCTCTCTCTGCGTGTAGTTTTTGCAGATAGTGAAGCTGTCTCTCTCTCTGTTTTTCTGTCTCTGTCTCTCTGTCTCACTCTGTACAGTATGTGTGTGCTCAGACAGGGAGTGCATCTGTGATCACCATTTGTTTTTGGGGAGTTGGGGAGAGACCTTGTGGAATTTCTCAGAGAATAGCATTAGCACATGTGAGTTTGTCAAGTGCTAATGCTGCCTGCGGACACACAGAGGAAGGGCATTATAAACTCCCTTTCCTGACACAGCAGAGGCCCCATGAGAAACGAAACAAACGTATAAGAGGTCCGCTCTTAAAACATCTTAGATGTTAAACAATGTCCAGAATGCCAAGCGCAGAATGGCGTTGGATTGCTCACAGTGTAGGACAGAATATCCAGGCCACGAGGAAGAAATGTGGGTCAGAGCATCTTTTTTTCCATATTCTTGCGTCCTTTTCCATACATCTCCCACTCCCACAGCATACCATACATCTCTGCTTGGATGCACTGGCTATGACCTTCTCTGCACTGCTGCAAATGTCGTTTCTAAATCTCCCAGTTACAGCTAATGATGTCTTTGGACACACTCTCTGGCCTTGATGCAGCAGCCTCTTAGCCTTGAGCGTGAATCCCTAACCTCCACTCAGGTGCAAGGTTCTTCTCCTTCTTGTTTTTTTCTCTTTGTTAATAAAGACAGTAGCTGCTGGTGGTCCGACTGGTTTTTCCTCCTTTGCTAGGCGGTCAAACCCAAGAAGTGTGGGAGCGCTCTGCCAGAACTAGGCAGAGAGAGAGAGAGAGACAGAGAGACAGAGAGAAGACAGACAAGACAAAGAGAGAGACAGACAGAGAGAGAGAGAGAGAGAGAGAGAGAGAGAGAGAGAGAGAGAGAGACAAAGGGCGAAATTGGACCCAGGAGAGGATTGGCTTTGTGCTGTTGGCAGACAGCTAAGACCCGTTATAGAAACAGCAACCTCAGCCCTCACAGAACTTGTAAAGACTGCTGGTCAAGACTCCAAATAGGTTTTCTGGTTTAAAAATGATGCAGAAGTATTTACAAGTAGCATTTAAAGCATGCTGCTTACCTTGGTTACATACATGTGTCTAACATTATGTCTACTTTGGTTACATTGGTCACACTTACCTTGGTTACATACTTTGTTACACTTACCTTGGTAACATACATGTGTCTAACCTTATACACTTTAAAACTTCAGAGGGCAGCTAGCATTTTCAGTTTGATTTATAACTGAACTGTTTAAACTGATCTTTTACTGTCTTTTTATCCACAGTCTTTGTGTTGCCGTTGAGTCTGGATGTCCTGCCTTGCACAGCACAGACAGGAGTCTTCACCTTGGGCGGTGGCGAGGGGGCTCAGGATCGCTGTCTCTGGACGAGCTCCACGGCTGGCCAGCCGGCCAAGCAGAGCCACAGCAGTAATAATAACAGGACGGGTATTGATCTCTCCGAGGTCCTGTTTTCTTTCCTCTTCGAGGATTCTCTTACCGGCCCATGCAGCTGTGACAACACCCTGGAATCCCATGCATGATCTGAACTTCCAAACACTCAAACGTTCAACGTGATACATCATTTTCATCCATCCTTGCACAGGGCCCAGCTATCTGTGGGTGCTTTTGACTGGCAAATCATAATGGCTATTAGTTTTTGAAATAACAGACAAAGCACTTGGGTGCTTTTGCAGAATAGGTGGGAGGAATAATTGTGTAAGTGTAATTTGTTTGAGTGCAGAAAGCCCATATCTCAGCAGGTTCTGATTCATTTAATGTCTAGGCCAAACACACCAGCCAGGCCCATCCTGAGACTGACAGCCCCCCTAATTGCTCCTTGGGGGGTTAGTTCTGGGATGCTTCTCCTTCTCCCACAGGGGCTTTTCCCAGGAGAAATATCCTGCCTGCATCACAGCCCACAGACTACCCCCTCTCCCATCTCCCACCCCCAGCTTCCCTCCACTCCACGGTGGGTTTCAGTGCTGCATTAGAGAGAGAGAGAGAGAGAGAGACAGACAGAGAGAGAGAGAGAGAGAGGGAGGGAGGGAGAGAGAGGGGACATTTCTGTTCCACTTCCCAAAGGGGCGAAAGCTTTGATCATCTTTTTTTATTCTCTGTGGGCTGCATTGTTCACATTAGTTCAACCAAAGTGCAACCTTATTTTAATCATCTCTCCTGGTACTATAAAAATTTGCTAATTTGTGGTAAGGTCATTATTAGCTGTAATAAGGGTCTTTGTTGGGATTCAGCTGAATCCCACACCTACTTGATTGTGGTCCAGCAAAACATCCTGATGAGACAGTTCAGGTTCAGGTTAGCTTCATGAACTTGTACAGATGTTTGATTGCAAGTACATCAGAGACGCTCATAACTAATGGTTAAACCCATTGCCAGAATATTCCTCCACAGAGTCAGGTGCACAGATATATAGAGTTGCACTGGCAAGGCCATGATGACAGCTACTAAACATGTAGTGCACCACGGCCTCTGTTTGAAAAGCTCGTGAAGACGTAGGCAACAATAAATTGAGAATAAAATCATCACGAGTGCTTGTCTCAGTGCTCGGTGTGTGTGTGTGTGTGCGTGTATGTGTGTGTGTGTGTACGTATTTCTTTCATTTTCACCACGTTCGGTGTGATATATTGTAGAAGATATATTTTGCCTCCCTTTTCCTCCCAGCTGTGAAAATATTTTCTCTGTCAAACATCTGTTGAAGGAATGTTGGGCCAGGGCAGCAGACTTCCTGTGAGTGTGTGAGAGAGAGCGTGTGTGGGTTTTCTTCTGTTTTATGGGGGAGCGAAGGGGGGTGGGGGGTTGCTGTTGCAGTGTGGGACACCTACAGCTGCCGATGGACATCAGAGCCCACTGCCATAGTACAGCAGAAAGGGGAAAGGGGAAATAGGAGGAGGGAAACCCAGAGACACAACAGATGAACTCTCAATGTTGGACTGGGATTCCAGGGGGGGGGGGGGGTAGGGGGTGTTCAGAGACACTACACATGAACTCTCCATCCTAGATTGGGGAGGGAGGCGCACTACAAATGAATATTTAGTCTAGATTGGGGAGGGGGACATGGAAAAAACTACCAATAA